>OY986045.1:20437198-21037198 GCA_963920215.1 Nineta flava | reverse complement strand
GCTTTACAATCATTGTGAATAACCAGTGCACCATGTGAGGTTGGAGTCCCCAAGACTGTCCAAATGCTCTCCTGCACATCCAGAAGACACTATTTGCCTTGGTTAGTCTCCAATCCAAATGATCACTCCAGTTCAGTTTTGCATCCAGGATGACTCCCAGATGCTTAACCGTTCCGGTTTGTGTAATTTGAATGCCAGATATGCTGATCATCCGTTGAGCAACTCTTCGTCTCCTAGTAAACAGTACACAGCCCGTTTTTTCCGGTTTGACAGAGAGTTCTTTGTCAATGCACCAGTGCTCCACGTACGAGAGCGCTTGTTGCATCAGATCATAGATAGTGCCCTCGTCTCGGCCTTTGACAAGTATGGATATGTCATCAGCGTAGCCTTGAGCAAATATCCCTAATTCCTTGAGACCGGTTAGTAAGCTATCCACGACGAGGCACCACAGTAATGGCGAAAGAACTCCACCCTGCGGACACCCTCTACCTACAAAGCCTCTAACCGATTGTCCCCCTAAAGTTGTGGTAATACACCTCACTTCGAGCATGTTGCAGATCCATCTTACCAAGATGTCTTCCACCCCGCGCTCAATTAGTGCAGTGCGAATCGCCCCAACCGTTGTATTGCTGAAGGCTCCCTCGATATCGAGGAAAACCCCTAAGGCCATTGCCTTTTCTGAGAGCGCACCTTCTATCGACCCTACTAGTCGGTGGAGTGCAGCATCCACAGAAAGGCCGGCTTGGTAAGCAAACTGGCACTCTGATAGCGGTCTCTCTACAAGACTCGTATCACGAATATGCCTGTCTATTAGCCGCTCAAGAGTTTTGAGCAAAAATGACATCAGGCTTATCGGCCTGAAGTCTTTTGCGTCGCCATAGCTTGGGCGTCCAGGCTTAGGAATGAATACCGCGCGGGATTCTTCCCATTTCCTGGGTATGTAGCCTAAAGCTATGCATGTTTTAAAGATCTCCTTGAGCCTTCCAACAATTATATCCAAGCCCTGTTGTAGCAGTGCCGGGAAGATGCCGTCGGTACCCGGAGACTTGTAAGGAGCAAATCTAGCCACAGCCCATCTCACTTTTGTAATGCTTACGATGAGTTTTGCTGTCGCCCAATCCTCCCTGTTTGCCCTTCCACCATCACGCCTCTGATCGTCCGGTTCTTCCATGGTAAAGCCAGGGAAATGCGTGGACAGTAAATGCGTCATGGTCTCAGACACTGTAAGTGATTGACCTGCTAGTTCGAGGCAACCCAACTTTGCAGTATTATCCTTGGATATTACCTTTTGCACTCTAAAGAGAGCGGGCATCATGTTAATGTTGCCACAAAGCTCTCTCCAGGAGTCTTTTTTCGAATTTTTCACTGACCTTCTATACTCTCGCTGCTTCTCCCTAAAGATTAGCCAGTCCGAGTCCAGACCGGTCATTTTCGCTTTGTTGAAGGATGTTCTAGTGTCATGGCGTAGTCTATCAAGATTTCTATTCCACCACGGAACATCCCTAGAGCCGGTAGTAACACTTGCAGGACAGTTGTTTTCATACGATGAAATCATGGCATCCTGAAGTTCACTAACCGCAGATTCTACATCTTCCTTCGTGTGCAACCTATTCGCACCGCCGGCAAGTAGCCCAGAGAGCTCCCGCCTGTAAGCCTCCCAGTCAGTGCGTCTGGGATTGCGATACGAGGTTACGGTACACGGTTTGGTGAGCATATTAAACACAATGTGTCTATGATCAGATAGGGAAGGTTCATTTGAAACTTTCCACCCCGACAGAAACTGTAGCAGTCTCGGAGAGCAGAGAGTAATGTCAATGACCTCTGACCTAATTCTGTTTATAAAGGTTGGAGACATGCCTCTATTGACAATCTCCAGACCGTTGGCCGAAATGAATTCCAGGAGAGCCCGACCCCTAGCATTTATGTCGGAACTGCCCCATTGCGTGTGGTGCGAGTTTGCGTCACAGCCAAGGACCAATAGCAAACCCCGAGATTCACAATATTCGACCACAGTTTCCACCTCTATTGGAGGAGGAGGTGATTCTGAGTCGTACGGAAAATACGCTGAGCACAGAATCACCTCCCTCTCTTGTCCCCAGAGATTAACCTGCACCGAGGCCACTGCAATATCTCTACCACACAGGTGCGGAATAGGTACTGCGTCAAGACCCCTGTACACCAGGCAAGCTCTGGGATTATTAGTCGCGGAAATAACTTTAATCCCCGACCCATTTAGACCTCTGATGCCGTTCGCATATATATATGGTTCTTGCACCAGAGCAATGTTGATATTGTCGGAAGCTAGCCTTTTGCTCAAAATTGCTGCGGCTGCTCCGCTGTGGTGTAAATTAATTTGGATGAAACTCACCATAATTAGTTTACCTTTAATGTTAAGTTGATGGTGGTTTGGGCCCGCTTTTCTTCTTTCCCCTTTTCTTCGCGGACCTCCATCCATCTTTACGTGCGGACTCTGATGTCAGTGAGTCCGCCACTACGGAAAGTGTGGCAGAAGGATTAGTAGCAGATGCTTCAGATTCCTGAGCACCAGCCACCGCCTCACCAGCCACAGCTTTCTTCTCCTTGAGATCTGAGAAGGTGACTCTGGCAACCGCCCCAAGTGTTGCGGCTGCTATCGGTCTCACCCCCTCTAGAACCTGTGTTGCAACGGCACCTTTGGCATTGCCAAAAGTCTTTGGCTTTGCCGGGCGCCGTGCTTCCGGTTTAGGTGCCTCCTCACTCTTGCTGGGCGCCTTCCCTGTTTGAGACAGGGAGGCACGAACCAGACCAAAGTGGAGAAACCCTCTTCCGGCTAGTTCCGCATGCGATCGGGCTGGCACCCCGAGTACCAGTCTGGTGCCCTTTGGGTGTTCAGTCCGATCGTACACTTTCCAATCCCGGGTGTCAATACCCTGGTTTTGGCGGGTTATCCTCTTCAGGATAATTCCGTCCTCCACCCTGGATGTCGGCACCCCTGGGATCCAGAGGAACATCTTCTTAAGGACGATGCGAGGAGGAGGGATGGATGCACTCAACCTCGCACCCTCCCAAGCGACTATTTCCGGTACTGTCTTTATAAGCCAGTCCCTGGAAACAGCGTCCGTGGCTATCACTTCGAGCCCATTTGGACCTGAGGTGAAGCTTTCAAAGCGGGGAACGATGGTCATGTCCCTGTCTAGAGACTCGTCTATCGCCCGCTCAAGGACACCGCGGAGCATTCCGACCTGTTCTGTCGTCCACTCGGTCGTCGAGGCCTCGTCCCGAATGACGGCACGAGGTAGGTTCCTCGCAATCGAAGCGAAGGCATGATCAGCCGTCCTGCTCCGTTTCTGTGCCTGTGTAACAGATGGTGGTGTGTCCCCTACTATCCTACCACGTTTCTGCGGACGGACAGGGGTCGACTCCACTATAGTCTTGCCAGCTGCAGTTTGGAGTGAGCTTTGAACTTCATCCCTTCCTGCAGCTGCTTGTTGAGCCGTGACTCTCTGCTGGGCTACCCGCTTTCGCTTTGCGCCTCCAGGACGTTTAGCTTTCAGCTGTAGCGCTTGCAGATTCACCGAGATCTCGGTGTCTGTTTGGGAACCTGGGTCCACTAATGTGAACCCTAGGTTCCTCGGTGAAACTTCACCTTCCCCTCCAAGTCGGCCTTGCGGCGTCCCTGCGGGTCGAGTTACCGTTTCAGTAGTTTTTAGATTTACCGAGATCTCGGTGTCTGTTTGTGAACCTGGGTCCACTAATGTGAACCCTAGGTTCCTCGGTGAAACTTCACCTTCCCCTCCAAGTCGGCCTTGCGGCGTCCCTGCGGGTCGAGTTACCGTTTCAGATTCAGTTGATGGAGGTGTACTGTTTCCAGTTCCTTCCAACTTGGGATTATTTATTTCGTTCATCATTTCGGACCCACGAGTAAATAAATAATATATGAAAATGGCCTTATACACACCCTGAGGCGGCCCGGTGTCAGGGCGGGGATCGCTTACTACTAACTTCCCTTAGTCATGCATCCCGTCGGCACAATACCAGACCTTAGGATTGGGGAGGTTTTTTATAGAGGTCCCCATCCTCGCGTGCCAGGCAGTTAAGCCAAGCACCCCGATTCTCTTGAACACCCGCAAAGACATGACTGCTACAATGCCAAGAGGTTGCGGTGTGATAAAGGTTTTCCGCCAGTTCGGACGCCATAGCCTCGATTTGTTTAATTTATTACTGAATAAAGTTATTTTTTATTGTTAATAAATTTTGATAAACTATATAAAAGAATAAAAGTAATATTTTCACAAGTGTATTTTTATTTATAAAAATCTACTGTCACTCAGTACCCACAGTTCATATGAATGAGTTTTCTAACTTATCGTTTCCGGTTTTCGAGACATAGGTTACATCTCGGAAACGAAGACTCCCTCGAATTGGACTCTTCAAATCCAAATCTATTATATTAATTTTAATTTAGTAATTAAATTTACTCGCGATGCTTCATCTAATGAATACTCTTAAAGGTGATACAGAGAGTCCGTCAAAATTACTTATGTCTCGTCTATTAACGATGTATATTACCAGTCAAAAAAGATATATTAGTACCAAAATTAGTGAACATAAAAGATCACATGAAGTCGTATGGCATATTGAATTGCTAAATTACATTGCGCATTCAATATCCCATATCCATGCTTTATCTATTTATAATTAATTATTAGTCTATGACCAGCTATGACTTGAAGTCATTGACCGTATTCGGCCGAACTAAGTACTTAGTAAACTAAGTTAGTCAGAGTACTGAGCTAAGTTGTTGGCCGGGACACTTTATAGATACTAAGAAACTTTTCTTATGCCGCCATTTTATTTAGTATGTCACGGTCATTGTAGCATGAAATTTCGACGTAGTAAAACAGAACATTCGAAATATTAAGTGAATTTTTATTATATGGAAAATTACGTATAAAAAATGGATAAATCAAATTTTTTTATTGAGCAGTATGGGTACGATAATGTTATTTATAAGTTAACTAAGATAGTAGGTATGTCCAGGCCGAAACACGCTGCGCTCAGATGCTCAGAACAAAATTTTATTTATTCTGACTAACTTACTTAGTTTACTAAGGACTTAGTTCGGCCGAACATGGCCATTATGTGGTCTAATGTATACTTTATGATATTGTTTATTCTTGACTTTTAATAAAACGGTAGTTAGTACGTTTTATAATTTGACTATTAACTTCCTCACTTCTGTCAGATATCTCGTTAGCATAACAAGCTTTAACGGGGTATGAATTTCAATTCATGCCCCATTGCGCTTCCCGCTTTAGATAGCTATGAATCTGTTTTATGTTGTGAAGGTTGGCATTTTCTCTTTTTGGATAAACTAATCTTCAAATATTTTTTTTATAAATCGTTAAATTTAGACATGTGAGTAAACTTTTTTATAATTAAATTGTTATGATTAATCATTTATATGTATAGTTAATTTTCCTTTTTGCTGTCTGTCGTTCACAGGCTTTCAAGAGCGTACAGTGCCCAAACGGCGTAACTTTTATTGGGGGAAAGTTTTAGTCAATCGTCTTGTTTTAAGCCGTAGTATATGTTGTAAAGCGTTGTAAAGACTTTTTTAGGGACACCTATATATATAAAACACCCTATATATACAGTAGGGCCTCGTTAATCCGGAGAGGCAAAAACAAGACCCTTTCCGAATTATCGAGGCGTCCGGATTATAGTATGCCATATTTAATGGTAATAAAACACATGTTTAATCTTAGATTTTGTCTTTGTTCTTCTTTATGTCGCCTACAGTTGACCTGCCTATACCAAACTTCCGAGCAATAATGACAGGGTAGCTGTCACTTTTATCTAACATTTCTATAATCCGCAATTTGTCTTTTAATGTTAATGTTGAATGTTTACGTGGCGGCGCCATGATGTTAGCGAGCGCGCTAAATTGGCACTATACGTACTACACGAAAGGCGATAAACAAAAGACTGACGAAGAATTGGCTCATGCCAGCCCGCAGCTACACCCGCCCGCCTCCCCGGCGAACCCCATTGCCTGGTCGGATTACAGCGATCTCCGAACAAGCGGGAGTCCGGATTACCGAGGCCCTACTGTATATAAAACATTATAAATGTTATACTAGATATGACAAATTGGCATAACTTTTTTCTTTGGCTGTCATAAATGATAGCCATTACTTTAAATTGTTCATTCTTGATCAGTACGATTAAATATATATTATGTTTATAAGTTATTTGAGGTTTTTTTACATATGTTGGAAAAAATTGTATGCACATGAACTTTAGAATATAATTTCCATTAACTTCTCACGACATTTTAATGTAATAAAAATAGAACATGAAAAATTTACCGGTATTAATACAGATTTTGGATAAAAATCAAATGTAGAATTTCCACCAAACAATAAAAAATGTATATTACATTCCATTTGCGATGCATTGGTTAAAGTTAGTTCCAAACATTTCGATAAAGGCCTAAATAATAAACTAGGTAAATATAATATTTATAATATACACTTATATGTTGGAAATATAATATACTTATAATAGGAATTGGTAAATTAAATCAAAACATTAATATTTATGACTAATTGACCAATTAAATGGTATAAATGGTTTTTCGAAATTCCATGGATAGGATGCTAAAAGTTTTGTATGACCTTGAAAAAATTAAAAGATTGACCAATTAATGGGACTACCTGACCAATTAGTGACCAATTAGATGGTATAATTTTCGAAATTCCATGGATGGGATGCTAAAAGTTTTGTATGACCTTGAAAAAATTGAAAGATTGAGCAATTAGTGACCAATTAGATGGTATAATTAGTTTTTCGAAATTCCATGGATGGGGTGTTAGCATCCTGGAGCCCATTAGATCCTTTAAATTCAAAATGCAACTTTGAAAACGACATGTAAGTACTGAAATTATCCCATAAGTATTTTGTTTTAACAATTATGCGAGAGCCCTAAAAATAAAAATAAATATGTGTACATACATTTTGTCATTCATTTTTCCAAGTAAACATCCTCCAAAATCAAGTGTTTGCATTGAAAGATAAAATACAGGTTCGGTTTCAATAGCAAGTTCTTTTTTAATTTTTACAATAGGAAAAATTTGTGTAGGATCTGAATCAATATGTGGTATTTCACAATATCCTCTACAAGTTATAATTTCTGGTTTTGGCCAACCTTGAGTTTCAAATAAATATTTGTGTTCAAAAGCTCCCAATTTTGATGGATTAAAAATAATTCTATATTCGACCATTTGTTTTGGATAAAGGATACCACGTGATTTGATACGCGCTAGAAAATAAAACAGGATACAAAGTTACTTCCATAGTATCGTATTTCCTCCAAAATGCCAGTTCCTTCTTATAACTAAGTAAGATAGTGATAAATGTTTCAGGCAAAAGTTTTAAGGTTTCTAGAGGATCAAATAACTATGAACTTGTCTTCGATCTTGAAACCAATTTTCAAGACAAGTCGAGATTCCCTTTGTTATTTTTAATGGAAACCTTTTTTTTGCACATTTGTATTTTACGGTAGGAAAAAATTCATGTTTTGTATGTAAAATTGTATTCTAAAACTTAAATTTATAAAGAATATTAAGGTTTTAAATTTAAGAGAGTTTTAATGATTTTTTAATCATATTAAATCAACTCTGATGTGCAAAACCGATCGCCAACTGCCTTTAAGAGCACATTAGGTTACTCTAATTTCGACTAGGTAATCAAATTAGTTAAAATTTGTTCATCAATGACATTAGCGTTAGCCAATGCACCACGAGGAGGTTTTGCACATCATAGTCCTGAAAAGGGCTATTTGAAAAAAATTTGTTAGTAAGAGTTGATTCAATTTGATTAAACAATCATTAAAAATCAATTATTCTTAAGTTTAAAACCTTAATATCTTTAATAAATTTAAGTTCTAGAAAAAAAATTTTCAGACAAAACATGAATATTTTTCCCGTACAATACAAATCTGTAATAAAAAAATTTTGGTTTCCATTTAAAAAATCAAAGTTGACCTCGGGCTGAGCTTGAAATTGGTTGCAAGGTCACAGTTATTGGACCTTCTAAAAACCTTTAAACTTAGGGAAATTAAATGGAACACACGGTATATATATTTACAGGGTGAATCGAACCTGCCGCATAATAGCACACGCCTCCAATTCCTTCCACGATCCTCCCATTCTTCAACAACATCTATTATGTAATAGTTTTAATTAATAATTATGTGGGGCTAAATTACCTGAGCTCTAAAATTATAATTTAACATAAATATTATTTTATTAATCAAAGAATAATGATGGATTTTTGTTGATTATTACATGTTCCCACAGTATACTACACCGTATAGGTTGTCCATCGGTGCTTTGGTTCCCGCATTTGATTATTTATGCGCACATTGTTTTGAGTGCTTGGGTGTTTACCATGTCTTTGAGCCAATCACGAGTGGTCTTCGTTTTGTTTCAATTTAGCGATTTTTATTGGATGTTGTTGAAGAATGGGAGGATCGTGGAAGGAAGTGGAGGTGTGTGCTATTATGCGGTAGGTTCGATTCATCCTATATATATATATATATATATAGGATATATATATATATATATATATAATTTCCGTTATATATATATATATATATATATATATATATATATATATATATATATAATTTCCGTTATATATATATATATATGTGTGTGTGTTTGTGTCTGTATCCAGTCTAGCGATCACAGTTCCTCATCCGATCGGAACGAAATTTGGTATGTAAAGTGCTTTTGGTATTTGAAAGTTCGTTAATGGACAAAGTCGGGTATGGCGAGTTTAGAGGTTTGGAAAAACGCTTAATTTGGAATATCTCTCTTAATATTAGTAAATAATTTTGACATGAGTAAGAAATTAGTTTTACTTCAATTTATATACTGACTAATATTCACAAAAATGTTAATGCGTATTTTAAAATAGTAGCCAAGGTAACTGTATTTCAATCCTCTGAGAAAATTCGCTTAGTTTACGTACCTCCTACGTGTCGAAATATTTGATATGTGATAATTATATTAATAATTACGTTTTTTTCTCACATTTTCGTTATTTGGTAACTATATACGAGTACTAAATAGTCGGAAAAGGTAAAAATTGATAAGACTATTTTTATGACGTCATAAAATATGAGATTGAAAGGTAGGTACTAGTTTAGATGTTTATATGGCCCATTTTTAGATAATGAGAAAGAACTATCATTTAACATTATTTATATTACAGTAATCATTTTGATATAGTTTACTTTCTTCATTTGCTGATAGTGCTTTCGAAACAATGGACGTGGTATCAGTCTTTTTCTTCCTCGATCTTGTTTGTTTTTTAGTAGTAGGATCCAATGAACGTACTGATGTTGCATCTGATTTTGATGCAGGTCGATTATCTGATTGCTAAAAAATATTTAAAGTAACAATTAGCAAAATAAACCAAGTACAAGTTTAACATATTAATTTAATTCAATGTGAAATTTTATTGTTAATTATTGACTTGAAAATTAAGTATATATTTAGGGATCTTTTTAAGGCTTATATTTTTCTTTTCCGTAGATCTTAGAAGATAAAATATTTTATTTAAGTTGGAGTAGTTACTCTACCCTATAACTCAATCTATTTTGGCAATGCGTGATTTTGTCTCTGTAACCAAAATGGTAGTAAATCTACTACATATGACCATACCAGTGCTCGAAATTTTATGCTTTTGTTGTCAAATTTTCCCTCTATTAGCTACATATACTACGTATCCCACTTTGACCTCCCACCGCCGTCAAATTTTGATACATAATTTTGAAGTGTACCCGCACATGTTTTAGCCAAAAAAAAGAATAATTTAACAATTAAATCGACTCAATAAAAACCTACAAACTGACTGACAAACAACGCATAGCCTAAACCGGTGGATCTAAAAGCATGGAATTTTGCACATAAGTTCCTTATATAATGTAGATGACGACTAAGAAAAAGGCATCCACCAAGGGGGTTATTAAATAGGGGATGAAAGTTTGTATGGGAAGTTCGTCATTTTTGAACTTAGAAATCTGAAAATTGGTGTTTAGGCTTCTGTTTATAAATAAAAGTCAGTTGTATCAACGTTTTAGGAAATTCATCCCTCAGAGGGTAATATAAGGGACGAAAGTTTGCATTTGAGAAAAGACCAAACGGCTAGTCCGTTAGGAGGAAAAAGTCCTTTTCGTCCATGAAATCCTTAACCAAACCCAACCCTCCGACAATTTAATATTGTAAAAAAATATTTTTTTACAATATTTTTTCGTTAAAAATGAAAAAAAATATTTTTGAATTTTAAGTATTTCAAGGACGAAAAGGGTGGAGTTCAATTGGGGTAGTTTAGCGGGGGTTATTTTATTGGAGGGTACGAATAAACGGTATAACTAATGGGGTAGTTTAGCGAGGGTTGGGGTGAAACCCCCCGACAATTTAATATTGTAAATTTTTTTTCGTAAAACCCCTTAAAAATAAAAATTTTTTAATTTCAAGGACGAAAAGGACGTTTTCTTGCTTGGAATCACTTCCTATGGTCCTAACACACCATTTTCACCCATTTCCACCATTTTTACTGGGGCGAAGGGGTAAAACGAATAAGGTCCCAAATATCCTATAAAAAAGAAAAGTAGTACATAGGATGCTTGAACATTATACTTAAATATTTTATTTCCCCATTTGGCCTTCTTCAAACGACATTTATACTTTTTTTAAATGTGTCAAAATTGAATTTCGATGAATTTAATAGATCGGAATTTTTCTTCTAAGACCATTCCAGGGATATTTGGTAATTTAAAATTTGGAACATCTATTCTCAGAATGTGTCTTATAGGTGGCGATATTTCCAAAAACCAATGCCATGACTTTTCTTAATTAAAAAATCGTCAATCGTATCCGATACGACCTAGAACTTTGCGCCCATTAAGACACATGATCCGTATTAATTTGATCCGCAAAATTCTTTTTATGTAAAACATTTCATTAAATCCTAAGGACGTTCCCAAGAAAATCAGTTTTCTTCAGATTATTGTGTAATTTTGAATATATGTAGTTAAAAGTATCTTACACGCGTAGAATATTTTTTTAATGGTCCTTACGGTACTAAATTTGTAAATATTGACAGTTAATATTTGTATGTTTATCATATAAAACTGACCACGATTGATGTTGTCACACACGTTTTATTAAATATCAATAGTAATTTTCTTTAGATTCTTTTAAAAAACTGAGAATAAGTAATTGAAGATATAACAAATATATTTCTACAAAAATAACATAAGCAAGCGGTATTAGTTATCTTATAAATATTGTTTAAATGCTCAAATTTAAAAAAAAATTCCATTATGTAAACTACAATAGATCAGTGTTATATTTTGCCGCTGCTTAAATAATAATACATTTTAAATTATATTACAAATTATACTTCAAAATTGATAATTATCTATTTATTACGTTAACTTAATGCTTATTAGTATTAATCAATAAAACAGAATATTTCATTTATTATAAAAATTAATTTTTTATTTACAAAAACCTACAGCTAACCTATCGGAGAAACGACGCACTGAACGTATTTTTGAATTTCTGCGCATGCAAGCAGCGGCAAAATATAACACTGTACTTCACTATATATGTGTACTATATTTCATTTGATCTAGTGTAGTTTACATAATGGAATTTTTTTTAAGTTGAACACGACTGCTCTTTGGGAACGTCCTTAACTGCATAAGGTGGAAAACCCAATAAACTTTATTCTCCTGGTGATCGCAGTACATATTATGAAGTGGTAGAACTGCAAACTGATTATACTAGCGCTTCTGTGTATATGCAATCGTTTACTGCGCACAGGTTCAAGTAAACTTTTTCATAATATATTACTGATAAAATAAAGATGGAACAAATTTTGAGGAACAGTTCTTAAATTATTCCTTTTTTACGGGAAGCATGAAATAAAGTTTTTTATAAAGTGGAAATATGAATACGTCTCTCGGACATGTGTATGATTATAAAATAGAAAATTAGACTATTATTTTGCTATTTTCGCGGCACCGTTCACGTGAACCACATAATTTTAATGATCCTCGCACTTACCGATCTCTGTGCGGCGTAATATATGCAACATGGCATTTTGAAAAGAGTCTGCAAGACTCACCTTGTAATGCCTGATGGGTTAATAATTTACATGGGTTTATAATTTACACCGAAGGGTTAATAATTTAACATTTAAATATTAAAAAACATACGTCATAGTCCATGTCTGCATTTGTTATTGTAAAACATTCTTTTTCTTGTTTTTCATTATAACGTTGATCCGGTAAATAGTATATAGCGCAACGTTTTTGATATGGTTTAACATCATTTGTCTGTGTATTCTTTTGTAAAAAGTTGAGAATTCGAATGAACTCATTATCATCTCGTAAAAACTTTAAGATATAATTTGGTGTAGGGCATGTTGGTTTAGAGCAGTCCACAATCCACAAAGGAATGCCAATGTCTACAATCTACAGTTGATAAAATATGAATTTAATATTAAAAATTTAAAAAAAGAGCTTAGCGTCCCTAGGAACTAAATAGAAAATATAAATACAAAAGTTATTTGCGATTTAGTTAAAATTCAGATCAATAACATAATATATGACAAGATTTTATTTTCTGTTGATTATAAGAATCAATGATATTCTGAAGAAAATTTATTTTCTTTAATTAAAAGACGATGCAAACGACTTATAGGGACTATAGACGTGCAACCTGTGCAGGAAAATTTTAAGGACAAATGAATGTTCGGAAGTAGGTTGCTAGTCTGTATAGCTGTTGCAGAACAAAATTACATGTCCTTGATCTGGTTGCTGTAAAAATCAAAATTATTTGATATTTTGTGGGATGAGTTTAATGTTGCTGTACAAATTGCTCGTATGTAGCGATATTTGCAACATACTTTATACTTTATTATTTTTATACTTTATTTACTTTATTTTTTGTATTTTGTATTTGCACACAACAAACTTGAACAAACTGTAGAGATACATCTAAATAAACTAGTAGATAAATAAACTAAAAAATTAAATGAAATAGATAGAGACAAGATGACAAGTGTTTGAATTTTTAAGATAGAGTAATAAAGTAATGTTCCCAATTTTGGTTGCACGTCTGGAGGCAAAATATTTTGTAGGCGGAGTTCAATCTTGCTGCACTATGTTCCGCGTTTGTAGCCTACTTTTAGAGACTATTTGTATACAGCTTGAATTTTAAAATAGACCCAATCTGCAAACAATGTATAGTGTATCTATCGCTGTCTATATGCAGTGTACTATGATATGGTGTACTTTTTATAGTGAACTATTTGTTCATATAGTTCTCAGTATATATTTGTACATGTAGAGAAAATGTTGTATTATGTCCATCGTCTATTATAAATGTTTTGCATTATTTTTTGCAATATTTCTTATTATTTGTATGTGGAATGTTTTAAAATAAATGATAGTATTCTATTAACAGTATAACATAAAACAACAAACCACACAAGTTAAAAGAAAAAGAATAACCCCCCCTCCCCCCAAATATAATTTTCATACAAACTCAATTGTTAAACAAACTATTCGAATATTCCTCCATTATTTGCTAAACAATATCCCGGGTATTTTCTAGCACTTGAGGAGAAATATTCGCACAATTGTCAACAATGTTTTGCCTTAATTGTTGCAAATTTTCAGGCCTATTCCGCGAATAAATTTTTGTTTTGAGAAAACCCCTCAAAAAAAGTCGTTAGAAGATAGATCTGGAGATCTGGCTGGCCACTTGATGGTTCCAAAACCGCTCATAAGACTTTCCTGGAAATTTTGTTCCAGAAATAACCTTACTATCATGGCATTATGTGCTGGGCAACCTTAACCATGTATTGCTATGCTATGCACGGTCTTAGATCAGTCTTTGGTGGGGATGTTAGCTCCACTGCCTATAGAGTGCAGTTCCGGTGTTACAAAGTACATTATATCGTGGTATACTGTACATAGACAGTGATAGATGCACTATACATTGTTTCTAGATTGTATCTATTTTAAAATACAAGCTGTATACACTTCAAAATATCAATATATGCCAGATATTTGTTATCGCCTTGCACCCCCTTAATAAATTCCGATCAGATGGCCGAGAAATTTTTACCATCAACACCCTAACTTCAAGTTACATACAGATAGACAACACATCTGATTCAATAGTTTAGCAGCAATATAAACGACAAAAAAATTTCGGACTACGTACGCCGTGTGTGTATATTGGTGAATCGAAATGATCGACACATAGAAACCAGTTTGCTAGCGGGGCTTTAATCCCATTTTAGGTATCAAATCTTGAGTTTATAATTTTATTTTTAGAAACAATTACATAAGTTTCTTTAAGTAGGACCAAACTACATATGTCATGAATCAAATAATACTTTATTTCCAGTTGAAAAACTTGACCATTCAAATATTTAATTAGTTTAAATACCGAGTTTTCTTTAATTCTAATTCTTAATTTAAAAGTTTTTCAAGAATAATAATAAAAACTTTTTTTCCAAGATTAATACTCTTTTCTAATGCTTAGGAATTGAAATAATACGAATTTCATATTTTATTTATTACAATTTTTAAGAAAATACGATTTTTTACTTATTTAATTAATTGTTTTTTTTTGTCTCTGACAACCCCACCCCCCACAACTTTACTCTAGATCCGCGCCTGCAGGTAATGTATGCTGAAGTTATGCGTCATTATTAAAAAATATCTTTTGTTTAAATTGATTAAAATAATTTTACACACTTACATCCAACTGCAGACTTGTATCGAGTATTATGGGTTTACTCCCACTTATTTTACGATGGCTACTAGAACTGCCCCTCTTGCTTGATAATCTTTTTACGTCCTAAATAAATAACACAATGTCTTACTACTTATGAATTCAACTAAAATATTCAAGGCAAGGGTAGTACGTCAAATTTGGACGGAGAGGTTACGTCAAATTTAGATGGCGAATGATAATCTGGATCTTGAAGTGATACTGACCTCCCCGTACCGCCCTAATGGACCCCAAATGGATGGGGGTAAATCGGATAAAAGTGCGGTTAATAATTTTTGAAACTCCTTGCCGATGATTAAGCGAAAATGAGGGTGAATTTTATCAAAACCGGATGGAATTGATGGACACAATTTCTTGCACTTATTAGAGCTTAAATTTCTAATGCCATGCGATTTAAACAATTTTAACTATTTTTTTTTCGATTTTTGTTTAAAAAATTCGAAAAAAAGGTTTTTTTTTGGCGATTTTGAAGGGTTGTTTCTCAGAAACTGCCCATCAGGATCGGGTGGCATTTTTTTTACAACATATAGTGGTACCAATAAATAAGCTTACCAATTTTGGAGCGATTGCCTCATAATTTTTTTCTCTCAATTCGCGAAAGCGAAAACAGCCCGCGTGTTTCGGATGGCAAAAAAATGTTATTATATAAATAGGGTATAAACTTCAAATCAACCTCATTTTCATCTGGTTGCCTCGTCAAAAAATGCAACTTTCCCCCTCCCTATCTCCGCTCCCGTCCATTTGGGGTCCGTTCGGACGGTACGAGGAGGTTCAGAATCACTTCAAGGACCAGATCACCATTCGCCATCCGGTTGCCTCTCCGTCCAAATTTGAAGTGCCATTGCTTTAACTAAAATAAAATCACTGTTTTAACATAAAATTGTGTTTGGATAACATAAAATATAAATGCAATGTTCTCGGACCTGCTTTTATTTCCCCTTCATTATACATGTATACATTAGTAACTTGTTTCCTATGATTATGCACCGGTGTTTTGAACTATAGCTAAAAAAAACTATAGTCAAATTGGGATTGATAGGAGGAACTTACACTATTTTACTGGCAGATTAATAAGCATGGTAGAAAGAATAGTTAGCAACTAAAAATAAATCAGTTCAATTTCCGTCACGAAACGCGACTCAATGGAGCTTTTCTAGTGTTTTTCTCACCTGAAATCCTTCTGTGTAAATTCCATTACTAACTCGACGTTGGCTAGCGGAACTACCTCTCATGCTTGCGTGTCTTTTCTATAAAACATGGATTGTGGTTATTTGTTATTGAAAGGGAAATTTTATTACGATTTAAGATATTTAAAACAAAAACTAAATGTGGACATTCTCATTTTTCTGAAAGTGTCATTATAATGCACTAAAGTTGAATCAATTATCATAATATACTATAAGGGGACATCCATTAATTACGTGAGCTCAAAATAGGGGGGGGGGGGGGTCCAGTAAAATCTCATCAAATCTCATTTTCATAATTGAAAATCTAACGTCAACTTTTAAAAAACATAAATTATACGCATTTAAAAAAAAAATTAAAAAATTGCTTTTACTTTTCTTAGAATATCCCATTTTTACGTTAAAATCTCATCTCACGTAAGGGGGCGGGGGTCCCACCGAATCTCATTAGATCTCACCAAGGGGGGGGAGGAGTCCAAATTAACAGAAAAACAGCTCACGTAATTAATGGATGTCCCCTAAGTTATTTTAAGTTTGAGATTGTGACTGCGTTGATGAAAATATTTACATTCAAAATGACCCCACCAGTCCAAGTGGTCGAGCGGTCTAGTGCGTTATGCCTGCGCAGTATGCCTACTTGGAAACAGGGAGGTTATGGGTTCGAATCCCGACATCGGCAGTTTACTAATTATTAAATAAAAAAAATGGCGGTTAATTGACTAAACTGTCGGTGTATGAACAAGAATGAAGTAATCGGCTATGTTTGAGAAGGTTTTCTGCAGTTTCCTTCACAAACTCCAGATGAATATCGGCATAGTTCCTATCGTAGTCGGCTGCAGCCGCATATCATACCAATTCCTAGTCTATACACAAAAAATTCCGTCCACTCCACTCACATCCGTAGGCATCACAATGGACCTTATGGTCGAAGTGTAGCCCGTCCAGGGCAGCCTCTACAATCTATCTATCTATCTGACTGCGAACACTACTAACGACAACTTAGTAGTGTTCTTATAGGTCAAAACTTTATATTTATATTTATTCAAGGAGACCATGATCTTCAAGGTTATTTGAATTACAACATTCGTTTTTAAAAATGGGAACCCATATTTTTTTGACAGAATGGAATAGCTGAGGTAAAAATAACATTAAAATTGGGCAATAAAATCTATTTTGATTTATAATTATTTTCTAACTGTTGTTAATAAACTGGTCCTTACATTATAGATTTCACTACTTTTGAAGACGAACATATTGCTGGGATATCACTACTTTTTTATGCAAAAACTTGGTCCTTCTCTCATTCATGTTTTATAGGTCGGATTATACTTACTAAAGATCCAAGGCGATATCGACTCTGTGTTCTTGCTCGACTTTTTGAAAACTCTTGAGAATCTTTTAATATTGTTCTTTCAAATTTCGCACATACATCAATTATTTTGTGACATTCGTTTTCCCACTCTTCAACTTTTGGGTATAAATGTTTTTGACCTATATTCGAATATGATTAAAATTTAGGTCATATACAATCATAATAATTGTACATCTGTAAAGTGTTGAATACATAACGGTGCCGTGGCTTAGTTAGTTAAATCGCCTGTCTAGTAAACAGGAGATCGTGAGTTCGAATCTAACCACGATACTATTTTAGTAGTATTTGTTATGTATAAAGTTAATAGTATTTATGTATAAAGTGTTGAATACATAACGGTGTCGTGGCTTAGTTAGTTAAAGCGCCAGCGAGTCCAAAATATTATATGTTTTATTTATATTTATTATTGATAATATTTTAATTGTTACTTAAAATTTGTACGACTGTAAAGCAAATTGTGAATTAAATTAAATAAATTTTTATTTAAAATATCTGGTCTACAAGATATTAATGGCTTTAAATCATTTATAAAACATTTATTTTATTTTTTCCGACTTTTTCAGAGATTTTCAGAAACATAAGACTTTCTGAAGTTTTATTCAGAGATTTAAAAGAATTATTCTTAATTATTCTCAGTTTTTGAAGATAATTATTTCTACCAGGGTAGTAGCAAGTGTAAAATTTACAATATATACAGTTAGGATTATTAGATATTAGGCCATTAAAAAGGTTATTGGAAAGAAAACTTTCATAATTTCGCTATTGAAATGGCGTTATAATTTATAAAATTTCACTTTACTTGGAATTTTTGAGCCAAAAATTAGAAATAAATATATTCCCAATATATATAAAGATATGCATGAATGTGTATACTTCTTATTTTGTACTCCTGTTCACACACATTGAACCAATAAATCATAGTCTAAGCGTATATATTACTATATATACAGGATGTCCTAAAAGTAGTCTAGTTCCATAAGAGGGTAGGTTAAAATTATTTCACTGAAAAATTTAATTATTGCATTATTAAAAAAATTAATCAATAAAATAATTTAATTAATGCACTTTTGAGAAAACTTTATAATTTAACGAATTTAATTTCCGCATTTTATTTTTAAATTTATTATTAAAACAATTTATTTATTACATTTTTCAAAAAATAAAAAAATTTAATTAATGCACTTTTCAAGGAATTAATATTTGAAAAATTTAAGCAATACATTCTTCCAAAAATTGATAATTAAATCAAAAATGAATTATCAAAAAAATGCACTCTTTGCAACTCTGGTTTTAATCTAGTTACCTTAATTAATAATTGACGGTGCGTCTAATAAAAAAAATGTCTCAGGACTTTTCGTTCCAAAATCGTACCCTCTACCTACCCTCTTATGGAACTCGACTACTTCTGGGACACCTGTATATATATGTATAATAATACATACAGTAACACTTAGAATGTTTCAATTGGTTCAATTTTTATGACTGGCAGTGTACACGCGTAGATGTATAAAAATATGACTATAAAAATGTTTTTATATTCTGGAGCAGGGAAGTTGCGGATTCAAAATTTTTGACATCCGGGGATGCAGATGCTGATATTTAAGGCTCACATCCGCGGATGCGGATTTATATGTGAAGATTTTTTAAAGAGATACTTAATTTAGGTACATGAATAAAGGAAAAAGATGGTAATAATTTTTAATAATCTTTATATTATAATCAAATTTTTTGTATGAAGATTTAAAATTTAGTGCATTATACTTAATAAAGGTTTCAGGTTTCATCCTGTTTCGCAGAGGTTCACAGATTAATTCCGCATCAAACCGGGTAAACTGCTCCGGATGCATCGATTTTAGATGATTCCTCAAAGATGTGGTATTGGTTTACACTGATATTTATATCAGGAATGCTCACTAAGACTAAATCACACTTTGCGTCGGTGGTGGCATTGTTGATTCACTTATCAAATATATTATTATGGGATCTCTACTGGGGGCAAGAACTGCTGGCCTCGTTTATTATCCTAGACATAGAGTCGGAACTTATCAAGGATAACGAGGATAGCAAATTTCACGAACGATTTATTGACAATCTAGATGAAATTTCTTCTCTATTGAAGAATTTCTCCTGTTGGCTTTTTGATCGTTATTATCATTTGGTTTTGCTGGCAGCGAAACAAAAAGCCCACCCAGGTCCTTTAGACCCAATCCGACACTGGGTACCCTCCTAAACCATTTAATCCACATTTGAAATCCATTTAAAAAAAATAAACAACTTCATAATTTAAGTAGACATACTAACTATTTAAGTACTCTTCTTCGTCTTCATTAATTAATGAGTTGACAAACCTTGCGGATGGTACAAAACTTTTAACATGATTGACAGGCCTGTAATCTTTTATTTTTTCATTTTGTCGTTGCTTTTTCTTTTTGCTTGGTACAAAAAATTTCATAGTCCTTTTATTGCGATTGCTTCTTAGTTTACGTAATTCATCGGAAACTTTTTGACTATACATAATAAAAAATTGGTATTTATTTACATAAGATGTTCGGAAGAAAGTGCAATAATTTAATAGGCGTCAGAGTTATTTTTGCGTCTATTCAGGATCGATCGTATGAAAAAGTTCATATTTTTCTATGAACTTTTTTGTGCTGGAGAATACATCCCTAAAAAAATAGTGGCATGCAGTTCCGAAACAGCCTGTATATACAAATGTTTGTATATACAGGCTATTCAGGCGTTGTTTCTACTTGGAACTGGGAGGTTATGGGTTCGAATCCCGACATCGGCAGTTTGTCAGTTAAAAAAAATTAATGGAGTGGTTGATTGACTAAACTATGTACAAGAAAGAAGTAACCGGCTATGCTTGTGAAGGTTTCCTGCATTTTCCCATCACGAACTCCAGATGAATATTGGCATAGTTCCTATCAAAGTCGGCTGCAGCCGCACACCTACCAATTTTCTGTCTGCATATGAATTCCTAATCCTCCACTCACATAATAAAAAATGTAAAAAAAAAAAATACAGACGAATTGAGAACCATCCTCCTTTTTGAAGTCGGGTTAAGAAAAAAGTAAAAATTAATAAAGGTTGAAAAATAATGATGTGGGTGGCCTCTGTTATAGACCGTCGTGTCTCAAAAACGGACGTTAAACCCCATTATTATTATATACAAAAGTTAACGATGATTGTATTCGACATGCACTAGGATCGATGGAAATTTGAAGAAATTTTTACGAAATCGCTTCATTGGCACAATTACAATAGCTACTTTTTCTTCGAAAACTCTCTAAAATATAGTCTACTGTGCAACAAATTTTCTACCGTTTGATATCCTGTGTATAGTTATCTTCGCCAATGAATATCACAACATCGTAGATAGGAGTTGTCGTACAAGTATTCATCGTTCAAGCTATTCGCAGCTTAAGCATTTCACTACAAAATTTCAATTCACTACGAAAAACTACAAAATTTCAAGTTAAAATCACGAGGGTTTTAGATCCTTTGTTACTTTAAATCTTGTAATCAATCCAGAGGGTCCTGAGGTTTTTGGTTTTTGGAGTTTTAGAAAAAATGGTCAGATGATGAAATGTAGTAAACTTGATTTTCTGCAACTTTACTTCTTATACATTTTTCGATTTGTCTAATATTAAAAGAGATATTTAATATTTTTTGTTTTCATCTTTCTCTACGTCCCTCTTTCCCCTACGACCTATGCCACGTCTTAAGACACTTGGCTTTGCAAATACGAAAAGCATATATGATACGACGTTTCATCAGACTAAAATTGTGAACGCTAGAGAGTCATTCTAAGGAAATTTGTTAAGTTGACGCAACTCCTGCGTAACGAATTTTTTAATTACTAAACTTTTTCAACTGCAGGCGAGATTATTGTCTTCTATACTTTCCGTATACTCCGTATATAAAATATTTAAATGCTTACGTTAGAATAACTTGGCGTTCCTCATATTTAGCACGTCTTTCATGTAAAACTATATTTTCATATAAAGTCTGCTGACTTGCATTCAATTGTTGATATTCTTCTACTGTCATATAAGTTATTTGATCGAGCTGCTTTTGATTAAATTCATTTTGCTTTTGTACTGTTAAGCGTCTTTGTTGTAAAAAATACGCCTCCAAATTTGCTTTCCATAAACCAAACATTATAACAAGTGAATATTTAATATTTTCTAAAATTTTAAGATATTTTGTTTTAAGAAATATTCTTGCACATTAGTTCTCAATCGATTGAGTTTCGCAAATTTGAATTTTTATATAGTTTATTCTGATCAATAGGCTGTTATAGGCAGAAAGGCAATAGTCTTTTAGATTTTAAATTCTCGTGTCTGGTATATTTTAGTTTCATAGTCACAAATAAGTTTCCCCAATTTAGTATTATGAAGTATTGAATTAACATAATATATTGTTACATTTATGTCGTTGAATACTTTTCATTAAACTTAACAGATAATAACGGTCTTAGGCCCAGTTTTTTTAAGGATAAACCTACTTAGTTAACTCGCGTGGTTTAAGTTAAGTTCCCCCACCTAGATCCCGAAAATAGTAGCGTTGATCAGAAGAATAATATTAAATATTATATTAATATATTATTATATTTTATTATTACCATATATATTATTATAAGATCTGAATAATAATTTATTATATATTATCATATATATTATTTATCATAACGTCAAATATTTCAATTCAAAGTGTTAAATAATTTATGCAGTGATATCAAGTTATTAACAAAGAGTGATTTTTGTGTAATTGTCTCTAAAATTGTGAAGATTGCAACGTTATTGACACGTGTACAGTATGTCATCAGGGGGAACTTAACTTAAACCACGCGAGTTAACTAACTAGGCTTATCCTTAAAAAAACTGGACCTTAGTTATTTTCTGTTAACTGTATACACTTGCAGAATTGTAGAATAAGCTCTCTGTATTTAACATATTGTTGTCATTTAGATCAAACCACGAGTGTATATATACAGACTGTGTTGGAATGCTTTTCTAATAAAGAATCAATGTTAAATATTATTTATTACTGGCAGGCCGTCTGGTTACTGTATGAAATCAGTAAGTACACATGTAATGAGTACACATTCTTTAATGATAAACAAACTACCATACGCACATGAGATGACTCTCCTTACATGTGTACTGACTGACTCCGCATAGTAACCACACGGCCTGCCAGTAATAAATAATATTTAATATTGAATCAATGTTATATATTATTTATTACTGGCAGTCTGTGTGGTTACTGCGTGGAGTCAGTCAGTACACATGTAATGAGTACACACTCACTCTTAAATGAGTCAGTACACACAATACACACAGTCAATGAGTCAGTACACACTCTTAAATGACAAACAAACTACCATACGCATATGAGATGATTCTCATTACATGTGTACTGACTGACTCCGCACAGTAACCACACGGCCTGCCAGTAATAAATAATATTTAACATTGATTCTCTATTGGAAAAGTATTCCAACACAGTCTGTATATACGGATAGGTTAGGTACTGTATTCATCCTTTATGCTGGTTCGTAGACAGGTAAAATTTAACAGGGCCATGCTTAATTGATACTTACTTTTCATGTTAAGCAAACATGTTAATAATACTGAAGGTGAGTTTATAAAAACCGAATTTAAGGTATCAATTATAATCCCAGTTTTATATTTAACCAATCGCTCTTTCAATAAATCTATTATAAATTCCTGAAAATTAAACAATATTAAAATAGTAAATTATGATATCGAATCCCATTGATTTACATAAATGGAAATGATAACAAACCAAAAGTGCGGACTATAATTGTTGACTGTATTATGAAACAGTTTCATGCTTAAAATACAGGAGATAATTATATTTATGGATACATGACTTCAATTCTAAAATCCTTCTATGCTTATAAATAAACTTAATAGAACTGAGCACTCATAACCAGCACGAGAGTGTACTCACAACGCTTTGTCTCCCTTGTGTCGACTCGCCTCGTCTCGTCAACGCTCCTTTATAAGGTTTTTTGACACGTAAAGAATAGAAAGCGAATGGCAAATACGAACACCCTCGTCTATATTCTATTCAACTTTCAACCGCCATTTTTAAATATTCAACTATCAACCGCTTTAATTGTACCCATTAATCTTAATAGTAGAACACGAAAATAAATAAAAACTGTATAAATTTATGAATACTTTTTTTATTCTTATCGTGTTAATACTCATTTGAATAATAATTACTTTTAATAGTTTATTAAAAAAATTACTACTCCGTAATTTTTAATTTAAAAATATAACTTTTCAGCTATACCAATGTGATTTCTCGCCAAGTCACGTTGACTAAGTGACGAGAACTGTACTGCCGATCGAACACTCGGCGAGAGTGCCCCTAGCCTTACAAATGTCTTTGCGAGACATTTGACGAGTGTTCTCGTCGAGTGTGAACTGCCGGCATTAGATTACTTTATATGTATGTAATGCGGCGATTCGCAATGTTGTCCCACAGTGTAATATTAGTAATATTTGACATGGTCTTGCTTGGCAATTCAATTGAATCGTCCTTAACTAAATATCAATATTTAATTAAAATTTAATTATTTTTCCATTTCAATATTTAATTAAAAAGTCTAATGATATGTTTGTCTATACAGTATACGCCAATCTTTCATATTATGTTTTAAGTAACCTTATTGGAATTTGACATAAGTATTATATTGTGACGCTTATGTATACTCAAACAATAATATGTGAATCTTTCTTGTATCGTGCTTTGGTTTAGGAGTGAAAGAGAGAGGCAGGGAGGAAGTTTTTGCCCACTAGGTAAGCGACAGAGAGAGAAATCTCAACTTTGAAAATGAAGAAGGCTAATGATTAAGATTTCTAAAAAGTTTTTAGCTATCTTAAAGAAAAAGGAGTGCTTTTAGGAAAAAAGGTTTCTCGTAACACTTACTCATTTGACACAGGAATAGTTCGAAATTGTTCGAAGAGAGTCGGGGGTCAAAGTATTTGTCGAAAAAAATCAAACAAAGGATTTTGCCATACTCTCGGTAGAAAATATGGAAGAAAAAACCCCGAATAGCAAAATTTTTTTTCTGCTCACATATCCATGCTATTTCTAGGGCAACGATAAATAGATAGATAGATTATCTATCTATCCCCGATAATACTCGAATGCACTCACCCATTGGAGAAATTATCTAGGATGAAGAATGTCACATTAGTCCATATCATCATATATTTGAACGAGACTATCGACAAACTCATTAGTTGGCAGAATATCCTGAAGATTACCAATGCGAAAAGCCAATTTCAATGCTAGCAAAATTGAAATCTTACAGTGAATTAAGGAACTAGTTTGGCGTTCGGAAAAACAACTGTTGGATTTACCATCGAGAATAGAGGGGAGCGGGTGGAAAAGATAAAAAACGTGATTACCTTAATGAGAGGTAGAGAAATTCAAGGTTAAATGGTCGGAATTAGACATATTCCCCGCTACCACAGCTACTGTTGCTAATTATTATTAGAAACTTTACTAAACACTTTTAGTACTTTACTAAATCTATTGTTTTTTTTTAAATGGCAAAAAAATTTACCGTAGGAATATAATGCAAAGCTGGGTCAGTAACTTCATCTTCTACAACAGGTTTCTCTTTTTTTGATGGTTTTTTTCCTTTAACAGGGGCTTTTGGTTTTTTACGTAAAAGTGCCAGTTGTCTACATCTACTAGGAATTTTTTTATCAAATTTGGTAACTTTGGACAGCTGCCGTTCGGGCGATGATCTATGGGATTGGTGTCCAACTGGAGATGATGATGATGGTGGTGGTTTGTTCATCTCTTTCATAGGTCTTAACGGCGGTTTTTGTTTTTTAGTTAATATTTTTCCTAGATCACCTTGTGGATTCATAATAAATGTTACTTTATCATACAATGCTCCGATTGGATCTGGTATACACTCGTCCATTGATGAATCTATCAAATAAATTAGTAAAAAAAATTTTTTAATATCTACCTATTTTAATTTAGGAGAAGTTTGGGAGGACTACATTGCACACTGCACTATACAACCTAGTATAGTATTTTTTTAAATGATATCTTTTAAAAATGATCAAATATACAAGGTGAATCGAACCAGCCGCATAATAGCACTCACCTCCATTTCCTTCCATGATCCTCCCATTTTCCATCAACATCCAATAGAACACCTCCTGTTAGGGAGACTGTTCATACCTCAAATACCATCTTATATGCTATATGCTAGTTCATACGGACATGGCACTCTTATACTGATGCATGCCTGCACCCCCACTGTAATTATACTTAAGTGATACAATTCAACTGAATAACAAATCATTACCAATGTAACTATGTACGGAGTTGTATTACGCATCAAATTGCATCACTTAATATACTGTAAGTATAATTGAAGTAGGGGCCCACAAGCAAACATCAACATTAAAACACCATGCCCGTCCAAGCCAAACACACAACATACACTACAACATTTGTATTATGAGCAGATCAAAACAAAACAAAAAGTACTCCACTATTGGATGTTGTTGGAGAATGGGAGGATCATGGAAGGAAGTGGAGGCGTGTGCTATTATTCGGCTAGTTCGATTCACCCTGTATATATATATATATATATATATATATATATATATATATATATTCTATAATTTTCTTCAGGTCTGATAGGCCGGAGGGAAGGATTGAGGATGCCGAGATGGAAGTCTTACGCCTAGACATTTTGAAGATGGTCGGAGCCATACATAACTCAACAGAGGGTTACTAACTTATAATCACATGCAAGAATCAAACTGATAACTAATATAAGTGTTGTTTTCGAAATATAATAGATTAAAATTTTTCTTTCTAAATTACATTAATTTGAATATAAAAAATATATGTATGTATTGTGTATGTGTGTATATGCACTTGTTCTATAATAAAAGCAACCCGGTTTTTTGTCCTGATTATACAAAACAATGCTGGTCCTACCTTAAAAAACATTATAGGATCGTTACTTACCAGAATCGTCAATAATATTTTCATCTGTAAACACTGCCGATTTTGTTTTCACTTTAAAACGTTCCATTTGAATATTATAGTTTGCATCAATAAAATTAAGAATTTGTTTAATTTTTCGTTTATGTGGGGAGTTAGGTGTAGGATCCAATAAACATTCAATAACTAACATATCCACATTAATGACATCTAAACCTAAAGCTTTACCTATTTTATGGGCTGTATAAACATTGTCTGAAAAAATAAATAAATAAAATAAGTCATTTTGTGGAGAAAGTAGGTACACTACCGTTCAATAAAATTGAACAGATCTTAACCGAATCAGTCTCTCACAATTTTGATTATTCTTGTAGTAAATGATCGGTTTGGGTACTAGATCTACCTGTATGCCAAATATCAACTTTACAGGATATCTGGAAATACCGTAGAATTATGAAAGATTATACACGGTTTTTTAAGGCGTAACCGCGAATTTTGCGTTTTTGAAGTGAAATAACTTTTTAACGGTTAATTCGTTAACGATGATTGAAAAAACTGTTTCTTATAATTCCGTATAGTATCGATATTCGAAATATCAACACTAGTTCTTTTCGTTCAAAAGATACAGCACCTAAAAAATGAGCCTAAATTGAGCTGTAATAATAGCACTGTAAGTGAGAAGGCCAAATGTGTCCCTTAAACTCGGCCTTGCGCACTATCGTGCTCTAGATTTTTTTACATAAATAAAAAATATAAAACTTCATTTGTTTTTTCACATTTTAAAAATATACTACTTATCTTTGTTTATAAATAAATAATATACAGAGAGTTGCAAAAGTGAGGAGTTTTATGAAATGTAAGCAAATTAACATTTCAGGTCTGTTCATTTTTTTTGAACGGGAGTGTACAATAGGCTAAAAATTTTAAGATGGTATCGCCGCATGGGCAGTAAACAAACTAAATCTAGAGCCAATGTTTATAAATATAAATATGTGCCTTTGTGTTTTTTTTAAATATTTTATTATCTTATAGCGATTGTAGTAAATTTTTGTACTTGATACTTTCAATAAGTTTGATATTTAGTTTTGTGGCCAAAAGTTTTAAATTGCAACTGTATACAAATTCGACATTTTAGGTTGTTAGTAAATATTAATAATTTAGTAAATATTACATTCGTATGTTTGCGAATGGGTTTATCAATTTTCACATATTCTTCATATTTTTAGGGATTTACACCCCAGCTTATTTTCAATTAATATTTTTTCTTTACCTAGCCTTAAAAATAATGAAACGAAATTTCTGGATTTCTTCTTTTATTGATGAACACAAAGACACTGAGCAAGATCGAGACATTATCAAATTATAAAATTTGCTGGAAAAAACGCTTAGGCCCAGTTTTTTTAAGGATAAACCTAGTTAGTTAACTCGCGTGGTTTAAGTTAAGTTTCCCCACCTAGATCCCGAAAATAGTAGCGATGATCCGAAGAATAATAATATATATTATATTATATTTTATTATTATCATATATATTATTATAATATCTGAATGATAATTTATTATATATTATCATATATATTATTTATCATAACCTCAAATATTTCAATTCAAAGTGTTAAATATTTTATGCAGTGATATCAAGTTATTAACAAAGATTGCAACGTTATTGACACGTGTACAGTATGTCATCAGGGGAAGGGACTCGAAGTCGGAGAACTTAACTTAAACCACGCGGTTAACTAACTAGGCTTATCCTTAAAAAAACTGGGCCTTAGAGAATTAAATTTAAATGTATGCCATGTAAATATATTTCTTATTTTGGTTATTTTGTTACAAAAGGTGGCGCAAAAGTACCTTCACGATTTTAAATTACTCATAATATAGCCCCATGGCGAACTGCATTTCTATAATATTTAGCATATTTTAAAAGCATTCAAACAAAAAAATTGCGTCCGAATAGTTGTTTTTTTTAACACTTATTCGCCATTTCCTCCTAGACTATGTATAAAACAGTAAAATTAATTGTTCATAATATAATGTTAAACCTGTCATAGGAGCGCCATGAAATACAATCATTATATCTTCAATAAGTGATGAATATGCTGAAGAATCAAGTAACGAAGGCTGTTGTTCAGCAGCGACTTGTGCTACATAATCATTCCAAACTTTTTCAATAGGATTTGCTAGTTTTCCACTTTCAAGGCCTTCCTTAACAAAATCTGTATAAGCATAAAGCAATTATCTCTTTTAATGTATATGCGTTTTAAGTTATTTAATTATTATTATAAAATCCAAATGGTCGGGCGGTCTAAGGCGTTATGTCTGCGCAGTATGCCTACTTGGAAACTGGGAGGTTATGGGTTCGAATCCCGACATTGGAAATTTGCAATTATTAAGAAAAAAAAGGGGCGGTTAATTGACAAAACTGTCGGCGTATGGACAAGAACGAAGTAACCGGCTATGCTTGAGAAGGTTTTCTGCAGTTTCCTTCACGAACTCCAGATGAATATCGGCATAGTTCCTAAAATAGTCGACTGTAGCCGCATATCCTACCAATTACTAGTTTATACACAAAAAATTCCTTCCAGTCCACTCACATCCTCACATCCTTAGGCATCACAATGGACCATATGGTCGAAGTATAACCCGTCCAGAGCAGCCCCTACAATCTATCTATCTAACATATGGTTCAAACTAAAACCTCTATAAGCTATACTTGCTTAAAGTACAGTTAATTCTGAATAAAAGTAGTATCCTTCATTTTTTTGCTAATGTCAATATGATTACGCAAATATGGAAGGAGTAAAACCATTTTTTCCCGTTTATTTGTAAAGTGAAGTGAGATATCAAGTTCACAATGTTTGAGAGTAATTTTTTTTCAAATACGGTAAGAAGGACAACAAGAATAATAAAATTGTTCCTTGTAGAAAGGTTTTATTCGAAACATTTTTACAACTCATTCATAAGTCTAAGACTCATTCATAAGTACATGTACTATCAACTCCGAAAGTTGCGTTATTTTTTTAAAATTTAACAGTTGATTTGCAACTATTCGAATCCGTTCGGATTTCGAAAAAAGATTTTAACAAAACTTGTTAGTATTTTTATATTCATAATAAAATTTAAGAATGGGGGTGCGATTACCGATAACTAATGGTCTAGTTAGGTTTGTTAGCTCCATTTGAAACTTTATTTTAGCTGACTAGTGATAATTGGTTCTTTTATATAGTCAATTTGAAACTGGAATAAAAAAATTTTGAATCTGCACGTTTCATGAAAAAAATACATTAAAATCTAAGGCTAAGAACACTCGAGGGTTGAAACGCACGTTGATTTTGAACGTGCGTCGATTTTAGGATACACGAGACGTTATATGACGTCGCTTCAACTACACGTACCTATTAAATATATTATGAAAATAAATGCACGGGCGTTATGCTCGTGTACAGCTATATATAATTTAAATAATAACTGAACGTGCATGAACCTTTTTGACAGATTCATGCACGGTAAGGTCTATCTTGAACAGTATAATTGTACAAACGTGCTTTGTGGTGCATGATTTTAAACGCTCGTTTCAAGCGTTAAAAGTCACATGCGTTAACATTTATAATTTTTTTTAAAAACTGGATATTAATTCCACCTTTAGTTAAATTGTTAATCTAACAAATGCTCGTATGTGTTTTTGAAAATATAAATTTTCTTTTACACGATATACACCATTTATACACCTTGCTAAACAAAAAGGCTTCAATAACAAAAGCTCGCGTATTTAAGTGTTTTTGAAAATTTAAGTGTTTTTAAATTATACCGTGTGTATTGAAAAGCTTTGCTAATAGAGAATCTCTGTAGTGTGAGTGTTGTTTACATACTGGCTGGCTGTGTGGTTACTATGTGAAGTCAGTTAGTACTGTAGAAACATTTAATGAGAGTGGTTAAATATGTTCATTGACTTCTTAACTTTAGTATGCGCATCACAAAATCCCCACTCTTAAATGATAAACAAACACCATACACTTACAGTATACACTATCCAGATGTTTGTATGTATGTGTATTGTATAGTTTTATAGTTAATATTTTATTTATTTATTTTACATCGATTCTCTATTAGAAATGCTTTTGAAAACAGCCTGTATACACCATTACAAAAAGACAAAAAAGGCCTCAACAAACAAATACATGCACCCAATTAAGTTGTCGCACATGCGTTAGCAGTTTATTCACAAACCTTCCATCTTCTTTTAAATTAGTTCGTTAATGTTACGAGATTAATCTTATAAAATCATAGATATAAGAATCTAGGAACGGAGTACAAGAGGGTTGAGAGGAGAGCGACGAGAAAGTTCCCACATTATAGTGATTGCTTCAACATGTACCCTCTCTAAAGTGTTTCCATCCCTCGCCTAAAATGATCTTGTGTACTCCGTCCCAAAATTTCTATGTTTATGGATACAATGCTGTTCATATAAACTTGCTATATGTACGAAAGGAGAAAATACTAAAGTAAGACTCCATTTTCATTAAGACTAAACTTTCGGTATTGATACGCTACGTTGCATTCAGAAACATGAACTGTAAAAAAAATTTTAATTTGATATAGAATTATTGCATTTTACCATATATCATCGCTTCAATTTCTTCTGGTGAACCTAATTCAAATGGTGTATTTGGTCTTGAGGACCTTGAAAAAAAAAATTATTTAGAAATTTGCACATTTTAATAAATGAAAATTATATTTACATTGACACTGAAGCTTTACTGACAGATTTTCCCATATGTTTTAAATTTGGAGCACTTGGAGCTGCAAAACGTGAAATTGGACGTGATTCATAAGCAGAATTCCATCGACTATTAACTATTTTCAATGATAAATCATCAAGAACTGTACGATAGAATTCATGTAAAACTTGAGGCATGGGCTCCCCACATTCACGTGGTGGTAGATTTATATGGTCCTTTTCAAATGCTTTATTTAATAATTTAATTACTTGTTCCTCTTGAAGTATAGTACTAAAAAATTAGAGTTATTAATCTCACACCGACATTTTTATCTATTTACCTATTATACCGAAGTATAGCCTAGATTTTAGCGATATCCGAATTGTTTTTTAATCTAAAGTTTACATTATTATAAGCGAGCAGTTTGTCAATTATTAAGAGAGAAAAAAGGGGCGGTTAATTGACTAAACTGTCGGCGTATATCAGCATAGTTCATATCATAGTCGGTTGCAGCCGCATATCCTACCAATTCTTAGTCTATACACAAAAATTCCTTCCACTCCACTCACATCCTCACATCCGTAGGCATCACAATGGACCTTATGGTCGAAGTGTAGCCCGTCCAGGGTAGCCTCTACAGTAATTGATAATTGATAAAACTGATTAAAAATTATATTGGTTCGCTGGGATACGAACCAAGTATCGTCGTGATACACCTCGGCTAATGGCAGTATATCCATCAGTTCAAAATTTATATACATATATACATAACATAATAGGGAATATGCATGAAAATTTTTTTTCACATTTATTTTCAGAATATGAAAATACTATTAATACTGTAATAATATTTAAAAACGAAATTAAAATCCGACAAATAACAAGAAAGCTATAAGCTTTTAAAGATTATTATCTGTCTCTTTCTTGCAAAACGGAAGTTTACGTGTATTTTAAATGGTGATAGTACATTATGACGTCACAATACCTACCAAGAGGGCTATCACCCTCTTTGTCTAATCGGGAATTTCAATCATTCATATCTCGCTTATTTTTAAAGTTATTTACAAAGTAATTTTACCTTGATATTTGTCAAGTAAGCATGGTTCAATTGAAGTGAAAAAAAATTTTCAGTCAACATCCCAATTATTAAAAATATGTGGATGATTTACATACGTATCAAATTCGGGAAGATAATATTCAATACAAAAGTCATTAGGATTCTTAATTGCAACTTTTTTAGAAACATTGTACCATGGTAAAACTGGTGACCATACTAATTCGCTATGTGATAATTGTAATGTAGGTAGTACTCCAATTCCTCTTAATACTGCATAGAATTTTTCTTGTTTATTTTGTTCAATGTTGATTAATAGTTTAATGTCATGGCATCCTTCGTCTTTCGGCTCAAATCGAACTAACATTTTATATGTGTCGTTTGGCTGAATGACACCATTTACACCATTAGCAATATCAAATTGTTTCACATTTAATTGTAGTAAATTAATATTATCAGTTGTCGAATTTTGTCTTTTAATTTTTTGCCAAAGTGTTTTCCGTGGTTTTTCCAATTTACATAATCGAGCACGCCATGTACATGGTGTTAATCCTCTTTAAAATTATTTACACAAATTTATTAAAATGAATAAATTTACCATTTTTTGACATCAAATTCTTGATATGAAAAATCATACACATCTAGGGATGGGGATCGAATTGGGGATTTTTCATATCAAGCATTTGATGTCAAAAAAATGGTATCAATGTTCAAAAATATTACTTAAATGTCAAAGTAAGTAAACGCTAGTCGCTTCCGTTGGTATAATATAACCGAAAGGTAACCATACTAACAATGGAAATAAATAGACGCTAGTTTACAAAAAAACAATTTAAAAATATGTTAATAGTAAATAAACAAAATTAATACTACAATGGCATCAAAAATGATAGTGAAAGATCATATGCATAGCACTACCATAACATCTCAGGTAGCTCAATTGGTACAGTATTGGTCTAGAATTCTAGAGGTCATGAGTTCGATCCCCATCCCTAGATGTGCATGATTTTTCATATCAAGCATTTGATGTCAAAAAATGGTATCAATGTTCAGAAATATTACTTAAATGTCAAAGTAAGTAAACGCTAGTCGCTTCCGTTGGTATAATATAACCGAAAGGTAACCATATACTAACAATGGAAATAAATAGACGCTAGTTTATTTTATTTAGAATTTTATGAGTTAAAGTATTGAAAATAAGAACGCAACGCCAAAATTAACGTTTTCAAAACAAAAAAAATAAAGTTCACGAAAAAATAGTTTTAGCTCGTTTAAATTTTATTGCAAAAGTTCTTTTAGGTATTATTACTCCAATAGGATACTATTTTCCTCTTTTATCGACAACTTTTCTAATTTCCGGAAAGCTTTTCAGCCAAAAAAATTTATTCTAATGAATTTGGCAATCCCGATTCAATTTTTTTTGAGAATCAGACTTTCGTGCCCTACTTTGGATTTCAAGCCAATGAAACCTTCTAGAATTCTATAATATATACATCCCTTTGTGTAATTGACTGACTGACGTATACTAAATTCTGACCAACTTCTAGACATGCTAGAAGAATTTGACTTCGACGAAGAATAACTTCAAACTTACGGGAAAAATCAGAAAACTTTAATTTTCCCATCGCAGCGAAACTTCTGTGAGTTAAATGACGAATTTGAGCCTAGCTACAGGTTATATCCCAACAGTATAGAAGCCAGTAAGAATGACCTTCTTACCAAAACCGGGGAGGCTCAATCACTCCACGGGAAAGGATTTTAGACCAGTGAGTCTGTCATCGTTTCTGCTAAAGACAATGGAAAGACTTATAGAATTTCACTTAACTCAATAGGCACTGTCGAGAAATCCGCTTTATGCCAACCAACACGCGTATTAGGTGGGAAAATCCTGTGAATCAGCCCTCCACAACCTAATATACAGAATTGAGGAAGGATTCGCAAGAAAACAGATCACCTTGTGCGTGTTTCTTGACATTGAGGGAGCGCTTGACAATGCCTCTTACAATTCCATGATAAACTCTGAAAGTCAGCACGGAGTAGAAGACACCTTTTGCAGATAGATAAACTGTATGCTGAAAGGTGGTGGAAGAATAAAAACCTCCCTTCTTGGAGAGTTCGCCACTGTGAGAGCCACCAAAGGGTGTACACAGGTTGGTGTCTTATCCCCACTCCTGTGGAGTCAGAAAGTGAACATCTTACTGACGAATATCAACCAAGGAGGATATACTACACACAAGGATATGCGGACGACATTATAATTGCAATCCAAGGACCCTGTGAAAGCACATTCTCGAAGCTAATGCAAAACGCTCTAAGATTCACACAGGAATGGTGTATCAACGAAGTATTAAAAATAAACCCTGCTAAAATCACTCTAATTCCATTCACACAAAAAAGGAAGGTGGAAAAAATAAAACGACCCATCCACTTTGGTGCAAGACCACAGATCGCAAGAGAAATCAAATTCTTAGGAGTTATGTTAGATTCTAAACTAACATGGAACCTTCATCTGGAATACATAACAAACAAGAGCAAATCTTCTCTCATACTCTACAAAAGAGCATGTGGAAAAATCTGGCCTGTTTGTACATTACTGGATCCAGGAGCAGTACACCCCCAGCTACCTTGGAAATTATATTAGGGCTGACTCCGCTAAACATTTTAGTAGTAGCTAAAGCGAGATCCAGCGCCTATCTTGCAGTAATAACTGAATTACAAAAAAATCAGGTTGGACATTCAAGAATCGTGGGAACATCAATCATCTCAGATCCCAGTTTTGAAATGGTCACAGATATACTTCCCAAAATAAACTTCTCAAAATCTTTCAAAGAAAGGAATCGTTTGGTATACAGATGGCTCGAAAACTGGGGAAGTAGCCGGGGCGGGAATTTACAGTGAAAGACCCAATGCAAACATAAGCCTCAACTTGGGGTAATATGTCACAGTGGTTTCGAAGGAAACGAAAAAGTAGATACCTTAGGAAGAAAGAGAGTTGGAATACCCTTCCAAAGACTGTATGTAAACAGGTGATGAACGAGTGGATGAATGCTAAACACAAAAGCTCAAGAAAATACTGCTTCGGAGTGCAACCAAGAGGCTGTACCTCGATGTTCGAAACAGGGATGTGGAAGGTTATCGGATTCATCACCGGACATTGTCCCCTGCGGAAGCATCTGCACACAACAGGACTCCATAACGGATCCATTATGTGCAGATTGTGTGGCGAGGAGGAAGAAACATCCAGCCCTCACTTAAATTGTTGGACGCTGAATTATTTTTAATTGGGCGCTCGTTTTTCTTAAAAATCGCTACGGTGAAGTACACGATGTGAAGCATTGAATTATCTATATTTTATGTCATTTTCGATATCCGATTGTTTACAAAAATTATTACTCAAAATCGCCAGCGTCCAGCAATTTAATTGGGGACAGCTTAAGATTTGATTTGGTAATATAAAAACCTTTTAAATAAAGTGTATTATTTAAAACCTAAAACTTAATAATAATATCATAAACTCTTACTCATTTTGTAAAATAATTTCTTTCATACAGCATTCACCACATTTTACAACACCAAATTCCAAATAACTTGAATCAAAAGTTATAAATGGAACTGTTACAGCTGCTCTAATTTCAATTGGAATTCTAGCTCCATGATCAATCTATATAAACAAATCTTATTAATGTGGAAAGTTTTATTATATGTTTACAAAATGGGTATTGAAGTATTATAAACAAAGTAACAACAAACGGCTCTGTTCGACGGTTTTATCTAAATGAAGATTTCCTTCATTTTTATGGAAACCCATTCGTATTTTGGAACCGTCTTGGAACTGTCGAATAAATTCCAAGTGATTCCTAAAAGTCAAAATCATAAGAAATAACAGACAAAGATAACTATTTTTTTCAATATGAGAGATAGATCGATTTCTAATAAATTCCGAAGTTTCAAAATTTTTGACCGTTTAGAACGCGAGATAATTAATAACAAAGTAATAATTCTCTCTCATTCTATCTCATTAGAAGCATGTAAAACTTCATGCCCACCCAACTATTATCTGTTGTATTAAAAAAAAATACTCGACAGAAGTTTAAAAAAAAAGTTAAGTAAAAAGTAAAAATAAATATTTCTTAAATAATTTTTTTTTAAATCGCGATTTTCCGTTTTGATTTCGAAATATAACAGTTTAAAATTTTGTTTTTCTCTCAAAATTACATTAATTTGTATATGAATATACGTAGGTTAGTATATGTGTAAATGCATTTGTTCTATAATAAAAGCAAACCGGTTTTTTGGTCCTGATTATTCGCTCCGAGTGCAACCGTACTCAGCGCCATGCGTGATCAAAAAAACAACTTCATGACCAATGTCAGTGTATACAAAACCATAGGCGTTTAACAAAAATATTTAATTAAATTAAATAAACAACATATAAAAGCTAAATTAACTCTTTATTAGACGCCTATGTTTTTTATACACTGCCATTGGTCATGAAGTTGTTTTGTTGACCACATACGGCGCTGAGTACGGTTGCGCTCGCAGCGAATACATGCCAATGCTGGACTACTTTAAACAGATATTCCCTATCTGCCACTTATTAATATCCAATTTTGGAAAACTAATTCCTAAGAAACTGGGGGTAGATAATCACCAACTCTGTTTCTTATGAATTACACCGAATTATAATATTATTTTATTTTAAATGGATAACATTCTATACTATATCGTAATAATCCACATATAATTATTATTATGTATTTATTTGTCTCTTAAAATATGCAAAAGGAGTTTTAAAAATACTTTTGATATCTCATAATGGATAAGTTAACAACTAAGCAACGTTGGCATGCTGTAGTTCAGCATACCGCGTAAATGTGTAGCGTATCCATCGTTTCACGGTACTGGACGTATCGTGTTATAGAACGTGGTTAATTTAAATTATAATAATGTCATAGCAATAAAATTAGAAGCTATTTTCGCCTTTCTCTTTCCTCCCAACTACGATGCGTCAACGTTGTTCGTCACGTTGTGGTGCTTTTATGCAAACGACAAGTGGCGAGCAATGTGTGACCATCGTTGGTCACTCGCCACTGAATATAATAACAAATTGAAACCACCGTTTGTTTATGGCATTCAACATAAAATGTAGAAACTACATTTTTCAATTGTTGGCTCCAGCCATGAAGAATAGATAAATAGGAGATTGAACGACATAGGCAATTCGTCTGATTTTTCGTCCTCAAAAACGTGTAGAGATCATAGTTATTATTTTCGCCACTAGCGGCAGTACCCGTACGGAATTATTATTATTATTACATATTAAAATCAACGGTTATCACATCTTACAAATAAAAATTGTAAGTATAAAAATTGTTTAATTTTATAAATGTGAAAAAATGGGACGATGTTGTACAGGGAAAGCATAGATATACTGTTATATATCTATGAGTGAAAGGTTGTTTAAGGTTAGGAATGCGTGTCTGCATTTACGAAAGGAATATGGTCTGTAATTACCGGTTTTGTCATCTTCTTTCTTTATCTAATATATGTCAGTTATTGTAAACATAAATTGTATATTATTATTAATTGCAAAATTATCACTATGATTCTTCATCTTTTTATTTATTGCAGATTATTAAGAATTCTCTATTATTAATATTTATTTAATTATTACTTGATAATCGAAAACAATTTTTTATTATATATAAAACTATGATTTCTTATAAACTGAATGTGAAAGTGATATCTTGGTGCCTACATTTAAACATTTAAATTCCGTACGGCACTGACACCAGTGACCCCTACTGATAAAAGATAGTTACACCAATTCGTGGCCGTTTATTTAACATTACGTTCGATCTATTCTTCATGGCTCCAGCATTAGACCCAATGGTTGACGCATTGTATAAAACCAGCTTGCAAAGTAAAAATATTATAAGAACATACCTCTAAATAAATCATAAATTTGATATTATGGATTCGTTTCGGATAAGTACTATTCCTCGGATGAAAAATAATATACATGGGGCATATATCACCAACTGGTAAATTTGTAACTTTTTTGAACTGTACAGTTATACCGGATGTCAAAATACCACTCGAATTGCTTAATGGTACTAAACGAATATTAGCGGGGAATGGACCATAGTTTAAAATAATTATACTATGAGTTACAGTTGTTTCTATTATGACTGCACCAAAATTCAATGTATAATGTGGTACATATAAATTATTTAAGAAACGACTTTTTGTTTTTGAATGTTCCAATAATATTTCAGGATGATTTTCTATATGATGATATGTTATGAAACGTTCAAGGGCTAATTCAATATCCATTTTTGATGGGAATTCTTCCTGTAAAGAAAAAAGTTGGAGAAATCATTTATACAGACATAGTCAATCAAAATTTGAATTTAAACCCTGCATAAATTATTTTTTGAAAATATTTATAGGTTAGAGGGCATTCAAATATTACGTAAGCAAACTTTCTATGATTTTAGTCCCCCCCTCTTGCATAAGCAAAAATTAGAAAATTGCTATCTCCCCTCTCCCCCCTAATGATAAGACGTCAGAATTTTTTCAAAACTTTTATTAAATATTAAAGTTAAAATTGAAAAGACTCAATTATTTTTAAAATTAAAGTATGTGTTTTAATAAACTTAGAAAATTAAGAATCATTTATTGTCCACGGGCTCCGTAACCGTAAAAATAAAACAGTCGATAGACAATGTCATAACAGAGAACAATGAACGTTATATTTATTTGTTTCAAGCCATCCTAGTACGCCAAGAATTCCCCGAATTGAACATCGGTATATTTTAAAAAACTCTATACTTAGTATTGTAGAGTAAAGTCAATTCTCGGAAAACTCATTTATTTATTTTTAGTAAATATGAAAAAAAATTCGGTATACCATAATAAAATAATAAAAATAGTATTATTAATTTAGATTATAAATATTGTTTTAAAAATATTTATATTGTTTCATAATTTTTTTTTATCTTACCTAAGATTTATTTTACCCCCCCCCCCCCTTCTTTTGTCAGCAAAAGTAAGAAATAATTGAAATGCGTATATAAACCCATGAGCTAGTAGGAAATTAAAATGGATGAAAGCTCCTGATGATGATGGAATAGAACATTTAAAAAGTAGTGTGTATATTATGTATATCCACAAAATACACGTACAATAAACCCCCCAACATTCTTAAATTCCTAATCTCCTATTATATAGCACGGAAGTGCGTATGACCAAGATTAAGCGATCGTGACCATATGTACGACTGAGTGCTATACATACAGCAAATATTAAGTCAAAAATGATATTTTATTAAGAATTTACCCGAAAACTTTTCCCTTTTTTGCATTTATATTTTTGATCGGATCCTTATTTAACTGAGTTAAATAAATATCAAGGTGTCTTCAGTCACAATTATCTGTGTATAAAAATAACTATTTCATCTTCAGAAAAGTAAAAACTAATCCCTCCAAGGTATAAGCCATACTTTTCATCCCACTGGCAGAAATTTGTCTCCAATCCCTTATCCCCTGGAATTGAAGTTGTGCAATATCGAAATCCACTAAACTCAAAGTGTTGATTATTTGGGTGTAACTCTACCAATGAAGTTAAACTAATCGCAGAACGCCAAAAAACGTCTTGGAATCGTATTCTTTACACAATACCAAGAGTAAGTTGGACAAACGTCTCAAACATCATCTTTACAAGTTTTCTGTCTGATTCGTACTAATGCACGGTTCTCCTATCTGTTCCAAAAATACAACGATTCCAATATCAATATCTTTGAACGATATAAAAACCCAAAATTCCAAAACTTAATTATAATTACTGACAGATCTTTTTCCGTTACTCATTTATCAGGGATCCCCTTGCCACAGGATGTCGATTACGATTGAGTTGGGCAGAATCCTACTCGTATATGTTTCATTTAGGTTTACTTCATTTTTAAACTTTTGAAATAAATACTTGATATGAAAAAATCATACACATCTTGGATCGGGATCGAACCCATCACGCATTGATTTCCGAATGGATACTCTTCTAACTATAAGCACTCCAATGAGCATTGATCTGGAAACCTGAGTATGTTTACTACCTTTTATGCACTTACGTTAAACGATAACACATCCCATCCATCATTCTCTAAAATCAAACGATCGCAGTGTGGAATATCCTGATCATAATAAGCTTTGAAATCTTCCATATTATTTAGTTTGATATTTTGGACTTCAGTAAGCCAATCGACTGTTATACTTGCAATAGCGTTGTATCCAAGAGTAACTGGACTGTCGTTTAAAATTGTTCTTGGCAATGATACATAAATTTGTGGTATTACTCCATATCCACACACATCAATTATAATCGGTGTTTCATATCCAATCTGATTAAAAATTATATTGATTACCGTGGTTTTGAATGATTAGGTAACAATTTAAAACTTAAAAACAAAGGTAACGACTTGTAGAAAACTACTTTTATACCACCGCATGTATAAAAACTGAAGTAATTGAATCAAAATCAAGTGTTTGCCACATCCAATCTCAACGTGTATAAAATTTTGATATCTATCCGAAATAATAGCGAAGTCTGTAAACTATGGCTCCTATCCAATTAACCCACTTTGTTACTAGAGGTCTGAAAGTACCTTACAGAATTTATATGAAAATAGATTCGATCCTTTTCGAGTTTATCGAATAGAGATTAGTCGAATCGCCGGTAACTGTTTTAGTAGAGAGAGTAGAGAGAACTGTTTTAGTGTTTTCTGAAAATTTCTATACCTCAGACACCACGATAAATCGGCTAGTAGTAGTAGTAGCAGAGGAGAGGTTGAAGCCTGGCAAGTAGGTCTTTTTTACCGACCCATAAAGGACAATGAATTTGTATGTAGACTAGGAATTGTTAGATTGTGCGACTGAAGCCGACTTTGATAGAAACTTTATCGATATACATCTGAAGTTTGTAAAAGGAAACTGCAGAAAACCTTCACAAGCATAGCCGGTTACTCTCGTTTTTGTCTATATGCCGACCGTTTAGTCAATTAACCACCCCATTAATTTTTTATTTTATTATTAATTACAGTGGGCCCCGGTAATCCGACAAACGTCTTGCAGGGCAGTGTCGAACTATCGAATTTGTCGGATTATAGAGTACTACCTAAAACCACCTATAGTTCGGAATTTTTTACAAAAGAGTACCTTGTAATCCGACAAATTACAGATCCAATGATAAGATTCTATATGTTATACATTATACTCTGAAGTACAAATCATACTTCATTATGTATGTTGAATTTAGTAAATTAAACAACACAGACATGTCGGATTATAGGGGGCGCCGGATTAGACAGGGGCCGGATTACCGGGGGCCCACTGTAATTGACAAACTGTCATCGTTGGAATCGAACTAGAAACCTCCCAGTTCCAAGCAGAGTGCCTTTAACAGCTCGACCACTCGGACGGTGTTTTAAGAAAATTTCTATAGGCTAAATACCCTAGATACCACAAAATAAACCGGCTATATCTGAACATGTATCCAAAGAAATATACTTAAGTATAAAAATACGCAGTTTTAGGTTTCAAATCTAAAACATTTTCATTATCAACAGCAAATTCGATGGAGAGATTCGATCTTCTCCTCCGCGGTCGTTAAAATGGCAAAAGAATTGTAATTATATTTTCGTTCTGCTTTCAATCTTCAGATACAACAGTCAACTCTATTTAAATTCTGGGAGGCCCATTAGCATCAACTTTTACGTTAAGGCAAAGAATACAATATACATAGAAGCTCATATCGAGAATTTTTTGTGTACCTGGAAATTTTAGTACCTATCCTGACCACTAGATTACAATAGCTGTTCGATTTCGGTATTTAGTGCCATTACCAGCACAACCCAACTGTACTTAGTACCAGTTGCCCGGATCACATCGAAGCGGGGATATACTTCAAATTTATATTAAAAGGGAATCCACCAATATTGATGAAATGTTAAGGCTAAATGGAAAAAGTATTCCTATTTTTAACTTCATCCTAAAGTGTTGAAAAGGAATTCATCTTCTAAAAAAATTCTCATTCTCACTGAATAGAGAACAGTAAACAAAGGTTATTTCACGCGGGATAAAACAGCGCTGTACAGTTAATTATATATAAATATGCAATACACTTACTTGAATTTCAAATACTTCGTTAAAGGTGCCTATGATGCCTGGAAAATAGCGTACTGTAAAATATATTGTTTCATTTGGTTCAAGAAAACCTTTTTGTGGATCAACACACATCCAAGCAGCTGGCAATAAATGATGTGGAGGAGCAATTTCACCAAAAGTTGGACGACAAATTACATAATCAAATCCAATCAGTCCAGTATTTTTCAAAGTTAATGATTTTATACAAATTTCACAGAATATCTTTAAAAATATATTTTATTATTTTTATTTACAAACGTTTATAGAAATCAATATATTTGCAATGGTAAGTTATTTAAAGATTTTTTTTAAATAGGAAATTTTTGCAATATTAAAAAAATTTGTTTGGCTTATAGACGACATTAATAAAGTCTGCAGATGAGTGTAATTAAACATATGACTAAGATATAGGTAATAGGTGTAGTAATAAAAAAAAGTTCAAAAACTCAAACCCGACTACGGAAAAATCGCACTCTAAAAAATATGAAACAAGTAAAATTATTCTCGTCTGAAATTGTTATGTACAAACTATTCAATATTTATCGTCTATTAAATAAACAACTTACATGTAATATATTTTAAAGTATTTAATACATATTCATAGTGATTTTCAGAGGATATCCGTGGTCATATGCCACTTTGCCCTAAAGATTATGATCGCTTACTACTGTTAGAATGTATTGTTTTGTTAGGGCAAAGTGGCATATGACTACGGCTATCCTCTGATTAAAAACATTAAATATATTACGTGGTTATAACCAAATTATCGGGTGCATGCAAGCACAGCTGCGAGCAACAGCGAACAATATATATATATATATATATATATATATATATATATATATATATATATATATATATATATATAGGGTAATTACCTTGTAGTCGAAATACGTATTTATAAAATACAAATAATTGTTCTAGAAATTGGGGCAAAATTTAATTTCAAAAAACCTAGAGTTCTCTTTGATTATCTTAATAATGTTTATATAAATGATATATCGTTGGAAGCGTCTTGATCGTCCGCTAGTTATAGCCCAGCAAACATACAAGTCAGAAAGACTTCAAAAAGAAGTCTTATTGAAGACTTCATTAGGAAGTACAATTATGACGTCATAATGGCGCCTTTTTTCAGAATTCTCAATTGAGATATCCTTAAGACATCTTTTTTTATGGTTTCACAAGAAGTCAGAAATAGGAGCCCTTTAAGTAGTCTTTTTTTCTGTCTTCGTAAAAAGTCGGAAATAGGAGCTCCTTAAGAGTCTATTTTTACTGACTTCGCAAGAAGTCAGAGATAGGAGCCCTTTAAGTAGACTTTTTTTATGTCTTCATAAAAAGTCAGAAATAGGAGCCCTTTAGAGTCTATTTTTTCTGACTTTTCAAGAAGACAGAAATATGAGCCCTTTAAGTAGACTTTTTTTCTGTCTTCCTAATCATTCAGAAATTGGAACCCTTTAAGAGTCTATTTTTTCTGACTTCGCAAGAAATCAGAAATAGGTGCCCTTTAAGAGTCAATTTTTTCAGACTTCGCAAGAAGTCAGAAATAGGTGCCCTTTAAGAGTCTATTTTTTCTGATTTCGCAAGAAGTCAGAAATAGGAGCCCTTTAAGTACACACTTTTTCTGTCTTCGTAAAAAGTCAGAAATAAGAGCCCTTTAAGAGTTTATTTTTTCTGACTTCGCAAGAAGTCAGAAATAAGAGCCCTTTAAGTAGACATTTTTTCTGTCTTCGTAAAAAGTTAGAAACAGGAGCCCTTTAAGAGTCAATTTTTCTGACTTCGCAAGAAGTCAGAAATAGGAGTCCTTTAAGAAGTCTTTTTCCCAAGTTTTTTATATTTTTACTCAATTTAGCGCACGCGCATTTTTGTTATAGTTTTTATTTTCTCTTATTCAGCTTTTATTTGGAGAACTTGTAAAGGTATTATTATAATTTAATTTATTTATATAGTGTTATGAAGTATTTAAAACCAGTTTAAGTGCGATATTTTTAACGTGGATTATTTTTATTTGGTTTTATCTGTAAGTATCTTAAAGGTTAACGCATTAAAATGAATTTAAAAAATGAATATCATGATTTTCTATTTTTTATTAAGATTTGAAACCAAGATGTCTGCCAAGGTGATGATCATCCCATCTTCGAACCTATTCCCAAGAATATCAAAAAATTAAGTTTGAGTCAAAAGTTAGCTCAATGGAAATATGAGTTTAACATTACTCAAACTGCATCTAAATATTCTTCGGAATGTAGAGTCGATAGAAGACTTAAAAAATTTTCCAAAAGATTGCCGTACATTATTAAATTCTCCTAAAAATACCCCTATTCGTACTGTTGCACCAGGAGAATATTTTCATTATGGTCTAAAAAAAGGATTGATTGACCAACTGAAAGCGATCGATTTGGGCCAGTTTAAAGAAACTATTCAAATCAACGTGCAATTCACAGTTTGCCAATTTCAAAGAGTTTGAAGAGTCAACTCTATCCAATACAAGTCGAAATTTACCCAAAAGTTTCTGTACCTTTTGCTGTTGGAATATATCATGGACTTAGCAAACCAAATGATTGTAATGATTATTAATATAAATTTAAATGTAAATATAAATTAAATGAATAAATATTTATTAATTTTAATATAAAATTGTTTATATTTTTTTAGCCTCTATTTTTAGGAATCTTAAAATATGAATTTAGTCTTAAAGAACTCTTAAAAAAGAGCTCTTGAAGAGGCCAGAATCAAGAACTCTTAAGATCTCTTAAATATGAGCTCTTGAATAGGTCAGAATCAAGAACTCTTAAGATCTCTTAAAAAGGAGCTCTTGAATAGGTCAGAATAAAGAACTCTTAAGACTCTTAAAAAAAAGCTCTTGAAGAGGTCAGAATCAAGAACTCTTAAGATCTCTTCAAAAGAAGCTCTTGAAGAGGTCAGAATCAAGAACTCTTAAGTTTTATATTTTCGAAGTCAGAAAAAAAAGTTCATAAAGACTTAATAACGAAGTCTTCAGTAGATCTTGAGGTGGCGCATTGGACATCCTCATGAAGTCCTGAAGACCCCATTTGACGAATAATTTAAGACGTCCAAATCTTTAATAAGAGCTCTTAAAGAACTTTTAAAGACGTCATATTGTTTACTGGGAGGCTATGTGATCGTGAAATAAATAAAAAATTTTATTGAATGATGCCGTGTTGGGTATCAAATGAAAGGAATATATATATTTGAAATGTGCTAATTAAGCCCTTTCATTTGATACCCAACACGGCATCATTCAATAAAATTTTTTATTTATTTCACGATCACATAGCCTATAACTAGCGGACGATCAAGACGCTTCCAACGATATATCATTTATATAAACATTATTAAGATAATCAAAGAGAACTCTAGGTTTTTTGAAATTAAATTTTGCCCCAATTTCTAGAACAATTATTTGTATTTTATAAATACGTATTTCGACTACAAGGTAATTACCCTTAAAATGGTAACAAGTTATCGAACAAAACGGCGCATATTTGACCTAAATCGGATAATTCTAAGTATATTAATAAAACCTTCAAATTCATGTAAAAATAATGAATTTCTTTTTAACCCGACTTCAAAAAAGGAGAAGGTGTGTAGATTTTTTTTTTAATGTGTGTTACCTCAGAACTCCGTCATTTATTAACCGATTTGGAAAATTTTTTGTTTTGTTTTAAAAGGTATACTTTCAGATTGGTCCCATTGTCAGCAAATCGCATTCTGATGAGGGGATCTCATGGAAATCGAGGAAAATCCTCATTTTATAAATATGATTCCCGATTTCTCCGTCAATTGTTAATCGATTTTAAAAATTCTCTTTTGTTTGAAAGGGTACACTTATTCATAATGGAAAAATAAGAAACTTTTTTTAAAACCGACTCAAAAAAAAAAATTTTTACAAAATAAAAAACAAAACGCATCTAAAATATGCTATGAAAAAATTTTTATTACTACACCTAATATAACATATATTCTAGCCAGAAAACATAACATCTATTACATTAGGTTTCTATCCAGAAACCTAATAATTTTCGGCCAATCTCCCACACGAATGCAAAAATTAATGGTTCAGATTATCGTATTTATTGATACAAATGATCGCATGGATATAGTTACATATTATACATACTTGTCGTTCAAAATCCAGAATATTTGTTGACAAATCGTAATTAATACGTGATGCCAAGCCACTAACATGTACAACTTCAGTTGGTCCGCCTTCAATATGCAACTCTAATTCACTGGAAACTTTAAGTGATTTAAGCGGATGGAATGCAACTCGTATTATTTGAATTTCAAATGGTTCCAAGGTTCCATAATATGGAGTAACATCAAATAAATCCATAAAATTATCGGGTCGCGCTTCTTTTTGTATATGTTTATAAATAGATACTTCTTGATTTTTAATAGGATTGAAATATGGATGGCACAATCCAAAACACGCATTCTTTAGAAAACAATATAATCTCTTTGTTTCTGTTTCATCTCTGCCAGTAAACTGGGATACATTAGCTTTCATTATTGATTTTTGAAAAAATGATGATGAAGGTAGCGCAGCCATTGATTCTAAATAGTTGGCATAGATCAATTCGTTAAATTCAGAATCATGTTGAGACATACCAGGATAAATACTCAAATCAAAGCCTGACGTATCACCATCTTTCTCCTAATTTTTAAATTTCAAAAGAATAAAATATACAGCTTGTATTTTAAAATACACCTAATCTAGAAACAATGTATAGTGTATCTATCGCTCTCTATATGCAGTGTACTATGATATGGTGTCTTTGTTACATATACGTGTAGACACACTCACACGACAGACGATGTATACATGCACGAGTAAGATGCAACTATATATAAATGATAGTAATTAATGATAAGTATATATAGTTATCATAATATAGTTATTTGTTATACAATACTGATTTTAATGCAGTTTAAGTGTAACAAAGACACCATATCATAGTACACTGCATATAGACAGCAATATATACACTATACATTGTTTGCAGATTGGGTGTATTTCAAAATACAACCTGTATTTAATATACAGGTTGGTATAATGCCCAGGTACCCGATTCTGTATTTTAAGTGAGATTGCTCACTTCTCGCATTTTCATCTCACGTGAGTTTACTCGCCTGATTCTGTAAGGTTGTAGTGAAAATACGAAATTACTGGGTGAGATGATTTGGATCATAGATAATATATAGTAGTTATCTCTATGAATATAGTAGTGTTTGACATTGGCATCCGTGTAAAAATTAACAGCTTTGCTTTGATTGTTTAATTTTTCAATATTTCACTTTTTCAGCATAAATGTGACTGATAAACAAAAGCAAATAATTTTAAACTTCATGCGCGCCGACCCCGACTTTGAACGAGATAGATAGATAACCAAAGAATACAGATATACATTCTTTGACATTACCATGAAGAATATTTATCTATTCTTCATGGATATTACCATTCGTTGTTTTAAGCCATCGATTATTTCTCTTCACTCTCTCTACTTCTTTCTTTTCTCTCTTGGAATTCACTATACGTTATGAAATTTCTTGTCGAACAAACTCACGTGAGATGGCTCACATTTTCACTATAGTGAAAGTTACGGAATCGAGAGAAGTGCTCACATTTAGTATTTTCACCAGGTTTCAGTTACAGAATCACTATCCAGAAGCTAATCGTAATGAAACTATACCATTTCAGAACAGGACAAAACAAGTTTGGTATTAACATTTAACATTGTGATCTGTATAGGTAAAAACTAAACATAATCAAAAAAAATATATGCAGAAAAAATTTTCAGGGTAGGGAAAGTGCTAATTAAGTGTACTTCTCAGCCTCGACTAGCAAAATATGCCACCGTCTTCTAGGCACAAGTCTATGCCAAACTGGCTTGCGTCCAAAAAAACCTACGTAGAGGTTACATAAACTCTAAAACTCTGCCTACAGGAATTACTGGAGCTAGTAAAATAGAGTAACGTTAAATTGATCTGGATACTAGGCCACATTTCGTTTCGGAGGAAACGACAAAGCAGATACCTTAGCGAAGAAGGGAGTTGGATTGCCTATCCTAAGCGCAGAACCTATTTAAGGAATTCCAAAAAAAGAATGAAAACAAGTGATCAACGAGTTGGATAAACTTTAAACACCGTGATTACTGGAAAAATAAACCGCAGCAAAAGCTCGGGAAAATACTGCTCAGTACATCCAAGAGGCTGTCCCTCGATGCACGGAACCTGAACAGGATACAGATGCGGAAGGTTATCGGATTCAACATCGGGCATTGTCCTCTGTGGAAGCATCTGCACACAACAGGACTCCATAACGGATCCATTATGTGCAGAGTGTGTGGCGAGGAGAAAAAAACTTTCAGCCACATCATCTTTAACCGCGAATCTCTCGATTACAGAATATATGAACCTTCAAGATATGGGAGATGCGAACCTCGTCAGATTGAAATAGAAGAGGGAGCACAATGTATCATAAGGTCGAAGTCCAATACTTTACATATCCCAAGATTTATCTATCTATCGATCGATCTATCTAAGTGTACTTCTCTAAATTTCTCTAGAACTATTGGGCCAGCAGGAAAGAGGGAAAAGAATTAGATATATCAATTTTGGAAATCAATGTTCTAAGAAATTACACTTAAACACATTCCCAACTTTCAAGAGAGGGTAGCTGCTCTCCTCCTCCCTCCCTTGCGTACGCCCATGCGTGTATCTATTATATCAACTATATCAGTATCGATTGAATAATGATTATTGCCGAGTCTTTCTATGAATTGATACACACGCTTTTCACCGTAATTTCTGAAAGGACTTACATACCACAAATTCAGGACGAGATTTCATATAAAAAGTTTCATCAATGGTGTTGTATAATTCCATTTTTATACTGCTTTCTTTCCATTTCCATTTGTATGAAACTGGTAATGGACTCACATTGCGTATTTCAACATCCATATAAGTATAAACACCAATTGATATATATCGAAAATCAATATTTTGTGGTTGTATCAAAATATTTGGAAAATATACATCAGCATGCAAATTAATATATTCCTAAATAACAGAACTGAGATAAATGTTTTTGTTTTTGTGTTTATATTTTGTCAGAATGCCTTTTTGATGCATATTACCAATTAATGCATACACTAGGCCCAGCAAAAAAACTAGCGGATAATTTTTTGCATATTAACTGTATTTTTATAAATTTGTATAGGTTTTCATTGATGAGGGTAAAAAAATCTTATGGAAATTGGATCCCGGTTAAATTAGCTAAAAATTTAATATGATATTCTATAAGTCATTCTGATCAAAAGTCCTCATGGAAACACAATGCCCAGAAACGCATATAGCGTTCGAGTATTGAACTGTATTTAAATACAGCTTCATCGAATTCATCAAAAAAAGACAGAATGTTTGTTTTATTAACATTTCTTAACATTTTTATTTTTAACATTTCTTTTATTTTTCAGACTTTTTCCGACAATTTCAGAAAAATAAGACTTTTAGAAGTTTTATTCAGAGTTTTAAAATATTTATTCTCAGTTTTTGAAGATAATTATTTCTACCAGGGCACCTGGTAATATAATATGATAGATTTACCTTCACTGTCCAATAATGTTATAATACCGCCCCTAAGCTTTTAGTTTTCGAATGTATGAATTTAAGAATGTTTAGATGTGTGAAAGAAAAATTATTTTCGGTCATTTCTGTGACGCACATTTATTTCTGTGCAAGGAACAGTGTAATTTACTGATAGAAAAAAAATTGTTTTTATTTTTTTTAAATAAAAGTTTTTTTTTTAAATTTAATTTTTTACATTTTTAACCCGACTTCAAAAAGGAGGTGGTTCTCAATTCGTCTGTATTTTTTTTTTTTTAATGTTTGTCACCTCAGAACTCCGTCATTTATGAACCGATTTTGAATTGTTTTTATGTTCAATTCTTACTAATATTATAAATGCAAAAGTGAGATGTTTGTTTAATTATTTATTTTATATATCACTGTCTATTCAAATATATATACTTTTTACATGGAAACATGTCACTTGCGAGAGTTTATTCAAAATTTTGATTTTTTTTTTCAAAAACTATTCAATATCTTTCACTCATTCAATATCTATAAGTTTTTTTTTCTGCTAATACGTAATTTATATAAATTATCACAAAATAGCTACGCCTGTTTTATTGCAAGATATTTTTCGTAGCTTAAAAATTTCTTTGTTCGTAGCTTAAAAATTTCTCCATAAAAGTTTGTTTGTGACGTTTTCACGCTTAAATCGATGAACCGATTTTAATAAATTTTGGTACAGAGATAGATGGAACCTTGGAGACGGTTTTAGGCTACTTCTTTTTGCATAAAGATTTGCTTGAAGAGTGGAGAATGGAGGGAGGGGATGAATTTTGTATGAAACTTCTTATTATGTCGTCCGATTTGCTTCAAACTTTGGAGAAATATTTTTTATAGCAAATGATTTAATTTTGCATATTGGTTTTTTAAAACTACCCCTAAAAGGTGGTGGAATGGGGTTGTAAAGATAATATGGAGAAATTGTCTTCATGAAGCTGAAATTTGACAGGTAGGTAGTTTATAGATAGTAAAAGTTAGCTTAGAAAGGATTTTTAAAAATGCACGTTTTAAGAGGGGAAATGAGGAGGCTAAACTTTGCATGAAACTTTTTATTGCGACGTCCGATTTGGTTGAAACTTTGCAGGAATGTTTTAATAACAAATGATTGAGGTCTGCATATTTATTGTTTTCAAACTACTCTTAAAAGGGGATGAAATGGGGGTATATAGATTTGTCAGAATTGATTGACAAAATCTATATTAACGGGAAAAAAAGTCTATATGTGCGGAAAATAGTTTACTAGTGTCATCAAAAATAAAGGTGAATGTAAAATTTCAAATCATACCAATGACGGAAACTGATTTTCAAGGTTTGTAGCCATATTGGGTTTAGAATAACGTCAAGTAGCTTATCGTATTTTACTTGCTAAAACCCATTTATTTGATACACTTATCACAGGAGTTCTAATAAGATAAAAGTAATCCGCAATTTTGAAAGCGTCCGCTGTATTAGGTTTAGAATAATATTAGATATATTATTAGGTGTTGTCACAGGGCTTAAAAACGTATGCAAAATTTCAAAGCTCTAGTTTGATAATAACAAGTCTAAATTTTAATTTCAAGATATTTAGGAGACAGAACGATTAGAAAAGTTAAATAAAAGCTTATAACAAATATTTACCACATAATTGTTATGTTTAAACTTTAATTTAAGTTTACGATCCAATGAATACGATCGTAATGTAGTCCATTCGTAACATTGATAAAATACATTAATACGTTGTGTCTCACTTTTTAATATATCTGTTTCACATTTTGATAAAATACCATATATTGCATCTAACACATAAAAAGGTTCTTCAACAGTAATTTCAATATCTAATGGTACCACCGTTTGATTTGTAATATCAAAACTATCTTGTACATGAAAAAATGTTTTTTCAATTCCACGATCAACACGAAAATTTAAATCATGTGTTGATATATATAAATTTGGTTCGACAAATTCTGCTTTGAATACTGTGTTTGTAATCAATTCTTTTATTGATTTCTTTTCAATACTTGCTTCAAGATAATAACTTTCTGACACAAATGATATTGTATCTTTGTACACTTCAATTGTTATTGTAATAAATGTTTTTGCCGTTAAAGAAAATTTATCTGGTATTATACGAAATGGACATCTGTAAAAAATTGTTCATTCTTATTATAATAAATTATAATATTGGTGCATAACCAGTTAATTATAACATAGGGAACTTTCTTAAGTTTTCGAGATATCGAACTTAATATATCATTATTTATCTATTGGTATGTCACATTTTATTGTACATTTGACTTGTTTTACCGAGTTGTTTTAGTTATTGTTTAATACTACGTGTTTTGGGCCTTGCCTCTACGTTGCCTGCGTCTGCATGTTTTTGGACCGTTAGTTTATTAATTTGTAATTCATTTCTGTAATTCATTTCTGTGATTCATTTCTGCAAGTCCTATTTTTCTAAACATTATTTTTTTGTAGTATGGTCCACAGAAATTGTGTCTTTTTTTTTTTAATTGTACAGTTATTTCCCCAAAAGACGAATGAATAAGGTACAAAATGACTATAAAATTTTGAAAAAAGGCACAACTTTGTCTCGGAATCTTTGCTCTATTTAGCTTTCAAAGGAGCGCTGTAGAACCTACAACAGATTCCGATACTCGACACACAAAATTTTAGTAATAGTTTACTTAATTTATGTCAAATAAAACAACACGCACTTTAAAAAAAATTAAATAAAAACAAAAACTTTATGATTTTTATTGGATTTGAAAAAAAAAATTTTTGAATTTAATTTTCACAGATAAGTCTATTTCTCTTTATAATACGATGCAACTTTTTACTACTGATTTGACTGAACAAATATTATTTTTAAACTGACTATTACTTGGTCAACTGTTAATGTATAACTGACTGTTACTTGGTCAACTATTAAATTTATAACTGACTGTTAATCCAACAAGTGGTAATTTTAAACGGACTTCAAATGTTGATTTTAAACTGATTCGAAATCGGTGAATCTCTCCGCTTATATAGAGACGTAGACCATTCTAGAAGAATACTTGTTTGAGCTAATAGAAAATATTGTTATTGAAAAACATATTTTTTTGTAGATTCTTCCCGAGCATTTAGTTACTGTTCTGCCACGATCGTATTCAGAGGGGTCGATAGTAGTTAAAATTTATTAAAAATTAAATTGGTTTGACTGGGATACGAACCAACACAAGTTACAATACCCCTCTTGTTTAACCACTTAGTTCGCTCAGCTGATTAATATTAATAATGTATTCACCAATTTCAATTTACAATATATGCATCACATAATAATTGGTTATGACCGCCTACTGTAACTTACACTTAAAGCTAGCACTACTAGCTGACACTACTGCCCCCGTGTGCAGGAGGCTTTAGATATAGCCTTACGCTTAAACCAAACGGATGGCGAATGTATATCTTTTACATACTGTTCTTACCTAGTATCATCGATGACTCCAGTACTTGTATTCCTAAATGTTGTAACTTTGGCTTTTTTTATCTCACGTCTAAAAATTAAGCGATGTAGTTTGGATCCTTTGTTATATATGTTAAATTGAAATGAATATTTTTTTGATGCAAATAGTGCTCCAAAGTCATATTCAGGTGATATTAACGGTTCAATTACAATACTAGTTCCGATTCCATTGGCAACAACACTACATGTAACAACAGATCCATGTAGTACAGAAACAATAATTTTATCATGAAATTTTCCCCTATCATTTAAACAAACTGAAATATTCACTTTCAATGTTACACCAGGTTCGATATGTCCTTCACATGGTGTTGCTTTCCAAAAACTTTGTGGATTTGACTGTAAAAAATCAAGTTTTAAATGTAAGACAATTCTCTACCATATAAAATTTACTAAATAAACAAAATCTTTAAAAATAAAAGAGTAAAAAAAAAACACTAATTTCTGCTAGACGACATATAAGTACATTTTCATTTTGTATCATAATTGCTACACTAATAGAGGTTATGGGGGTTATATTTAATTTGGATAAAATCGGACAAACAGTCAAAAATAGAAAGCTAAAGACGCAAGCTGTAAACCTTCCTACAGTCTACCTAAATCGCAAATGCATCTCTGTGCCATTGCTCGAAATTTCCCCTTTCTCAATAATTTATGTATTCACGAACGTTGAAAGAACGTCCCTGGTGGAAATAATTCTCTGAAAAAATAAAATAAATATTTTATAAAGACAGAAAACATATAATATTTTGGACTCTGTCAGAAAAGTTATTCAGACTTAATAATAGTAATTCAGACTTTTTCAGAAAACTAATTAAATAAAATATTTAAACGCAAGCTTGGCAGCTACTTGATTAACAGTAATAGGGACAATGCATGAAAATTTTTTTTCACTTGAATTGAAGCATGTTTACTTGACAAATGTCAAGGTAAAATTACTTTTTAAATAACTTTAAAAATAAGCGAGATATGAATGATTGAAATTCCCGATTAGACAAAGAGGGTGATAGCCCTCTTGATAGGCATTGTGACGTCATAATGTACAATCACCATTTAAAATACACGTAAAACTCCGTTTTGCAAGAGACAGATAATAATCTTTAAAAGCTTATAGCTTCCTTGATATTTGTCGGATTTTAATTTCGTTTTTAAATATGATTACAGTATTAACAGTATTTTCATATTCTGAAAATAAATGTGAAAAAAAATTTGCATGCATATTCCCTATTATGTTATGAATATTATATGTATATAAATTTTGAACTGATGGATATACTGCCATTAGCCGAGCGTACTAATTGAGTATTCCAGCAGAGGTGTTTCACGACGATACTTGGTTCGTATCTCAGACGAACCAATATAATTTTTAATAAGTTTTATCAATTATTGGTCCCTCTGAATGCGTCCGTGGTTGTTGAGAAACTAATTGAGATTTTCAGAAAAATAAGACTTTCAGATGTTTTATTGGTTTTATTCAGAGTTTTAAAAGAATTATTCTTAATTATTCTCAGTTTTTGAAGAGAATTATTTCCACCAGGGGATCTAAAGAAGATTAATTAATTTTCTTATTTTAGTGATTATTATCTGACCAAGAAATTAAATTGAATCCTTCACGAAAAAATTATCTCATAAACGAACTTCTTTTTGATATTCATTTACGACATTTTTTCCAGTGTGGAGAAGCAGCTCCACACCATTTATATCACTTTTTAGTAGCTCCCTGTATTAGTTGCATTATGGAAGTAATTTTTTATCGTTGGGACTCTTAAGCAGATAATACCGCATTGCGCGCGTATAAATGATAAGTCCGACTTGCATCATATATAGAGATTGTCACAAATATACAGTTATTTCCATTTTAGCGTCAATGCGCGTATTATCTGCTAAACAGACTCGTTAACTTACAAATGAAATTTTAAATTCAGCTGGAACAGGTGCATCACTAATTATTTCTAATTCATGTATTTCTTCCGTTAATAAATTCACGTTACCAAAATCAATTAGTTCTTTGTTTAACGATATTACTGGTCCTTTACCTTTACAATTTATTGTACATAAGGGATTCGGTTTATCTTGTCCAAAAACTAGCATACTAAGAAATTAAATTAAAGTCTATAAACCAGTAATTATAAAGAGCAACAGACATGTAGATAGGCAGGTATATGGTACGGTGACAAATTGTTTGCATGAACTTATCGTACAATAGTCGTTGATAACTGTATAGTTCTCATGCCGGCTGTACACACTCAGCGAGATAACACGATATGTAGCCAATGCGAGAGTGAACTCACAACGCTCGGTCTGCTTTGTCTAGAGTCGCCTCGCCTCGCCATCGCTGCATTAAAAGTCGGTTTTTTTAACACGAGTCAAAGAAAGCGAGTGGCGAATACATTTGACACGAGCACGAAGGACACTCTCGTCTACATTCGATTCAACGTTCAACCGCCATTTTTAAATAATCAACTATCAACCGCTTTAATTATAACCATTAATCTTAATAGTAGAACACAAAAATAAATAAAAACTGTATAAATTTTTGAATACTTTTTTAATTCTTTTAGTGTCCTTCGTTACTCATTTGAATAATAATAATTTTTAATAGTTTAATCAAAAAATTACTACTCCGTAATTTTCAATTTAATAATGTCATTTTTCAGGTATACCAACGTAATTTTGTCGACTAACTGACGAGAACTGTATTGCCGGTCGAACACTCGACGAGAGTGTACACAGCTCCACTTGCGGCTCCTCGCCTTACGAATGTCTCCCCGAATGCCCACGGCGACTGTGTTCAGCCGGCATCGTATATGTATTCTCCTATATGGACAGTTTCTATAAGTGGAAGTTGTCCCAACATTACGGTGCCGATTATATTTATTTTCTCTCTCCTCTGAGCGACCAAAACTGTTTTGCGCATTTCACAAAATTGCCAGGCATGCGCAGCATGGACAATGTGTCTCGGGGGAGAGAGAGAATAAATATAATCGGCAACTTAATGTTCGGACATTCTTTTCTATACCAACTGTCCATATAGGAGTATTACATATATAATAGTTCTAAAGAAAATAAACAGTACGAAATACGTCTACCCCCCCACTACGTTCGTAATTATTGTGCGTTTTCTCTTGACAGCCATTTAAACTTGATTATATAAACAAGTATCATCTTTCATTTCATCATGTCTGCCTATAATACAGGTAAAACCAGAAATTTAATGCCACCAACTACCAAACATCCAAAAGACATGGTCAACTTTCACCAACTTGACCTGTAGGACTATGGATTATAAATATAATTTAATGTCACCAACTACCATAAACCTCAGGATCTCCACAAGGCATGACCAACCTCCACCAACTTGACCCCCAACAGAACTATTAAATATAACGATAATACTGTCGATTGCACTGTACGTAAAAGTTCCAGAAATATCCACGAATTAGATTATCATTATCATATCCATAGTTCTACGGGACGATTTAGTGGAGGTAGGTCATACCTTGTGGAAATTCTGAAGTTTTTGGTAATTGGTGGCATTAAATTATCGATATAATTTATAGTTTGTAAGTCGAGCTGGGGGAGGTTGTGTAGGTTCTGAAATTCTAAGGTTTTTGGTTGTTTGTGGCATGTAATTATGGGACATTCTTTAGGGTAAAAAGGATGGGACGAGGTCGAAACAGGGAAGAACCTTAAAACGTAACATAGCAAACGACCACATTATTTATTTATACTTTTTATACACTGCCACCTTTATAGTAGCGGTGCCCCCCCCCTCTGACCACAATTAAACCCAAATTATATTTTACTTTCGTAAACCCATCACGAGGGAAAATGAAAATGGAAAATACCAGAGGCAGACAAAATAAAATAATGTAAAAGAGTTATTTTTTTACAATTTTGAAATTCATTGTTTTGCAAGAAATCAACTACGTCATTACTTTGCACTTGGTTTTTTTTGGCGAGAACAGAATTTTTTTGTACTGAAAATTGTATTAACACAATTATTAAACTAGGTATATTGTAGCCCATTGTGTTTTGGTCGCTGTGCTATTTCTTATTCCTTATTTCTTATCTCTTATACCTTATTTTTTTCATTGTGTAATGGCCTTAAAAGCAATGTTTGCTGATGAATGAACAGGAAATAAAGTTTTATCCCCTAAAAAAACAATGTTATGGAAAAAGTAGAGTAATATATGAAATATAGAATCATTTGAATTTTCACAATTTTTGGAACTCTAGTGCCTGTTTTGTCCACTTTATTAGCATAGTATAGTATATTAGTATAGTATAGTATATTATAGTATTAACTTTTATAAAAATTAATATATTTACTTTAAATTAATAGTATTCTCGCCTAATTTTGTACATATAACTGTGAATGGAATTTCAATTGATGCTCCACCATCGACATATAGTTCATTCAGTCCTAACGAAACAATAATTGATGCATTGGGATAAACCTATATAAATAAATAAAAAATTTATTTAAAAATAATAATAATTAAGTGTACATTAAGTTTATTAATTTCAAAATTATTCCAAGTGAAAAAACTTAGCCTATCCAGCGGCTGCATTATTTATAAATATATTAATCCAAATAGTGAACAATATGATCATTGTTTCAAATATAATAATTGTCTTAGGCGCGTATTCATGGTTCAGTTTTAAGCAAGTGCTTAAGCTTACCTTCATCAAGACCGTCTTATTGGTTTTAAGACATGATTTCATAGAAATACATTAAGATCATCTTTAGTAAGACGATGGTTGCAAGCATGATCTTATTAGGTTTAAGATTAGCTTTAGTAAGACAGATCTTGAAATTATTAAACTTATTTTGTGTTCTTCAATTTTCGTAATAATTATCATGTATCCGATGATCTAATTGGCTGAGAAATGTATCATATTATAGTCAGTGATACTGAATATTATTCTACAAATGTAAACAAACCTACCTCATAAGGCCGTACATAAAAGTAGCGAGTTAAAAAAATTGTTTTTAAAATAAAAAATAAGAAAAATATGATGGGCAAAGGTTAAAGCAAAAATTATACTTCGGTAGAAAAAAACTATTTCCTTCAAATTTTGAAGCAATACTCTCATGTGATTAAAAATAAAATAGTATAAAAAAAATTCTCATAAAATCGCAAACATATTAATAATTGAACTACTGGTGGAATAAATTATGTTCTATTAGTGGTAATATTCCAAATTTAATAATGATTTTGTCGAATCTAAATCTATTTTTAAATTCGATGTCTGAATAAATATCAAAAGGATCTTGTATATCTCGAATGTAGCGTTTATACGTATAATTATTTCTTCATCGTCAGAATGAAAATCAATATCAATATTATCATCAATATTGATATTATGTAAACCCAAAAAATCCATTATCTTCACACTTATTTTTAACTGCAAATTTATTTAAGACTTCTTAAGTCTACTAAAATGTTGACATAAATAAAATCCTCTTTTCTTAATAAAAAAATAAGGTTAACGTCAATAATAAGATTACCTTATTTGACTGCGAATACATCAACAGTTTTCAATTATTAAGGTCGTTTTAAGCTATGCCTATGAATATTTATCCAACCACACATATCTTATATTAGCTAAGATCAAACTTTTAAGCTAGCCTCAAGATTGCCTTTATAAATCTATACGCTGTCTTAAGATCATGCTTAAGGTGAACTTACGCTTAAGATCGGACTATGAATTCGCGCCTTAATAACCATATTGGATTTGATTTGTCTAGGTAAACTCATATTTATAGAGCTGAAATTGTGGCAAAACTGTTCAGTTTGTAAAAAATAGTTTCATGCAAACAATGTTTGTTTTAAAACTAGAAAATTTCCATCCAAAAAATCATGGTCAGGATCGCCGAAAGATGCCTCCCTCAGAACATTAACTTGAAGAAAAAATATTCAGGTGCATTGTTTAAAATAAGTCACCCTGCATACATCGTATGCAAGTACATATGCATAATACATATATCTACATTTAAATACACATGTAGTACATGGGCCAATATCCATTATTTGCAAAGTTTCAAAGTATCACAATCGACTGGCATTTACTTGGCAACCTTAAATGAATTAACTAAATAAAATTTACCTTTTGAGGGATAATATAAAAATATCCCATAACATCACTCCCATTTGTAATTGTTAATGTACGATTATAAGCATAGTTTAAAAAACAAAATGGTAAATCGACTATTCGTGGCTCACATTCAAAATTTGGAATAACACAATTCCATTTTAATATTAATTGTTCTGTTTCAGTTTCAGTCTCCCACATATCAAGCAATAGAGGCGTTGAAAATGTTCCAACTCGATTTGGTGTTAACATCACCTAAATTTTGTATATAAATTTAAAAACCATTCAAGTGCTTTTTTTACCGACGAAAGAAGGAGGTACTCAATTGAACCTGTATATTTTTTTTAAATATATGATCACGCATAAATTTTTATAGAGTAGTCCGATTTTGATAATTCCTTTTTTGTTGGATAGGGTATACTTCAAAGTTGCTACAATATAAATTTGAAGAAAAAAAATTCAAATTTTGAAAGCACTCAATATCTTTGCGCAATTTGAATGTTTTTTTAACCGACCAAAAAAACGAAGGAGGTTCTCAAGTCAACCCCTATATATTTTTTATTATATATGTACTAAGAATAAAGATACGAATACGTACTCATATGTCTACAAGTAGACGAAATCATACTACATAAAATAGAAAATAAACTACCAGAAAACAAATTTGTTACTTTTTTCCCCAATTACAAGTTGTGTATTGGGAATGGAAGGGAATGAAATAGTAGAAAGCTTAGGGACATCAACTTCATTTCTAGGGCTAGAGCCGTTTTTCAGAGAAACAGGTTTCCAGGGTTGACACAAGCAAGAATTATTCACTGTAGTTTCAAACTAAAAGAAAGAAGAGCTACCATCTGTAGACCCAACATAAATTGTTTACTTCCAAAAGGAAATCAATCAGCTCCAAGCTGCGAGTCCTCAATAGGCACTAGCGGAGTATTGCAATTCTGAAATCAATACTATCATAATGCTATCGATATTTTAATTCAAAAATACTACGAAATTTCATAGCGTCGTCAGGTAAATATAATTTTTTTTAACGCTTTTATTAAAACGTAACGCACTAAAAAGCTAAAAATTAATTAAATAACTACTATATTAAAAGAATATAGTCGAAAATTTTTTTACAGGAATACCATGCTTTAATTTTAACACAAAGTATCTCACGCTTTTACAAAATTAGCTAGTAATTTTATGATTACTTCATGATAAAATGAGTAAAACAATTAGTGCAACGAAAATTTATTAAACAAGAAAGCTACGCTTTGTAGTATACGCTCAGCAAAACATTCTAGTATGTTCTTTGTTCAATGACTGTTAAAGATACATTATCTTTAGTACTATGGGCCATAGAAGTTTTGTCCTTTTTTCAAAATTAGATTTTCAGGAAAATAACTACACAATTTTGAAAAAAGGACATAACTTCTGTGGCCCATAGTAACAAAAGTGCTCTGATTGGAATTGGGAGGATGCGGGTTTGACTTCCGACCAGTCCCCTCTTTCCCATTGGACACGTGCCCAGGGCCCCGCGATCGATAGGGGCCCCTTAGTTCCTGCCAGATTACCCAACGATAACCGATATTTATTACCGAAAAACATATTTATTTTGAAAAAATCAAACGATAATGACTGACTACAATACCTACTTGCTTATTAGCTTTTGCATTCGCGAAGCTACTCTACTCTCGCCCGAAAATCAGGCTTTCCGATTTCAGCATGTTTAGATAAATTTAAATATATAAAAATACAATTAAATGGTATACTAAATACACTGTTTTAAAGAAAAATCATCAGTGAACTAGTTTTTCTACTATCTATTCATTTAAAGTGACTGTAAAGAAATAAAAATAAATCAAGAACTTTGCTTATCTACTTTCTTTGTCTATTCTAATAAAATAGTGCTCTGTCAAGGTCAAAGGGGCCCCATTATCCTAATGTGTCCAGGGTCTCTAAAAGGTTAAAGACGGGCCTGCTTCCGACTGTGGCAGTTTGATAGTTTGGTAGTTAATCGCAACTTTAACAAAAATATTTCAGATAAACACTTTACTAGAGAATTTACTCTTGTAAATGACTAAACCAGAGCGACAGAGCAGGTAAACACGCAACAAATAGAGTGCCCGAGAAGGTTTCACAGTGTTACACGCTAGACAAAAAACTATCACAACCCTGTCAGCAAAGTTCTCCGGTATCAACTCCGTCACTACACTACGGAATGTGTTTACACGTCTCTGGCAGCTCTAACGTCAGAGCTCTGTCAAAAACTGTAGCGTGTACAAAACCTTAAGAACTAATGTAGTGTATTTTGATATTGTTATCCATTGTTAAAATATATAAAAAAGGCATTTTAATAGTCAGTAAAGTATTTTATTACTGAACACGCAATAAGAACCCATTCCACTTTACTTCAGGCTAATTAATTTTGTTTTTAGGTGCGTTACCTATTAATAATATAACCATGTTTTTTAGTTTTTTTGAAAATAAAATAATTTATTTAATTCATCCTAATCTACTCTCGATCAATTTAGATAGTTTAACTTTATCACATTATTCTTAAAAAGTTTTTTCCAATCAATACAAATACATATTCGTATCTTTATCTAGTGACTTTATATTTTATACCTTTAATGGCCTTGTAACTTTTTGTGGGACGTCTCCTTCCATTGGATCAAAGCAAAATTCTTTTGGATTAAGTGGTATTTTTGGTTTATTTGATGAGGATGCAAACATTTCACTTGTCAGTGGTGTTTCAGTACCATCACGTAATACTCGCAATGCAAAACGTACATCTAAATTTCCAGTGTTACACAATGATATAGTTCTGATTATAGTAAAGCCGATCGGTACTACACCAAAATTTAACTCATCGATATCAAAATATATTTTTGGTATTAATACATTGCCCCTATACAAACATATGATAAACATATATGAGAAATATTGTACGTAGAAACATTAATAGTTTAATCAAAAAATTACTACTCCGTAATTTTTAATTTAAAAATGTAACTTTTCAGGTATACCAACGTAGTTTCTGGCCAAGCCACGTTGACAAGCTAACGAGAACTGTATTGCCGACTCGGCGGGTGTACACAGCTCCACTCGAGCTGTCGGAATTAGATAACTCATTTCATTATTTTCAAAAAACATTTAACAATAATACATAATGAAACTATCATATTAATACCGTTACAAATCCCCATATAACTACAAAAATTAAAACGTAGATGAAAAACGGAAACAAAAATTTTTAAAACTGTAGGTACGAAAAAACATTCTGGCTTACACTAACCGAACTTTTTAACATATTTACTGAATATATCATTTAGTGGAAGTAGAAAATCTTTTATCAATAGTTATTTATATTGATGGTTAGATAGAATTAAAATTTGATATGTAATGTGTTATACAGAGATTTAGCTACTGATGATAATTGCGTTGCAAACCAGATACCGATATCTTAGATGAAACTTATATTGTGTATATTTTGTATTAGTTGTACTTTTAGCGAATTTCCTGAAAGGAAATAGAGCTATTGGTCCCGTACCGAAGTCAAAATTTCGCAAAAATTTCTTCAAATGTCCATCGATCCTACCTACTAGATGTCAAAAATCACCATCTGTAAAATTTATATATATATATATCTATGGACATATATATATATATATATATATATATATATATATACATATATATATATATATATATATATATGTGTCTGTAATCACTCTAGCGGTCACAGTTTTCATTTTATCGGAATGAAATTTGGTATTTGAGGCGCTTTTAGTATTCAAAAGGTCAAGTTCGTTAATGGGTAAAATCGGACAAGGGGGAGGGGGTGTTTAGAGGGAGAGTGGAACACAAAATTTGACATATCTCCCTTAATACTTGAAAAATCGAAAAATTTGTAAGAAGCTAAGTTGTAGGTACTAAGTTTTACTATAATTTTGTTTCTTATCATTTTTTCTGTTACATGGATATTTACAGAAATATTGACGGTTTAAGATCGAAAATTTAATCCTTAATATCTCTGTACACATTACAGTTTGAGCAAAAATGATAAGGTGATAAATTATAGCAATGTTGATTTTCTACAACTTTATTCCTGACGAATTTTTCGATTTTCCTAATATTAAGAGAGATATTTTGTGTTTTCTTCTTTCTTAATCCCCCCCCCTCCATTTCCCTCGACGTATGTCATTTATTATTAAAATTGGCCTTGCAAATACTAAAATCATAAATGACATTTCATTTTGATCAGACTAAAATTGTGACCGCTAGAGAGTGATTTATGTATTCTAAGGAAATTCGCTAAGTTGAAGCAGCTCCTGCGTAACGGATTTTTTTTTTAAATTATTGATGTAAAAATTTGTTTCGTGGAATTGATAAAGTTTTGTTATTTTAAATACTATGTGTCAACTTGAAATCAATTAAACTTTATTTTATTAATTTCATTCTCTTTTGACAATTATACCGTACGTTTAGTTTACATCTTCGCATAGCAGATCTCCCACGAGTATGAGAGAGTACATATGTACACATTAAGCAATGTGTATGAGGAGGTCTTACAGGTTTGTTTTGTTACTGTTGTGTTGTATGTGCCTGTATAAATTTTAGACAGTGGGGATTTTTTGTTGAATACAAATTTTATTAATTGTTTTGATAATATGCAATCATTACTATGCAAATGCTTTTGGAAAATACGTGTTTGTGTATTTTATTTATTGGTATTATTACAACAATGGGTTATTATTACACAAAAGAAGAAAAAGTGCAAATTGTTAAATGGTACTTTTCCGGACATTCCGCACAGGAATGTGTCAATTTATTTATTGTGGCATTTGAAGGTAGACAATCACCAACCACTCGAACAGTTATGAATATTATTCAGTGTTTTGAAAAATATGCTTGACCTATAAGACCTCCTTCTCATACACATTGCTTAATGTATACATATGTATTCTCTCATACTCATGGAAGATCTGCTATGCGAAGATGAAAACTAAACGTATGGTATATAGAACAATTCCTTTGGATATATTTAAAAAAATGATATTAAAATAATTTCATTTAAATATTTATTAAGATTACTATAAACAGTTTTCGCCGGTATTGTTAGATCCGGATTAACCATAGGACTAAAGCTCTACAAATTTCGGCCCACAAATATTAAAAATAAAAATTTTAGCAATATCTCAATTCTATTTAAAATATATTATTTTCCCTCTAAACTTCTTTATGCCATTAAAATTGTTGCATTGTTACAATTTTTAAATTTAGATAATTCGAATTTTCGTGGAAGTCAAAATTTTTTTAATAACGATTTTATTATAGACAAGGATAACACCTCGCATCAAAAAATTTTCCTATTTTATTTTTTTGCATGTTCACATTTGGTGCATTCCCCTGAATAAGGGTTAAAATTTTTCTCGATGTAAATCTGGTCCCAATTTTTTTAAACTAAACTTTTTTACCAATCTAATGAACCTAATAACTTTTTTGGGTATTTTTGGTCATTTTAAACAAAAAAGGTATCTTTGAAATTTTTTTTTTTGTAAAGATGACCGTTTTCGAGTTATAAACAATTTAATGTTTGAAAAAACTCAAAAACAGCCGTTATCGAGACTGAAAAACAATATTAAAAAATGCATTTTTTGAGTTTACCAAAATTCTTAAATAATGTTTGAACATAATTACAGATTTTTAAAACTGTCGACGAAGCTTTAGAATGAAATAATCTGTAATTGTACTCTTCAGGATTTTGTTAAGGAATGTTTAAAGATTATTTAAAAATTTTGGTAAACTCATTTTTAAATGTTGTTTTCCAGTCTTGAAAACGGCCGTTTTGGGTTTTTTGAACATTAAATCGTTTATGACCCGGAAACGGCCAACGTTATGAAAAAATGACACAAGACCTTTCTTGTTTAAAATGATCCAAAATATCTATAAAACTATATTCGGGTCAAAATATTAAATATTCGGTCATTGGGGTAGAGTAAATAAAAAAATAAGTTTGAAAAAAGTGGGACCAAATTTCCCTCACAAACGTGAATGCGCAAAACAATTGAATGGGAAAATTATTTCATACGGATGCGAAATTTTTGCCTTGTCTATCATTTTTAAAACTAGAAAAAATACGCCTTGCAATTTATTTATTGTTAAATATAACAATTTATAATTGTGAACACAGCTGTTTGTATTTATTTTTTTATAATAAAAATTATTTTATTCAAAATTATCTAACGAATTCCTAGTGATTTTTTTAAACCAAGGGACATATAATAATTTTACCTTAAAACACAAGTTAAAACGTCATCTGAGTCTCCTACTTGAAATTTAATGTCTTCAATAAATTGACCCTGTTTGTGACTTATAAATTTAATCACAAATACGTAATTTTCAAATGGCGGTATTACATACCCCATGGGATAACAAGTAATTTTTCCACCAAATACAGTTGGAAGATCTAAAAATTTAACGCTTGCAGGGACATAACCTGTAAAAATATATTTTATTGATTAATGTTGATATAAAAAATATATTTATTTTATTTATTTCTAGATTATTTAAAAACGAGAGCATACTATCAAGTAAATTGATCAGGTATTTGTAGCATGGCAGATGGTCTGGCCAAGTTTAAGGGGGTTGTGGCTATGTATACTTACATAGATTACCATAGAAAATATTAGGCCAAAAATGACCTTCGTGTAACTTTTTAACTAAAAGAGCTACAGAGCTGAATTTTAGAATATAGTTTACGTCATTTGATCACTACGCTTTTAATATCGATAAGGAATAAATAGTGTAAAAGATAATTTAATTCAAAAATCGAAAAAAGACGACCACGCCTCAAAATCGTGTAGGCTAAAAATAAAACTGCAGGTGGTACTTCCCGATAACCATTTAAATTGATAATTGGCATTCAGTTAGGTATAGTACCCAAATCAACAGGAAAATTATGAAAACCCGAAATTTCTATACCAAGATCGAAAGTTATGGCATGCTTTGTTAGATCAATTTAACATGATAAATTTATATACATTTTCTCACACTTGGTAAATAACTTGGTCCTCCAACCCATATCATCACTTTTTAAGGACAAACTATTATATTCAGTATATCCACAAAAACTCGAACCTTTTTTTACATTTATGTTTTTGTCGGATATCACTCCTTTTTGCGCGGCTTAAATATACAAAGCCGAAAGCTTCGAGTTAAGTTATGCTTCATAGGTAACGCTACGCGTTTCATTATGCAGACTATCTATATTTATATTTATTAAAAAAAATACAAAATTCCATTTTAAAAATGATATAGGCAATCACTTTAAATCGATGCATATTGTCCTAACAAAAATATATCAATTTTTATTACTTTTTTAATCAAATAAAAAATCCAAATTTGAAAATATTTAATAAAATATTAATATTTAAAATGTTCTCCTAATAAAATTTTTTTGATATTGCCGCAACACTCATTTCCGCTACATTTCGATAAAACACACTGTTTTGGAGTTATTTAACTTTTTATGTAAAATTTTACGTTAATTTGTCATGGTTATAAAATTTACATGGTCTGAACAATTTTTATTGAGATGTGATATAGTTCTATGGTCTATTTTGACTTAACACCAAAGAATCTGCGATTATTCAGATGGGTTTTGTTTTCCATGCAATGGAAAAGAGATTCATCAGTAAATAAAATATTTCTGATGAAATTATCATTTCGATTCGCCTTTTCCATCACAGCTTCACAAAATTCCATCATACAGTAAAGGTCCTCAGCGAAAATGTCTTGGTTTTTTCTATATTTAAAACAATTGAAATTGTGTATACTGTGTATTGTTGCTACGCTATGCGCTGTCTTTGGTGGGGACTCTGATCAGTCTTTGGTGGGGACGTATTAGCTCCACTGCTTGTAGAGTGCAGTTTGGGTGTAACAAAGTACATTATATCATGGTATACTGTGCATAGACAGTAACAAATGCACTATACATTGTTTCTATATTGGGTGTATTTTAAAATACAAGCTGTACATAGTTTTTTATTTCAAACTAATAAATAATATGCGCTTCTTTTCTTGGACATTTCACGTAATACAAAATGCATTTTCCCCCTGGGCATTTTACAACGTTTCATCATTTAAACTACAGCAGATTATGTTAGACGCAATCCATCGAAATAAGATGGGTTTTTCTGGAAACACCCAGGCACTACATGTATCTTTCCAAAATCCACACAATACGCCAAAGTTTTATGAAATGCGCAGGATCTTTGCGAATAGACAGATTTCACAAAGAGACCACGACATATATACACATAGAATTATAAATAAAAATTCTCCTCGATAATTTTCAGAACTCATAGCTCCAAAGATAACCCAGCGTAAAAATATTATTTCTAAATATTGCTTACTTTTGTTGTGCATAACTATTTCATATGATTGAGGTAAATGCAAATATGTAACTCCAACATCTAAATCAATAACATTTAATTCAACTGTTGGACCTATTCCAGTGCCTTTTAAATCTAATCCAAATCTATTTTCATGGCCAGTTACTTCACAATAGGCAATACTTGAATGTTCAAGTAATTCAGTTGGTCGAAATATAACTGTAACTTCACAATAATCCTCCGGCCATATTTCACCGATCTAATTTGGTAAACAAATTCTACTTAATTCTGATTACAAAATAGGAACTCAAATGTTTTACACTTCTACCAGATTTATCTTTTTGTTATTAGTGAGGACACAAGACCAGTGTTGCCAGATGGAGATATTAAGCGCCAATGGCGGATAATTGTATTTTATAAATTTTTGGTTGGTATATTCTAGGCTATTTCGAAGAAAAAGGTTCTGACAAAACTGCACAGGGCGGGCAAACTTGTCAACGTCGTAGCAAACTATATTTTTTTAAATTCGTATTCATAACATTTTTCTTATTAAAAACTGTTTGTTCCTCATTGTTATCATTATTTTTACTGAATAAGAAAATTTCCTTGGCAATTTGGTAGAAAAATATAATTTTTTTGGATATTATAATTTTTTTGAAATGTTACCCTTAACCCTATTCTTTTCAAATTCCAAAGGCATTAACTGACTGACTTAGTAAAAATATTTGGAATTTTTTTCGTCAGTTCTAAGATATAGCCGAAAAAGCATATAGTTTAATATTTTAATTTTTGAATATATCTTTCTCTTTTTTCATACTTTCGTTGTTTAAACAATAATCAAGAATGATAAAAAATATGTCTTGAATACGATTTTAAAATAATCGTCGTCTCTAAAATTTTCCCTAGCGTTTGAGCTAATACAACTCAATCTTTTATCTATGGTTTGAGCCCATATGAACAGCATTAGCGTGAATGCATACCGACTAAAAATCAACAATATACGAATACATGCTGAATATGTGAATAACACTGACCTGTATATAACTGACAGTTATCCCATGTTAAGCCATTAAACCGAATTGAAGCGCTCCTCAAGTAGCCAAGATACTAATTGTGCTTCAGTAAAGTACTAATAAGAATTTGTGTTAATGTATGTGTGGTTGTCACATGTAATTCCACAAAACACAATTGATAGTCACGCAAGCGCAATGCAGCAAACTTTATAGCCTTGGCTAATTGAGGTGTTTAGACAGCGCTTCAATTAGGTTCGTTATTTCATGTTTAGACCCACGAAGTATTGATATTAGAGGAGTCCAAACAGTGCGCTTTTTCACTGTAAAGTGAACAATGGGTAATGATGATAGTTTATTTTTTGGTCACTAGTGACGCTTATGTTCAGGAGATACTGTTAATGGTTACTTTCCATTTAACAAACAGCCACGGTGGTTCCATTTATCGCACTGTCCTACTCACAGCATGCTTTACTGTGTGCACACAGTGTGTCACACATTCCGTTGCTGTATGTTTAATGGAAAGCAACCACTATAAATTGCTTTTCATTTAAATACACAGCCAATGAGTGTGCGACACACTGTGTACACACAGCAAAGCACACTGTGTGAGAAAGTGCGATAAATGGAACGTAATTTAATTCTTCACATGATTTACAGATGGTGTTCATAAACATTTTTCACTACACAAAATTTTTTCTTGTGTCTCTCTGTGTGCGCACGCTGTAAGCCGAAGTTGTTAATGGAACACACACTGTGCCACACTCCGTTGCTGTGTGTTAAATGGAAAGCAACAATTATTAGTACTTCTTGAGAAGTAGCGCGATCTATTGACAAAAATCTGTACTTATTGATCTGTCCCTCAAATTGAAGCCACTTTTTTAGCATTACGTTCGGACTCCTTTATAATACTTCTTGTTTAGACCCATAATCATACTCTATCCAATTGTATAGAGGTCAGTGGTGAATAATAAGCATCTCTTTCGGTTTACATTTTTTTCCTTATAACCAAGAAGAATAGATAAATAGGAGATCAAACGACATAGGCAATTCGTCTGTTTTTTCGTCCTCAAAAACGTGTAGAGATCATAGTTATTATTTTCGCCACTAGCAGCAGTGCGAATCTACCCGTACGGAATTATTATTATTATTACATATTAAAATCAACGGTTATCACATCTTACAAATAAAAATTGTTTAATTTTATAAATGTGAAAAAATGGGACGATGTTGTACTCGGAAAGCATAGATATTGTTATATTGACTGTTATATATCTATGAGTGAAAGGTTATTTAATGTTAGGAATGCGTGTCTGCATTTACGAAAGGAATATGGTCTGTAATTACCGGTTTTGTCATCTTCTTTCTTTATCTAATATATGTCAGTTATTGTAAACATATATTGTATATTATTATTATTAATTGAAAAATTATCACTATGATTCTTCATTTTTTTATTTATTGCAGATTATTAAGAATCATTAATATTTATTTAATTATTACTTGATAATCGAAAACAATTTTTTATTATATATAAAACTATGATTTCTTATAAACTGAATGTGAAAGTGATTTCTTGGCGCCTACATTTAAACATTTAAATTTCGTACGGCACTGACACCAGTGACCCCTACTGATAAAAGATAGTTACACCAATTCGTGGCCGTTTATTTAACATTACGTTCGATCTCCTAATATATCTGCTTCATGCTTATAACAAAGCAATAAAGTGCACTGTTTGTTCAAAAAAAATATTTTGTTTGTTTCGGAAGCTTGGAATGGTCAACACATCCATAGCAATTGCTGAGAAGTTGGTATTACAATGTATTATTCTGTTTATTTTTTTATTAGCTCTATTTTAAAGATTTCAAGTATACTTGGGTCGGTTCAAATGGATTAGTTCGTATAATTGTAAACCATGTCTAGCATTTATAGAAATTTTTAGAATGTAAAAGCAATGATTTATTATCCCTACCAATGGTATAATTGAAAAATTGGTATTGATGTATAAAAATTCCTCATTTTTTTCTAAATATAATATTTCGTCATGATAAATTCGTTCTTCAACAATATCAGTAGAATCTCTATTAACTACATCATAAAATTCTAATTTTTTTGTTTTCATTTTTTCAGACGAACATACTGCACTGAATAGTTTTTCATATTTTAATTTTTCTTCATCTTGAATATTTTTATGTCCATACTGCTTCCAAGAAAATTTCACAACATGATTGCTTCTTAATAATCAATTCATAATTATTATTTGGGAATCTCAGTTGATATGAAAATATGCTTTTATTTATACTTAAAGAAACTATATATATATATATATATATATTATAGAGTTGTTTCGCTAGATTGATATATTAATATATATATATATATATATATATATATATATATATATATATATATATATTAATATATCAATCTAGCGAAACAACTCTGTCAAATCAAATGGGAAATAGGATCCATTTAATTAATTAAAATGGTTTAAGTCTTGGCTGTGTTATGCCATGTAAAATTTTATCTCTCCCGAAGTGCTACATTATCGCTGGTGTCAACGACTGTGCACATAGCCAATATTGTCGTAAATTAGTAAAAATCACACGGAAGAATCTGACACACTCACAGCAAGTTGTTTACGAAAAAAAAACAAATTTAGATTGATCTCACCTCTGTTGTATTGTGAATGATTGTAATAATAATATAATTGTAATAAATTATGTCGAAAGACTATATATTGTTCCTGTCAATGATCATATATCTTTGTACATTTTGAGATTTTATTTTAGTTATGTAAGGGGCGCCCAAAAAAAGATTCCACCTGGGCCCCGCAAGGTAAAGCTACGCCACTGTCCTATTACCTAAACTATACAGGTAATACAAAAGGTATACGCAGCGATCGCAAATAATACCCCTCCAAGCGATTACTTTTAAGAAAGGGAGTTCCTTGAGAAAAATCGTGTTATATTAGCTCGGCTAATATAACACAATCTGACTTTAAATGCTTTCATAGAACTCGGTTATACTTAAATGTGACGCTGCAAATATAGACATTAAATCTAATGCAGGCTGTATACACTCGGCGAGGCATAGCGAGCACTCACCTCACCTCACCTCGCGATCCTCCGTTAAAAGTCGTTTTTTTAACACGAATATGGAGGTTTGAGTATAGAAGGAGAACCATCTCATATGGTTATTTAACTAAAAAAGTGTCCACCGAAAAACGTAAAATTAAGTATCAGTGAATGGCCACAATGGCGCTTATGAGAAGGTGGACTTGCTCTGAAGATAGTTACAGTAGAACGAAGTGAAGTTGCCAACCGGAAGTAGTTACATTGAACCCATTTTGAATGTGATCATTTTTATTTATAAATAAAAAATAATATACATTAAAAATATATATATATATATATATATATATTTTAATATATATATATACAGTTTAATATAGAAATATTCAATTTATGCTTCATTAAATTTTTATCAAACAATTTTTTAATTTCGATAAAAATCTTTTTATCTTCGATAAAAATTTGATTATTCTATTTTTTGAAAAAAATTTATTAATCGAAATATATATTACTTCAAGTTTCTTAATTATAATTTTGTTATTAAAATATCTTTAACTTTTCAAATTTATTGTGACTTGAAAATTCAACACAATTATTGTTTATTATATTCATGGAATTTCTTAAATAAATAGTCTTTCTACTTCTTTAACATCTGAGGTTTCATATGTAATAATTCCGCCTTTACAAAGCGGATGTTAGCCTGTCTTTGTCTACTTTTAATATCTACTTTTAGTTTCTTTAAAATTTGTATTACAGTACACCAGCGCCATCTCAATTTTCTTCTATTTAGGGGACACTTTTTATAACATGGAGATAGTTCTCCTTCTATACTCTACCTCCATAAACACGAGTCTAATGGTATGTTCCAAATTTTGCTGCCAGCGCTGTGAGTGTTAACGCCATGAAGCACGCTGCGAACAGCGTTCCAAAATTGCAAGTGCGCTGCCACTGATACTGCAGCCGTTAAAATTGGAACGCGGTTCACAGCACTTACAGCACGCTGCCATGTCATTGCTTTCGCTGCTTCACCTTTTCAGCGGCAGCAGTCACAGCAGGAAATTACGTCGAAATTCATGACGCCATTTTTTTCACAGTACTGCTGCAGCGTGCTGAACGCGTGGTGAAGCGCTGCCAGCGCTCGCAGCAAATTTGGAGCATACCCTAAGAAAGCAAGTGGTGAATATATAGCTCCATTCATTTAGCCCCTCATTAACACTAAATCTAATTATTTTTTATCTCAATCGTTTGATGGTTAATGATGGTTTATTTAAATCGTTTGACGGTAATTAGTTTATTTATAAAAAATTGTTTTCTAATCGACCTAAATTTTTTTTTTTTTAGCCCCTCAATTACAAAATTCTTGAGATTTTTTTATTTCAATCGACGAAAAGACGTTTGACGGTGATTGATGGTCTATTATTTTTACTAAAACAATAATATTTTATTAGTTATTCATAATTTACTATATTATCCATTACACACTCCCGTTAGTGCATCCATTTCTCGCTGAGAGAGTTACCTGTATTCGCCATAGAGATAATATATATAGAATAGGCAAGCCGAGTCCAAAGTTGTCCCTCAGATAGAAAAAAGAAGAGAATCGCGTAGGTTGAGCTATCTCTTTTTAATGACTAATATATAGCATAGAGATAATATATACTCTATAGATATAATTATAATCATTATATATCATAGAGAATATATCGTAGAGAATATATTAGACCACGCATGGCGCTGAGAACGGTGGCGCTTGGAGCGAATAAACGCGGTATTTTAGTGCAATGGCTCCAGCAGTTCGGGTCTCTGCGAAACCCGAAAAAACTCTTTGAAACCAATGCGAAACGTAAGCTAAAGCGAACCGCCAGTCAGGCAACGCGAAGCGTTGGCCAATGAGAAGCGTTAGTTATGCAAAGCGAAGCGTCAGTGAACCGTCCAAGCGAACCGTAAGTCAGCCAACCGTAAGTCAGCCAACGCGAAGCATTGGTAAATCAACGCATAGCGTTGGTAAATGCAAAGCGTTAATCAACGCGAAACGCAAGCTAAAGCGAACCGTTAGCCACCCAACGCGAAGCGTTGATCAATGAGAAGCGTTGATCAATAGGAAGCGTTAGGTCAACGCGAAGCGTTAGTTAATCAAAGCGAAGCGTCAGTGATTCAACGCGAAGCGTGATTTCACGTGTAGCGTCAATCAACACGAAGCACTAGTTAACGAGAAAGAAGAGAAAGTTAACGCGGAGCGTAGGCAACTCAACGCTAAGCGTTGTTAAACTCAAAGCGTAGCGTAAGCTTAAGCGAACCGTAAGTCAGTAAACGCGAAACGTTGGTCAATGCGAAACGTTAGCGCATGGAAAGCGTTAGGCGACGTTAGTCACCGCGAAGTTGTGGTTTCTCAACTTGAAGCGGTTTGGCAGCGTTAGTTATTCAACGATCGTTTTTTGACGCAAAGCGTTAAAATAAGGCAACGTGAAGCGTTAGTCCATCAACGCGAAGCAATAGCCGATGCTGCGTTAGAAAGTCACGTAAGTAGCGATATATATATATATATATATATATATATATATATATATATATATATATATATATATATAAATATATATGTATATATATATACCGCTTCAAGTTGAGTAACCACAAGTTCGCGGTGACTAACGTCGCCTAACGCTTTCCATGCGCTAACGTTTCGCATTGACCAACGTTTCGCGTTTACTGACTTACGGTTCGTTTAAGCTTACGCAACGCTTTGAGTTTAACAACGCTTAGCGTTGAGTTGCCTACGCTCCGCGTTAACTTTCTCTTCTTTCTCGTTAACTAGTGCTTCGTGTTGATTGACGCTACACGTGAAATCACGCTTCGCGTTGAATCACTGACGCTTCGCTTTGATTAACTAACGCTTCGCGTTGACCTAACGCTTCCTATTGATCAACGCTTCTCATTGATCAACGCTTCGCGTTGGGTGACTGACGGTTCGCTTTAGCTTGCGTTTCGCGTTGGTTAACGCTTTGTATTTACCAACGCTATGCGTTGATTTACCAATGCTTCGCGTTGGCTGACTTACGGTTCGCTTGTATGGTTCACTGACGCTTCGCTTTGCATAACTAACGCTTCTCATTGGCCAACGCTTCGCGTTGCCTGACTGACGGTTCCCTTTAGCTTACGTTTCGCATTGGTTTCAAAGAGTTTTTTCGGGTTTCGCAGAGACCCGAACTGCTGGAGCCATTGCACTAAAATACCGCGTTTATTCGCTCCGAGCGCCACCGTTCTCAGCGCCATGCGTGGTCTAATATATTCTCTACGATATATTCTCTATGATATATAATGATTATAATTATATCTATAGAGTATATATTATCTCTATGCTATATATTAGTCATTAAAAAGAGATAGCTCAACCTACGCGATTCTCTTCTTTTTTCTATCTGAGGGACAACTTTGGACTCGGCTTGCCTATTCTATATATATTATCTCTATGGCGAATACAGGTAACTCTCTCAGCGAGAAATGGATGCACTAACGGGAGTGTGTAATGGATAATATAGTAAATTATGAATAACTAATAAAATATTATTGTTTTAGTAAAAATAATAGACCATCAATCACCGTCAAACGTCTTTTCGTCGATTGAAATAAAAAAATCTCAAGAATTTTGTAATTGAGGGGCTAAAAAAAAAAAATTTAGGTCGATTAGAAAACAATTTTTTATAAATAAACTAATTACCGTCTAACGATTTAAATAAACCATCAAACGACCGTCAAACGATTGAGATAAAAAATAGTGTTAATGAGGGGCTAAATGAATGGAGCTGAATATATTTGACACGAGCACGAAAGACACTCTCGTGTACATTCGAATAAACTTTCAACCGCCATTTTTAAATATTCAATATATATCAACCGCTTTAATTGTACCCATTAATTTTAATAATATAACTGGCTGGCATAAGAAGAATAGAAAATGTAAATACTTTACTTATTAAATATTTTAACTTTTTTCTGACTTGATAATTGTCGAAAGGTATTATCCATTCGAATAAAACTACGGTCAAGATACACATTAATATTCGAGGCACCACCTGTAACCTCAATATATAAATGTTCACCAGTGTCATAACTTAAAATTAATTTGCTATTGTTTTTCCCAACAGTTTCTGATTTATACTCAAGTTTTAATTGTAATATTTCTGATGGTACCAATATTCCTTCATCAGGTGCCACATAAAATGGTGGATTTATATTAAATTTAAACACAGCATCAACATTACCCAGATTTCTCACTGCTATAATTTTCTCAGATGGTATATTTACAGCACCAATTGGTATTGAAATACAATCAGGTATATCAAGTATTGGTCTAGATCCAATAGCTATAATAAAATCAAGTGAATTAAGTGTTAAAAGATCCAGCAGTTTGTCTATGGAAAATAAAATTCGAATATTTTTTATAAAACTAGAGAAGAATATTTATGGTGTGGAGTGTTTTGCTTTAAATTAATTTTAACGCCCCCATTCGCATTTTTTAACGGTGGTAGTATTTTGTTTCCTTAATATCTCCCCAACTGTTCAGTTTATTCAAAAAGCTGTTAAGAGCGAAAATGTGGCGCCAAAAAATAAGGTATTTTGAGAATATTTTTTCGCTACAGTCTATATTTATGGAGATATGGAGGCTCCAAGATGCTAGCACCCCATCCATGGAATTTTGAAAAAAAAATTATACCATCTTATTGGTTACTAATTGGTCATAAAAAGTCAGATAGTCCCATTATTTGGTCAGGGATAGAAAACTTTTTAATGATCTTTTAAATTTTTAAAGGTCATTGAAAACTTTTAGCACCCCATCCATATAATCTAATTGGTCATAAATGGTCATGAAAATGCGAGAAGTGAGTTTACTCGCCTGATTCTGTAAGTTTGTAGTGAAAATACGAAATTACTGGGTGAGATGATTTGGATCATAGATAATATATAGTAGTTATCTCTATGAATATAGTAGTGTTTGACATTGACATCCGTGTAAAAATAAACAGCTTTGCTTTGATTGTTTAATTTTTCAATATTTCACTTTTTCAACATAAATGTGACTGATAAACAAAAGCAAATAATTTTAAATTTCACGCGCGCCGACCCCGACTTTGGACGAGATAGATAAATAACCAAAGAATACATATATACATTCTTTGACATTACCATGAAGAATATTTATCTATTCTTCATGGACATTACCATTCGTTGTTTTAAGCCATCGATCATTTCTCTCTCTCTCTACTTCTTTCCTTTCTCTCTTGGAATTCACTTATACGTTATGGGGCATTCGTCTTGGACGCTCACACGCTTTGAGCGCTTACGCTTATAAGCACAAATTATTGGTGTTCATGTTGGCCTACGAACGCTTAGAATCGATCAGAAAATATCGTTCGTTTTGGACGTTGTGAGCGTTAGTTTGTATCAACATGGCGATGTTTTATTTCGTCGGAAGTAACACAAATAGGATACGTTTTACCAGATTCTGAATCATTTAAAGCCACTGATTTGTAAACAATTTTAATTTTAAGTACTTTAATAAATATGACAAAAGTTTGGTTAGCTTACGCTCACGTAGCATTCGTTTTGATAAATAGTAAGATTTGGCGCTCACGCTTTTGCTGCCCTACCTCTGTGGAGTAAGCGTCTGTGAGCGCGAGATCTACCTCATGAATTCAGCCGCAAGAGTGATTTTTTGACACTCACAGTGCCAAGTCGAACGCTGAAAACGACGATTGAGCGCGCTTAAAGCGTGTGAGCGTCCAAGACGAATGCACCCATAGAAATTCCTTGTCCGGTACCCGAAACACGTTACGAAATACAGGTGCCCGATTCTGTATTTTAAGTGAGATTGCTCACTTCTCGCATTTTCATCTCACATGAGTTTACTCGCCTGATTCTGTAAGGTTATAGTGAAAATACGAAATTACTGCGTGAGATATGGAATATTTTTTTCTCAGACTGTACTTTGACATCATAGATAAAATATAGTAGTTATCTCTATGAATATAGTATGTCAAACACTGACATTGGCATCCGTGTAAAAATAAACAGCTTTGCTTTGTTTTTTTAATTCATGGAGGCTATATAAAGGAGATATAACTCATACGGGAAAATTGACAAAATATGGCAACGAAATGGGAGAAGTTATATTTACTTTTTATGCCGCTAAAGTCGCAAGTTTTTGATAAATACTCATCCTTACCAAAGTGAATATAGTATAATAAATAGAAGTGAAGTAAGCAAGTAACTAGTTTTATTTTGAAGTGATCATTTTGAAGTACACAATTTGGTTAAAAAAATTTATTAAATAAAAAACTATTTAAAAAACATTTAAAATGGGAAAAGTATGTGCGGTAGACAATTGTAAAAGTGGTAGTGCTTGTGACAATAAGCAACGGGATCAATTGGGTTTAAAAAACCAGGACTTTTAAAGTACCAAAAGCTAGTATAAATATTCCAAAATTAATTAAATTGTATGACATTATATTAAATATTATATTATTATATTAAATATTTTCAGCATTATTATTAATAATTATTAATAAATAAAAGTTTAATTTAATATCTGATTCAATAATTTATTTTCATTTTTACAATCCAACATTACAGGTTACTATTTAATTATTTGATGTTTTTTTTTTATTTTTATGTAATTATTTTGCGAATTTTAACTATCACTTCAACTTCAACTAATTCCTTATTGAAAAATTGAAATTACTTATCATTTATTTAAAAAAATATTTTATTGGAAAAATACTTTGGCTGGAAATAATTTTTATAATACTATAAATACGTAATGTTTTTCAATTAAAACTCGTGCCTTATACTCTCTGTTTTGTTTCCGGTGCCGAAGGAACACTACTGACATCTTATTTTTGCCAATTATTTGTTTACATGGAGTTATGTGTCCTTGTTTAGGGTCTATGGTTTAATTTTTCAATTTTTCAACATGAATGTGAGTTGATAAACAAAAGCAAATAATTTTAAATTTCATGCCCGCTCACCCCGACTTTGGACGAGGTAGATAGATAATCAAAGAATACATAAATAATAGACCTTTTCATTTCAAATTACGATTTGCTTTTGTTTCGGGCAAAATGTCAAACAAATCAATGTGAAGAAATGAGTAAGCAATATTTCACGTCTTTGTTCATCTTATTGTAGAGTTCGACAATCTGCCCGAAACAAAAACAAATAGTTATTTGAAATTAAAAGATATATACATTCATTGGCATTACCATGCGTCGTTTTAAGCCATCGATTATTTCTCTCTAATTCTTTCCTTTCTCTCTTGGATCCACGTATACGTTAAGAAATTCCTTGTCGTCTAAAGTCGGGGTCGGCGCGCATAAAATTTAAAATTATTTGCTTTTGTTTATCAGTTCCATTTATGTTGAAAAAGTGAAATATAGAAAAATTAAACAATCAAAGCAAAGCTGTTTCTTTATTTTTACACGGATGCCAATGTCAAACACTACTATATTCATAGAGATAACTACTATATATTATCTATGATCCAAATCATCTCAGCCAGTAATTTCGTATTTTCACTACAACCTTACAGAATAAGGCGAGTAAACTCACGTGTGATGAAAATGCGAGAAGTGAGCAATCTCACTTAAAATACAGAATCGGCTGCCAGGTTTCAGTTACAGAATCACTACCCAGAATCGGGTACAAGGTAATGAATTGTAGCAAACTTCATTTTCTACAATTGTACTCATACATTTGTCGATTGTTCTAATATTATATTATATCTAAAAAGATACTGATATTATATCTATGCCCATGACACAATGAAAAAAATAAGGCATAAGATATAAGGAATAGTGGAATCCAGCAGATGGCAGAGCCGTTGATCAATTCACAATTCAAAAATAAGGAATAAGATATATCAACAGAATTTCCGTCGCGTTGGATATCTATTCCTTATTCCCAGCCAATCACAATGTTATGCACAGTCGACTCTCCGACTGCGCACCACACCAGCAGCTGGCATTCAACCGCTGTGATTGGTTGAATATTGTATCTTATCGCCCATTGTGTTTTGGTCGCTGTGCTATTTCTTATATCTTATTCCTTATTTTTTTCATTATGTAATGGCCTTAAGAGATATTTTATGTTTTCTTCTTTCTTTGTGCCCCCTCTCCGTTGATCTATGCCATTAGTAATAAAATTGGTCTTATTATTATTTATTATTATAATTGGCTTTATTATTACTAAAATCATATCAGATATGATATTTCATTTTGATCACACTAAAATTATGACCGCTAGAGAGTGATTTATGTATTCTAAGGAAATTCGTTAAGTTGAAGCAGCTCCTGCGTAACGAATTTTTTTTTGACTCAACATACCTTGCTTAAACTTCGAAAAAGTTATTATATCTGGCACTGAATCGCTGCAGAATTTTGTGCTCTACGATTGATTAAAGAATGATGCTTTCTGTAAAATGAACCGTTTTTTGAGCTATTTGCAAAAACTAAAAAAATCCGAAAATTCCGATGCTTCTTGGTGCCACGCCTAAAACACTAGGTAAAGAGGGAAAACCTTCAAATACCTTTATTTCAATGTAAAATTAAAACGATTTTCAGCTTTCCGGGAATTACGTCAAAACAAAATCGTATTTTTACTGGGCTAGTAGTAGGTACAAAATATTAAATAAATTCTTACCTATTATCGGAATCTCAAAAATTCCACCTTCCGTAAAAATTTTGATTTCATGTGTATAGTCAATATCTTCGACAGGAAAAAATTTAACATTGTATTGAACACTCATTCCAGGAGCAACACGACTAGATCTATCTCCGTAATCAGTTTCAGGGATCACATCAAAGAAAGGTGTTTTTTCAAAACATAATCGTAGTGGTTTTACCACATGAGATACATTTCGAACTGACAAAGGTATTGTATACACCGAACATTGGGAATATGATTGGAAAATGATTATGGGTGGTACTAATTTAAATGATTGTAAATTTAATTCAGTAGGAAGGGGTTTTGAACGTAATGCTAACAATTGTTCATATCTTTCGCTGGCAGATAATTGCATTTCTTTGCGAAATGCAGATGGTTTAATCTATAAAAAAATAATAATGTCTAATTATCGTGACATACAGGGCAATGAATCTGCTATAACAAACAGGTGAACAGCGCATTTAGGATAAGCAGCGATTTTATTGTTTCCAAGCACTCAACGCTTTCAACTATTTGAATAGAAAGAATCCCGCACAAATCAAATGATTTCTGTTAAATTGGATGATTTTTTTATAAGTTGCAATACTAGTCACTTTGAACCAATATAGGAGTCTCCGAATATGGACAGTTTTTCCCGCACGGGTAATTTTATATTTCGATTTAGTAATAAATTTCCGTTGTCTTCAGTGACAGAGCCTCAGTTTATCTTCGGAGGTTCTGCCTATGGAGCCACTTATTCAGAATAATTAAAACTTCCAACATATCAAAAAATTAGTCAATACCAGCGTAAAAATTAACATGTACCTGATATCCATCGGGATCTCTTGCATTTTCAAATAGATATGGAATAACGTTGATCGTTCTATTCTTCCCATCAAATTTATTGCGAACTTTAGGACAAGCCATATAATTGACTTCGCTTGAAATAACGTTTATAAAAAAATTATACAATTATATGAAATTTCTTGTCACTCATGGACATTTCAGTAATACAACTGCAAAATTCATTTGTTATTTGTTTATAAATAACTATATTTAGGTACAAACAAAAACATTAGGTACAATTTTTTATAAATATTTAAAATAAATTATTCTAACTCTTCAAGTGATGCTTTCTGTGAAGGTATAAAATTTGGTGAAAGCACTTTTCCTCGATGATTGAATGTATAAAATGATGATACATTTCTAAATGTTTCCCAAGATTTGTTTTCCAATTCAACAGTAGCTCGAATTTCTTTGAAATCACCAGCAATAAACATTATACCATACATGACCACAAATAAACTTACAATTCCTTGTATGACAATCTAAAACGTTTAAATATAATTATTTCAGATATTTTAACATATCATTTTGAAATATTTACGTCTACTGGTAAAGCATAGAACTCTTGCTCCGTAATTCGAAGATAACTACGGTCTAAAAAATATAAAAATATTTAGTTTAAATACATCTGTTACGTAAAAAAATAAACTTACGTTGGGCAGCAGAATAAGCTGCATGGAATAATGATAAAAACCCAACTACTAAAATCAATTTATGAAACGTTGTTGCTGCCATTTTTACTTGATGTACTATATGAAGTTTTTCTTTTAGGTTATACTTTTTCTTTGGATTATTATTTTCTTTATAATTTTAAATATGATTTCTTATACTTTTAAATACTTCACTTATAATGATTCAATGAATACAAACATAGATTATACATTCTAGTTATATATTCTATCTGTGATAAAAGTTAATAAATTGAAAATAACATGATTTTTATACAATAATCCTAAAATTAAAATATTTTTCTGTTTAATAATTTGTATTAATCGTCAAGAATAATTAAATAATTAATTTACTTTTAATAAAGAGTCACGAGAGTAATATTATATTAGTTAAATTTTAAATTAAAACTTATGATTACAATAGCAAAAAACGCAAATAAATTTTAAAATTCGCGCTACTTTTATGTAACCAACTTCGTTGCATATCGATCAACATCGTACATTGACGATCTTTTTCAAGTTAGAGTGAAGACACGAAAGACTAGCAAAATGGTTAGTACAAATTTTATTTTATTTTTATCTAATATATCCGTAAAAATCAGTTGTTAATTGTTTTTGACAATGGTAAAATTAATTTCTCAGAATTATATTATTTTAATATCCTTTTATATTTTTCAAAATTAGATAAATAAAAACTTTGTGGTTAAATTTCTAATGTTTTTAACATGTGTACAAAGAACAAAAATTTTTATATTAATTTTTATATTTTAGTCGCTCGTAATACCAGAAAAATTTCAACATATTCTTCGTATCATGGGTACGAATATTGATGGCAAACGTAAAGTTATGTTTGCCATGACTGCCATTAAGGGGGTTGGTAGACGATACGCTAATATTGTATTGAAGAAAGCCGATGTCAACTTAGATAAACGTGCTGGAGAATGTTCAGAAGAGGAAGTAGAAAAAATTATCACTATCATGTCAAATCCAAGACAATATAAAATTCCAGATTGGTTCCTCAACAGACAAAAAGATATTGTCGATGGAAAATACAGCCAGGTAATGTTATTTTGTCTTGTTGGGTTTAATTCCGTGCACTGATAAAACGGTTTTTAGTATAATTAATATATTAAAAATTGGTAGCTTGTGCAAGATTATTAGAATTAATTCATGAATCTTCTTAATATTTCGGTAGCAAATTATCAATAACTAGCATAAAAACACTTGGATCTATGCGTTAAAGTTATTTGGATATTTGTTGTTCACAGTATTAAGACCAATGAATATATTCAACATTTTTTTAACTTCACAATTCATAAAAGGAGGGAAGTGTTTTTCTCGCGAATGTAGGTACCTATGTGTTTGTAATTTTGTATAGTTTTTGTACAGTTTTAACACATTGAGCATAATTACTTGAACCAATTTTATCTAATAAAGTATTGGAAGTGTAAATACACATGGCGATAAAAACAGGAATCAGAAATGAGTTTAATTTTATTCGTCAATTGAAATTTTAGTTTGACTATCGAAATTTTGCAAATAATATTTACGGCCTTTCTGCTGAATGTCGTATTTGAATTCACCATTAGATTCTTATTTATCCTAGAGATAATTGATTATAGAAAATCCTGGCCGAAATATAGCCAAAAAATGTAGAGCATGCGTTACGAACAATAATTTAATTTACTACAAAGATTATCAAGAAGAATTCGTGATAAACGAAAAAATTTCAATTTGGTCCAATCCCAAGAACAAATTTTTTATTTTAAATGCATATTTCTTTGTAATGTAAATACGAATTTATAATAATATAAATAGTTGAAGGTACCGAAGCAATGTATTGAATAGTAAATTAAGTTAGAAACAGATTATAGTCGGGAAGTCGTGTTTCTTTTTTATCTTGTATGATAATTATTGAATAAACTTTATTATTATTACATATTCTCTTAAGTAATACATGAATTATTTTTTTCAGCTTACATCTTCATACTTAGACTCAAAACTTCGTGACGATTTAGAACGTATGAAGAAGATTCGTGCCCATCGTGGTATGCGTCACTACTGGGGTCTCCGAGTACGTGGTCAACATACCAAAACAACTGGCCGAAGAGGAAGAACTGTGGGTGTATCCAAAAAGAAGTAAACTTTTTTATTCCATTATATATGTTTTAAATACATATTAATATGGTAATATGTATTTTACTTTATTTAATAAAAATTTATTTCTAAGGTATATTTGTTATTATTTTTTAAAACAATATGTTTTCATTTCTTGTTTAATTTAACTTGAGTAAATGTTGTATATACTTCTCAGTATAGGAAAGTTGTATATTTTTTAGGGCCGTGCTATTCGGACACAGGTGGGTCTTCAGCGTCAGTTAAAATTTAGATTTAATTAACGTTCAGATATTTTGGCAAAAACTGTTGAAATTAAGTAAGGTAACTATTCCAACCGAGTACTTTAGTTTTTGACGCAATATGTGGAATATAGAACTCATTTAGTGCGGGGACCCAAAAGCACGCAAATTCTACCAACACGGGATATGACAGATGGAAAATATTATAATGGCTTTAAACGCTTCACGCAAGAGACCCACGTGTGTCCGAATAGCCATATCGTATTTTTATACCCAATATATGTAAATATACAAGGTTATTAAATTAGTCCCGAGTTTGCAACGCTTGAAAATATTGATCGTTGGCATATGTGTTCATAAAAAGACCTAATTCGGCCATGTCCGTCTGTCTGCCCGTGGACGCGATAGATTGTAGAGGCTGTCTTGGACAGGCTACACTTCGACCATAAGGTCTATTGTGATGCCTAAGGATGTGATTGTGAGTGGAAGAAATTTTTGTGTATAGACTATGGCAATGATGGTACTATTGGCAAAGATTAAAGTGGAAGGTGTCAAAAAAAGAATCTGAACAATTTTTGTAGACAATGACTTTCAACTTTGACTCAATTTTTGGAATCGCGATATTTCAGGAATTATGATTCGTAGGAAAAAAAGTATCTGAACAATTAAACAATTGCAAGATCTATATCTTTTGTCTCCTCTATTTTTTTAACGATAACACTTGTAGTAGAGCCAAATTACTGTTTTGCAGGCAGGCTGTGCGGAACCGCAAATTTGTTTTTTAGATCGTCACGTTTTGACGTCCTGAATATGACTCAGTTTTTTGCTCCGATTCGATATGGAACAGGGTCAAAATTGAATTTTTTTATAACAAAAAAGTATTTTTTCTTAATATATTTTTTAAAACTAAAAATTGCAAAGATTATTATTATTAAATTCTATATATAAAAAAAAAAGCCCATAAACATCAAAATCGATTTATTAGAACTCGAGAAAAAAATTGCCAACATATGTTAAAAATAATGTGTGCCAAATTTTAGTTCTTTAAAAAAATTAGGTCTCATTAGACAATTAATAACCTATTTTTCCACCATTGTCTATGAACTATTTATTTTAGTTTTTTGGGCTGAAATTGGGGCAAAACTATTCAGTTTACAAAAAAATAGGAACGTTTTTTGTCTTTAAACTTTTCTTCTATCTCTTACGGTTTCAAAGATGGATATTTCCCCACCTACACGGTCCGATTTTTCCCATTCTTGATCTCCCTTTTTAGCTTAGGAATACTCAACAGAATTTCAGCTTGTTTCGTTTTTTAGTTACAGTGTCCACGGATGAGCGGACATGCGAAAATGGACTAATTAGGTCATTTTATGAACGCCTATACTAAGATGAATATTTACCCCCTGACGGGAGAAATTCGATATATCTTTTCGTTTTTGAGTTGTCGTGTTTATGAACGAACACAGATAGGCGGGACACATGGAAATGGGCTAATTAAGTCATTTTAAGGATGTTCTAGCATGAAACCACTTTTCGACATATTTTGTTAATTTTTTTTTCAGGCTAAAAATATCGTTTTCTAATAAATCCCGAAGTTTCAGAATTTTTGACCGTTTAGAACGCGAGATAATTAATAACAAAGTAATCATTCTCCCTCACTCTCTCATTAGAAGCATGTAAAACTTCATGCCCGCCCAACTATTATCTGTTGTATTTAAAAAAATACTCGACAGAATTAAAAAAAAAACTAGAATAGTAGATAAACTTTGAATGAACGGTCAAATCGACATATTCATCCAAAGTTTACGAGCATCAAGTTATTTTAAGTTTAATTGTAAGATAATTAAGTGAAGAAGGAGGAAAAATTTTCGTCCTACAAATTCAATGGAATGGACTCCGTGTCTCCCATCCTCAATGTTCAACGGCTTTCAGAAAATTTCGATACCGTTTTCCAAAATTTTATAATTTAAAAAGTTGGGCGTCTTGTCAAAACAAAGCTACTTACAAAGCTTGATGCTCATCATCCTGAAAACCCTTTGACGGTAAATACCAACACAAAAATTTTAATGAAATGAGAATGAATTCGGGATATGCTGTAATTGGCAGGTGGCAAACAACCAAAATCTTAGTTTAAATGAAAACACCAACAAGTGAGCCATAAATTTCCAGGAGGAGGGTAATAATTCAAAATGGTAGCTCATGGACTAAAAACTGTTAGTTTCCAGATATGTATGGGAAAAAAAATTTCAGTTGTTTCTGCGACGCACAATTTTATGTCTATGCAACGAAAAAAACTGAAAAATTACTTTTTCTTTATTTTAATGAACGGTGTTATTACCAAACATAAAGATAAAATAAACAACTCAAATTTTACTGAAAGACAATTTATTTAGAAAATCAGTTATAACTTAAAGAACATTTTTCGGTGGTTACAAAAACGTAAATTACGAAACTTATCAACTGACTTATTGAATCAAAATAAAGCAATAACTAAAAAACTTAACTAAATAACAAGTGGGCTATAATAGTAAATAATAATTAATAATGCTTTGATGTCACCTTAAATCTTTATCAATGTTATCCAAACTAAAAAAAAAAAAAATAGAGAAACATAATTAAACGGGGAACACAATAGTAGGGTAAATCAAATATCACATCATAATAAATCAATTAATAATATGAGACACAGCTTTCGTTCTAGTGTACATTCATAAAAGATCGGCGGAAGCCAATTGATACGTTTCGCAGTCCACCATTTAAAAATATCATAATATTGGATGTAGTTACATAAAATATTGGATAACACTGACTTAATATTTTCTCGAATTACTTTAATTTTTGTTTGATACACAGATCTTTTTATTTCAGTCATTAAAAAGGGAAAAATTTCTCTTTTTTAAATATAAATTATAAATAATATTTATAAATAGTAGAATTTTCTACAAAACATAGGAGACTGTGCGTTTTTCATTACTCTGGTCCTATATATTTAACATTTAATCTTATTTTGGACGAATATTTTCGTGATTAATTAACGGTAATTATCTAAATTGAAACGTTTCATTTCATATAAATGAAAATATGGATAGATGCACGGAAAATTTTATCGAAATTATTTGCATTTTTAAATAATTTTAAATTTTTGGTATCGTCCTTTTGTTGAAATGCAAAAAAAAAAAAAATTAAAATGAAGCGCACATCTACTTCTAAAATAGGCTCAAGTTAAGGTATATTCATATTTAACAGGGCTGTATATCACGTATCCGTATAATTTAAATTTTGGATCGGTATGTAATTTAGAATTTGATGGCTTATTTAGACCGACTGAATTTTTTACAGCCTATTATTTACAGAATATATCGGAGAATTTCGTGTATTTGTTTTCGGTTACCTATGCCTTTCAATCATTTTATCGGGATGTCTTGATTTAGACTATAAACTAATGTCCGGAATAAGAGTTCAGTTAGTCTCACAACTCTATAAATAAGAGAAGTGAGCGAACTAGGCGACCGGCCTTGCGCTCAGAGTACTACCGCACTTAGACACACAGAGGTGGTTTCGTGAACGTAGAACCTGACTTCTATAGGACGGGAAGATAATAAAGGAAGAATGAACACTTATTTGAACATGAAGAAACTGCTTCTGGGGTTGCTAACCTTCCCAACGCCCACCTGAAGAGCATATAGCCGAGTCACCCACATATCACTGACACGTACACTGAATCAACAGCGTAGATCCATTATACATGTGGCGCCTTTAACACGAAGCATTTTTTTTGCTCCAAAATTCAGGCTGAACCCCGTCACTGAGACGAGTCCTAAATGAATAGGACTGCTCCGATAATTGAAGATTTAGATGGTTAGTCTATTGTGAACTCGTCTATACGCTCCTCCCCTCTCGCACGAGCTACTCGGCCTAAATCAATAAGCTTACTTCACTGTAAACAATTTGCAGGAGGCCCTTACCCCAAGGAAAAAGTTTACATTGTTGTAGAAGATTAATATTTTCTTCCATTTTTGACACTTTCCTGTGATGTATGAATAAACCTTTATAACTTTCAAGTATATAATATTAAATTACCGAGATTAAATAATGTACATTAAATTTATTTTGCCAACTTTATCTACCAATTTTTGCCAATAAAAACGCCATAAGTGTATAACGTTCATAAAATGTCTTGACTGAATTTATGTACGACAGAACAGTAGTTAATTAATTAACACTGACAACTTATAAATAAATTCGTTAAACCTCTGTTCAAAATTCATAGCCTTTAAAGTTTCTTAAAAATAGTAGCGTTCAACCTTTCGTAACAAATTCATTTATTTACGTTACACGTTCATAGCGCCATTCAGATTAGCATTGAGCGTTAAACTTCGATAAAGTTGTACTGAAGTATTAGAAATAGATACAATAAATATACTAAATACAGGAGTCTCAATTAAAAATGGAACTTTCGTTTGCAGAATGTATCATGACTTAATAATTAGACTCTAACAATCATAATGATTGAATTATTTAATATCCTATTTTCAGAACGTTTTTTGTATTAATATTTGCACGGTGAATATCCATTTCAGGTCAAATAATCTCAAAGACTTAGTCTCTCAGACTGGCAAATGAAGTCGATATTGAAAGCTGTACCGGAGACTCATTATAAGTATCCAAACTGCTCTTAATACTATATCCGTTTGTCAATTGAGTATTGTCGACTAATAGCGAGACTATAATCAAGCAAGATATTCTCCGAAAAGGAGCAACTTTGTAAGTAAAAGATATATACAATATCCCATAAATTGAATGACTCCTGTAAAATTTTATCCACAAATTATATTGGTTGCATTCATTTTAAGTATTAATAAGCTTTCAAAATTTTTCATCATTTTGCATTGAAACGCGATTTCAGAGTTTGTACAATTCGATCACGCGTATTGATTTCCGTTAAGACTTTTCACGTGAAATATCAAGAATAAATTTAAAGTAAAATAATATTTTTACTTTACTGTTCCTTATCTCTTATCGCTATGCTCACCGCTTAACAATAATAATACTAATAATACGCCCACCATCTGATGATTCACCATCGTACATATTGCAAAATAAATAACGATACTATGCATCTGCACTGTGACATTTTTGCAATCATTTTCAATAACCTTGATTAAAGTTAAGGTCTTAGCATTTTTATTTCAATATAGAGAAGCGTGTTTGTTAATAACTACTGAGACGAACTTTAAAGTGCCGATATGCAATGTCTGTATAGGTATGAGGAAGCCGTCTCCCTTGAAAGAAGAGCTTTAGCTACTAAATTAAATGCAACCATCATGGATATATTTAGACGATTACAATTTTTTGTCAATTAAAATACTATCGAATAATCAATGTCTACTAATTATGAATATTACTTATAAAATATTGAAAAATTAAGTATATTATTTAAATATAAATATATAATTGACTTTAAATAGTTATTCTAAATTAAAAATGCAACAACTTTTTTTTATAAGACAAGAAAAATTTAACCCAAGAACTAAGAAACATATTCAATTGTTTCAATAAAATAAAAGTATCGATCAAATTTCATCATAACTTTTTCGAATTGAACCTTAGTTCCTTGAGTTTAATAATAATATTAATCAAAATAATTATATAGTAATATAATAATAGGATACGTATTAATAAAAATTAAAAAAAAAAGATGAAATTAATTTGCATTGACACGTTTTTTCCCATTTATATTAATGCGAGTATAAACAATTGAGTATAATTCTCAAATGGTTTTTTTTTTTGTGACAGTTTGAATATATAATTTGTTAGTGGTAGTATGTGCTTATTTGAAATATTTGTGACGGTAATATTTTATTTTAGTAGGATTTTTCATTTATTCAACCGATTGCATTTAATAAAATTGTTACCAAAAAGTCACCAAAAACATTCTTACAATTTACTGAGTGGGACCGATTTCATGCACTGGTTGAATCGACTAACTTACTAATTGATTCACAAGGTTTATATTTACTACACCAATATTTTTATATTTTACGTTTAGGACGTTTCTGTGATTTGCATTGTACCAGATAATATGTTGTAAGAAAAATTCGTTACGCAGGAGCTGCGTCAACTTAGCGAATTTCCTTATAATACATAAATCACTATCTAGCGGTCACAATTTTAGTCTGATCAAAATGAAATATCGTATCTATGATTTTGGTATTTGCAAGCTCAATTTTTTAAATAAATGGCATAGGTCAAGGGGGAAGCGGGACATAGAGAAAGAAGAAAACACAAAATATAAAATATTTCTCCTAATATTAAAACATCCAAAAAATGTACAAGGATTAAAGTTGTAGAAAATCATGTTTGCTACAATTCATTGCCTGATCATTATTTCTCAAACTCTAATGTGTACAGAGATATTTAGGAATTTAACTTTCAATTTTAATTCGTAAATATTTCTGTCAATATTAGGGTCACAGAAAAAATTATAAAAACCAAAATTATAGTAAAATTAATTATCTATAACATTACTTCTTAGACATTTTTCCAACATTAAGACAAATATACCAAATTTTGTGTTTCCCCCTCCCTTTAACCCCCCCCCCCCGCCTTTTTCTTGTCCGATTTTGCTTGTTAACGAACTCGACCGTTCAAATGCTAAAAGCACCTCACATACCCAATTTTATTCCAATCGGATTAAAACTGTGACCGCTAGAACGATTGCAGACACACACACATATATATATATATATATATATATATATATATAAATTTTAGAAACGGTGATTTTCGACGTCTGCTAGATAGGACCGATGAACATTTGCAGAAATTTTGACTTTGGTACGAGACCAATAGCTCTATTTCCTTTCAGGAAATTCGCTAAAAAACGTTTGTAGAGTATATGTAAACCTTGTGAAATGTATCATTCGATAGAATAAACGAAATCATCTAGTGTTGAAAATAATTTTGACAACGGATGTTACAAAGATTATGAAAATGAAACGATTTCTTTAATTGTATATAAAATAAAATCGTTAAGCTTAAGAAAATTTAATTAAAATTTCGGCAAATAATAGTGAACACGACTAACATCATCCGTTTAAAAGAATGAGATAGTAATTAAATTTTTTGAACGAAATCTCATTCCGTGTATTTTACTCGTATTGAGTCAAAATAACGATGAGTCATGTTCAGTACTAAATGTCGATGATGTAGACCACATAATATGAGTAGGCCTTTCAACTAATAATTATAGACATGGTTAATGGTTTATAATACACGAATGTAGATTATTCCATTCTACAGTTTCTATACTAAAATTACAAATCGAAGCACATAAGCCTAGTCGACATGAGCATTAGAAGTCGATTTTATGAACTCACAACAATGGGTTTACCTATGAAAAGTTAAATTCTACAAAAATCAGTATTTCATAAAATACAAAATAATATTTTTCTTAAATCGTTTTATTTGTAGCCTACTTTTAAATTTTTTAAATAAATTTTCATTTTTAAATAAAGTCTTTTCATTGGCGCTTTTACGATGACGAAGGCGATATCTACGCTGTAACTTATGCGCATTCTTGTATTTGAGAATAGCAGCTAGATTTAAAAACTTATTTCATGTGTCATGATAGAAATATTACTAGTCTATTGCGTTGATGTACCCTTTTCGTCATCAATAAGTGGCTAAGACTATAAATTATCAATTTAATTTTCTTCCGAAGTACTTCTTAAAAAATCCTAAAGAAGGAGCTCAATGTTCTAAATGTTCATGTAACTCAAGCCTACATCCACATACATAATTATAACACCCGATAGCATATACAAAAAATAAAAATTAACACTTTTAAGTTTAATTGGCACACAAAAAATAAGACCAAATTACTTTTATTATCCATTTAGACACTGATTAAGGTTGTTAGGGAGGTATATCGAAAATGCTACGAATCGAAAACTCAATAGATTAAATTAATTTCAATTGACGTTAAAAACCTACAAATCGTCCCAAATTTTCAAATTATATAACTTGAACTATAGAAACAATTTTGCACAATTTTATTAACATTCACTAAACGGTTGTTGAGAAAAAAACATTATCCGTATATGGTATAGAAAGAAAAACGATATAGGTTTTTGTTGATTTAAATTAAAGGTACATTCACTGCCAAAAGTTGTTCATATTATTTCTTATTTAAAGTACCTTTGCCTCAGATGGTGTCTCTCTAACATCCTTAAGCAGTTGTGATTGAGTCTAATTTTTTCGGACATTGCATGTTTACAATAGACTTATTTCAGTTACCAAAATGAATCCAAGTTTTTAGTTCAGGATTTTACAATTAAGAAAATACCGCCACTATAAATATTTACATCAAAGTCCAAAAATGGGTCCGTGAATTAAATGGTATGTTCTTCATAAAAAATACAATTTCCGTATTTACTCTTAATATTCATACATTCACAAATTTCTCCTTCTATTTTCATCAATTTTTCTTTGTTCACAGGTGTAAGGTTAATGATTTAAACAATTTCATTATGTATATTATTTTGTGATTTTTACCAATAAAAAAAAATCGTTACGCAGGAGCTGCTTCAACTTAGCGAATTTCCTTAGAATACATAAATCACTCTCTAGCGAGAGCCTCAATTTTAGTCTAATCAAAATGAAATGTCGTATCTGATATGATTTTAGTATTTGCCAATTTTATTAATAAATGGCATACGTCAAGGGGAAAGGGGAGCATAAAGAAAGAAGAAAACACAAAATATAAAATATCTCTTAATATTAGAATAATCGAAAAATTTATAAGGAGTAAAGTTGTAGAAAATCATGTTTGCTACAATTCATTACCTAATCAATTTTCCCAAACTCTAATGTGTACAGAGATATTTAGAATTTTCACTTTCAATCTTTAATTGTAAATATTAGTGTAACAGAAAAATGATAAGAAATTAAATTATAGTAAAACTTAGTACCTACAACTTTACTTCTTATAAAGTTTTCTATTTTTGGAATATTAAAGAAGATATGCCAAATTTTGTGTTTTCCCCTCTCTCTAAACCCCCTTTCCCAATTTTACCCATTAACGAACTTGACCTTTTGAATACCAAAAGCGCCTCAAATACCAAATTTCATTCCAATCGGAATAAATATGTGATCGCTACAGAGTCTACAGACATATATATATATATATATATAAATTTTAACGATAGTGATTTTTAACATCTAGTAGGTAGAAACGATGGACATTTGAAGAAATTTTTACATTGCTACAAAAACAATAGCTGCTCCTTTGGAGGAAATTCGCTAAAAAAGTAAAAATTTGATTTTTAATCAAATTGAAATGGTATGAATAGAAAAATTAATTATTATTTGAGATCTATATTTCAACATATCTGTATTTATGGACCCATAATTTAAAATACAAGAGGAATTTGTAAAAAAAAATGTCAACATATCTACTTTTTATTACCTAAATTTTTTTATTTTGATTTTAAAAATGTTGAATACTATTTTTTGTATACGTTACGAATAATAGAGGCGAATATTTTTTAATAATAACAATTAGAATGTACTACACTTTGCTAATTGAATTAAATTTATAAATTGAAAGCGGAAATATTTTATTAAATCCATTATTTATAGGGACTGTGTTCGTTCGGTGGTAATCAGTTTAGAAAAAAAAAAAAACAATTAAACTGCAAATTAATTAATTACTTTTATAAGAAAAATGGAGAAATTTCGATTTTCTGAGTATGCATGAAGACATGAGAGTAAGAGGCAGTAAATTTTATACAATTTAAGCCACATTCTAATCTCAAGATTTATAAATATTTTAAAGAGTTACATGCTACGATATTTTCGATAAAAAAGATAAGATTCGATAAAAAAAAGTAGGCGAAATTGATAGGTCTGTTCTATATTGTGAAGATTTTATTATTTAAGGTACTTCTAACGACATGAGAGTAAAAATAGTTTTGCACAAAATTTTGCAGAGGTAGTTTTCAAACGATATAAAGTAGTAAAAAATTTTTTAGAAGCATTAACCGTCTCTGTCAGCTGCAATAAATGTTCAAAGTTGTCAATATTTAACATATAAAGGATAGGAACCCATACTTTTTAGGAAACATTTTTGAACATTTTTATTTCGCGTTTTTGCTATAGAAAATAACTTTGCAAACAAAACTGGATATATGTCAATAAATAAATTAGGAATGCTTTGAGCCTAAATAAGATTTAATTCACCGTGTCGTTTACGAAAAAATAATAAAGATTACTTTTTGACACATATTTAGGCTATTCCAGAAGTAAATTGTACAAGCAGCAACGTTGCTTTTACAATTACAATACGCTGACCATGTGCTATACTGTGCACACAGATGAGCAAAGTATGACAGTGTGTTACACAGCGTTGTCAGATTTACTGCACTAATACAACTACTATTTAAAAAGTTATCTTTTTAAATAGTAGTGCCGATAGAAATACCTTAATCGAATTTATTTGTAATAATTTAGCTGAATTATGTAAATTTTTTTAACAATCCTAGAGTAGCTGGGTTAAAATAAATGACCATATCGCAAAAAAGGTCTGGTATGAGATTTCTTTATTTCATCTTGTGCATATTGAGACCAGTAATAAGGACCATAAAATTGTGACATAATAAAACCCATACAATTTTTGGACTTTTTTGTTCTTTGGAATATTTTGGCATTTGTTGGTTTTAGAGCTTTGGTAATTGTTATCACTCTTAAAGGCAACACAATTTTCAACAAAGACATTATTATCACAACTTTTTTCTCAATTACAAGTTCGCTGCAAGGAAAATGGTTCTTTATTTTCAAACTTGACGAAAATCGCACAAATAATTATTCACATGATTAATATCTATTTACTCTTTTTCGATGAAATATGTAAATAAATAACGTTTAAAAATCGATTTTAATAAATTTTATTCCATTTAGAAGATTTTTTTCTTTAAATCACCAAAGCTGTAAAACCAACCACGCAATCAATACCAAGAAGAGGGTCTTTCGAATTGGAAAACTTGATGTTTTATTACTTGTCTCAATATACACACAAAGAAATAAATAATATATTTTAATTCATACGAAGTCAATTAATAGCTAAGGGGCCGTTCATAAAATACATTCGCATATAAAGGGGTGGAGGGAGTCTTAATTGATGTGACAAAATATGACGAAGGGGCGGAGGGTTTGAGAAAATGTGACGTTCGCAGTTCATCACATAATTCTGCTTTTATTTTTTTCTTGATTTTTATTTTTGATAACTTCTGATAAATGAGAAAATTATGTATTTATTAGTTATCAAAAATATTTAATGATTTATAATTAAAAAATAAATACTTAAGAAATAAATATTTTTTTTACTCGTGCGTGAAAAGTACTATTTTACCGCCCGCTTTTCCGTGCTGTAAATGCCTATTAAATTATTACCAGACTACTTAGATGTATTGTAGTGTGGAAAGTAAACTTTCCGCTCGCAAATAAATATTTGCAATACATCTAAGTAGTCTGCTAACAATTGAATAGCCAAACAACCATTGAACGCCCGAAAGAACGGGCGCTAAAATAGGACTATTCCTGCATTAGTAAAAAAAAATAGTATCTGCAACTCGTGCGGTGTTGTCGATTACCCACTCGAGCGAATGAGTGGACAATATCGCTCTCGTGCGTAATCGACAATTTATTGCACTTGTTGCACAATATACTATAAAAACATTAATATTTAAACGTTATTAATCGCAATTAATCATACACAGAGTAAAGAAGAGGGGTGAGCTTTTGTGACATAATATTTACGCAGAAATTGTGACGCAGCGTGACGAAATGGGGCGGGGTCTAAAAAAGTGAAATTTTGCGTGACGTATTTTATGAACTAAGAAGTAATCTCTGTGAAGTAAATATAAATCTTGCACTTTTATAATTTCCTTCAATTTTGAAATCACACGATGTTCGTTATGAAAAATTCGTTACATAACATACATTATATTACAAATAAAATATTCAAAAATTTGAATATTACCAATAAAAAAAATTTGATATCCCATTATTATTAAAAATAAAATTTCTTTTAGTAATCAAAATAATTCGCAAAATTAGGCAATAACTTTTTATTAATATTGTTAAATAAAAAAATGACTGATTTGAATTACGTTTAGGAAAACTTAAACTTATAAAGTTTATTTTATAAGGCCTTTCTAAATAACAATTAACATTGCTTGTAATATATCACTAATATCGTTCTAAATTATTTTTTAAATTTACATTTGAATTAATCGGGGGTAATAAGCACAATAACATCAATTTTCTTTAATATTCAGTAATTATCGAGTATAATATCGAATAAGTGTAAATTATATGGAGTACTGTCAAACTGCACAATCACTTCAAAAATTTTGATTTTTATTAAATGTAGATGGAGAGGAGTCTGAATTCAACATTTTTTTCAGAACCAATTATTAAAATTTTTCTATACGTTAATTCTACATCTTGCAAAATATCTTTCTCACATTTGATATTTGTTTCTTTGTAGTTTGATGTACGACTGCGATCATAATCCTACTAGAGCCCTGGTTTCAAGAAAAATCGTTGATATTCGATAATTCTTTTTCAAATTCATTTAATTTATATTTTGTTTGCACTCTCTATATAGTTGATTTGTGCCGAATCCATTTGGTTTTCGGAAAAATTTTTAAAACGTAAATTGTTAGTATTTTTATAACGAACAACTTTTATTCGAAACATGTTTTCGAAAACTAAATCGATTTGACAAAAACAAATTTATTTGCATGTAAGATTTTATTTATATTTAAGAAAAATTCATTACATAAAAGATTCGAAGACTAAACGAATGTTCTCAGAAGTGGAAAATACTAGAACATTAGTCATAATACATGGTTAAAGGATAAATGAAAACAAGGAACTATGATGACAGTTGTAATGTTATACTTATTTTAATATTAAATACGTAAATATTTTTTTAAATATAACAGTTACCGAAAAAATGGCCAGGAAATAAATTAACCTTTTTCCTCTGCCACCAAAGGCTGCACTAACGGGGAGCACACATGTTTTGATTTTCTTATTGACAGCAACATTAAGCAACGTCATAAGTCGGCAAAAAATTAATTTTTTTTAATTGTTCAAAAAGCATCTTTTTGGCTTGCTTTGGGCTTCATTTCTGTGGAATATTAGACATTTTTATGAAAAACTCGAATTTTTTAAGCAAAAACAAATCAAATTTTTGACGGTTTTTTCGATTTTTCTCAAAAACTACCGATCCAATTTCAATTCAAGGCACGTCAATCGATAGGTTCTTTTTGATACCTATTTAACTTTTCCTGATCGGAGTTCAAGTTTGTTTTTTATTCGCAAAACAACATTTTTTCAATATATTCTGGTATTGGTATATGCCAACAACTGGTTCTGATCCAAAAATTACTCAAGAGGGTGGTGATCCCCTCCAAACCTGTGTACTCCTCCTCCCACTAGTGCAGACTCTGGTGGATTTTTTTTTAATTTTCAGAGGAAAAAGGCTATTAAAATTTATTTTCTACAACTTATGATAAATCTTTCTATTTTACTAACATTTAGATTTTGCACATCAACGAAATGACGCATCAAATACAAATTCATAGTAAAATTGAGACACATATATAATCTTAATGAAGGCCAATTCCGAAATTTACTTGTCAGATCGTAGATATTAAAATAAAATGTGAAAACATTTCATTATTACAACGCTAACAACTGGATTTTAGAAAATTCGCTAATAAAAACCAACTAATTTGATTAAAAATTTCATGATTGACAATTTTGAAACCAAGGATCTAATCCTATGCCAAACTGTGAAATTAAACACATACAGACAAAGTATCATAAGGTTACACTGGTAGCTAGAAATCTAATAGTTTCGTGATATACCTCACTATTGACACAACGATAATTCATCTGACGAATAGCGCCATTTTAAACTAAATGGTATAAAATCCTAACTCTAGCCAGAAAAACTCTATTTTAACAGAATTCTACTATAATCTCTTATACGATAGTACAGAAATAATGAATATTTTATTGCGAAAATTACCCATGATAAATCGTAGTAAAAAAAAAGCGTATAAATTTGGACATATATAAAAAATTTTACAATGTTTTAAGATGTTTGTTTTCGTACGCGAATGATTTAACAGGTTAACAATGATCTTAAATTTACACGCTTTAATTATGTCAAATTGGTTATATTACACGTTCACATCTTATATCTTGATATTAAAAAAAAAACTAAAAAGTGTTCTTTGTTGATTTTTCGAAGAAATTAATACGATTCGACTTTTTTTTATTGCTTTCCAAGGGAAAATCATTTTTTTCAATTAGCATTTTAAACAAAAATATAAATCACGATTTTTACTTTGGTTTATTTACATTTTTTTCATAATATATTTATTGAACTAGGATGAAAAATGTTTAATAAAAATTAATTAAAGGCTGAGTCTTAATAGAACAGCCTTGTGCATTCTACTGTAATAATTATTTTAAAATAAAAACATAATTAACTTATACACAGTAATATGCACCGAATTTAATAAACGCATACATTGCGAGTAGAGTGACTCGTTTTTATTCGATTCAAATATATGCTTGAAACCATTTTTGTAAATATTGTTAATTATCATATTCAGGAATACCACTTTTTTTAAATAGATTTTAGAACTTGAACGTGAGTTTTCGACTCTTTTACAAAAAAAAAACCTAACTCTTAATAAAATAAAATTTACGTAAGTGGTCTTCTAGAGGTAAAAATGATAAGATGGTAGTAATTCTCAGGCCGAACCGCCATGATGAGCACTAAATTTTATTACTTCACTAAAATTATTATAACCTAATCCCGAGTAATAAAATTTATTGTCTTTTGCTATCATGTAAATTCACTCTTATCAAAGCCAATCTGGCAATCATTTTTCAATTAAAATATACTTAATTTTTAAGCAACGCGCATTAAAATACTTACACTATGCGGTTTTCCCGCTCAATTTGCATAAAACTAGACTTTCCCAGAATCAACTCTCAACTTACACTTGCTCTCAATTCAGTCAGTATCAATCAAGCCAAGGATAAGCCAATTTTATGCTACTTATTATGAAAGCAGACCAGATTCTAAAATTTCAATAGATAAACCTTTGTATTACCTACAATTAATAAAAACGAAAGAAAAGTCCAGTTTCTTATCGTAAACAATTTTAAAATGGTTTCACTTAAGGAATTGAAAAAACTTGAGCCACTGTACTTAGTCACAGAAATACAAGTGTTATTTTTATCAAATAGAAATAATATTGCGATATTTATTTAGAATTAATATTTTTTTTCTTCTAACTAAATAAATTTATGATGAATCAAAAAATATTTCAGTGGAATAAACAGGAAAAATATTTTTAAATAATAACATTAATAATAACAAATTACGATGAAAAATGTAATAAGGAAAAATTGCATGATAATACCAGTCTTCATATAAATCAGTTCTTTAGAAAAACCTAAATCTACACGTATATAATTTTCTTGCAAGCGCAAAATACTATTTGTGTATTTAAAATGAAATTAAAATAAAATAATTTATTTGATCTCGTTAGCTACTTCACATTTTTCAAAAAAAAAAAAAAAGTTTTATAAAATAAACTAGTCATTAGTTTTTCCTGTTTAATCTAAGAGAAGATTTTTGTTTAGGCCTATACAATTTTTTCATGTTGTTACGTCACACATGAACACTGGGGTTGATTCGATGACCTTCCACAAGGTCGAATCGAATTTTAACACGAAAATTTTGCAGAAAAACACATTCAATGGTATTATCTCAACTATGTTTTCTAATTAGTCGAAGATTATGCAAATCGTTGCGTCAATAGATCGAAACTACACGAAAAAATTGTATTTAACATATTATATTGTATTAAATTTACTTATAAGTAACAATTACACACTCATTTTTAATAAGATATTAAAGAAAATATGGGGAAAACTTGAACAAAATATAATTTATTTTGTTCATTTTCAAAAATTACGAAATCATTTCTTTTATTTAATTTGTCACTAGAATTTTGAAACAAAAAAAATATAATTCTACGATGAAATTTTACTTTTTCCAAGGACAAAATAACTCACAAATATTATTTTAATTGACAAAACACACACAAAAAATAACCAATTTTTTTAAAAACATTTTCAGATTATTTTTCAAAAAAAAAAACATTCATTCGTCACTTTATTAATTATATGTAAAAAATAAATAAAAATAAAACCAGAAATATTTCTACGTTTTCGACGAATAAATTAATTAATGCCATTTTTAAATAACACTCTTTGTTGTTTGTTTTTTGAACACACTGCAAATACACTTAAATATTTATGTTCTATTTATTCCCATTCATCAATTTCACTTTCAATTTCGGTTTGAATGACTTGTTGAGTCTGTTGCCACACTGCCTCATCGTCGGGGCAACGCTCTTTGCGAAATTCATACACCAATGGGAATATATGTTCAATTGCTGCTTGGACATCGTTGACACTAGGTGCTGTTACAGTAATACTTCCTGTTGAAAATATTTTTAGTGTTGCCTTAGGATCTTTCAATTTGTATGTGACACCCGGATGCAATTCTGGTTCGTAGTCAGCGTGTTCTTTGTGTCTCGTTGAGAATGAAGTGATTTTGATTGCAAATGGCATTGAACATGTTCCCAATACATTTACTACTCGAAAATTATTAAATCGCACCTTAAAAAAAAAAAAATTATTACAAATTTCCTGTATGACAGAGTTTATGATAATCATATATTTTAATCATATGAATGTTTTACTAATTTTCTCTGATACTAAGTATTTCCCAAGATTTTTCTTTGACTTTTCCCAAATTTATCTTAACGTGTGTAATTTTCGGTCCAATCAATATGTATATCGTTATACAAATAATAAGCTAATATCCATACGAAACAAACTCTGGTAAAAACTTCCCGCAATTTTAGTAAGGAGGCTAAGCGATAAATTCAAGCGGATCTTTGTATTTTCGATTCAAGCAATGCAAATTGGTTCATACGTTTATTGAAAACTACTCTTTAAAATAAGATGTGTTGTCAACAAAACAAAGTTATTGATTTCGGAGATATGGAACAGGCTAATTTTAATATATTTTACCGAAATGGGGAACAATTCAATTTTTTCAATGTTTGCAACAATTAGTTTTTGAAATTAAATGACCTCCTGCCATATTCTATTTAAAAAAGTTATATTTTATTTTCAGAACAGTGTGTTGATTAGATTTTGTTATATGAAAATAAGTTTTGTCAATAGTTTTTATGAAAAATATTTGACATTTCATTCAAATCATCATTATAATTATCTTCAAATTCTAATTTTTCAGTAAATTTTAAACCTTTCTTTGTTTTTAACATTAATTTATCTCTATATAAATAAAAGGGAAATATGTTGTGCGTGTGTGTTTGTCCGAATTGTTTGGAGATTGCTAAATAATGATGAGAGAAAACCGTAGGTAAACTTTCCGTACAACTTCAGAAAAACTATTAGAAGTTCAAAATTCCAAACTGTTCCAAAGTTATAGCCGTTTTCTAATGGCTAGATCTCTAATATAGTTTCTATAGAAATACCATCATTAATAAAATTTTGGAAATAAATTATTTGCCAATAAATTTAAAATATACAAATTTTGGCGTTTTGAAATGCCAAAATATAGAAAAATAATAATTATTTGACATAAATTTCTTATGCACTTTTTATAAGAACTTTTTTAAGCTCGGCGACGCCTGCTTTTTCAGCTAGTCTCTTCTCTACATAAAATTGAAATGTCTGTTTATTTTTTCGAGCATCACGCAAAAACTTCTGAATGGATTTTGATGAAACTTTTTTGTTTAAAACTTATGATTAAACTTAAAAACTTATCTCGCTACGAGAGGTAGAATTAGAAAATATTCACTGAAATAAAAATTTGGTGTAAGTGTCGATAAATATTTGAAGCAGTGGAAGCGGTGGTAAATTACATTGTGGTTTTTAGTCTAGAATGACAGGAGCCGGATATGTAACAATAAAACGCGAGCGAAGCCGCGGGTATAAGCTAGCCATATATAATATGAAGTTTTTACAAAATCTACTCTGAAGGTAGATCTTTTCTCATAGAAGTACATGAGATATATATGTTATATATATGTTGACGAAATGTAGAATACACAAGATTACAAATATTCTCTGTCCATTTATAAAATTCTTTAAAATCTTATATAGTATTCGTAAAAGTCTACAATAATGTTTATTATTTTTTGTAGTAAGTTAAAATTAAAATTTAATTTAGGCCCGTCATACTGGACCTACCAAAAAAGATATTTAAGAAAAAAACCTTAGAATTCGGGTAATTAAGCTACCGCCGACAGAAATAAAATTTACCCGAAATCTCAGTTGTTTTCTTAAATATATTTTTTTTAGGCCCGTCATACCAGAATTTTATTGGATCAATCTCTTTATTAATATTTCTATTTTCTATTGCGTAATTTTTTTTAATTCGTCTTATTTTATTCCAAGTGAAAATTATCAAAATATGTGTAAAAATATGGGTTTTTCCATAAGAGCAATGCATTAAAACTCGAACTTCAACATTAAATAATTAATTCAACACCCCCGTAACCCCCCAACCCCTGAAACTTTTATAATTGGTTTATATGCACTACATGTAAACAAAAAATCAAGCCTTAATCTTTTTGAAGATTCAGTGCTCGTACATCCTTAAATTTGCTCGAGTGGACTTTGAATTAGAATAAATTGTTTTATAATTATTTTTACGAATAATTTTTTCGCCATAATAAAAAAAATAATAGAAAAGTTGAATTTCTTATACATTAGAGAATAACTAGGGATTGAGCATTGGGCATTGGTAAGAGTTTTGGATGTCATGAAGTATTTGTAAAAACAAAAAAACGGAAAGTGGTAGAACATTGTCTTACACTTAACTAATCGATTGGGGTAGCCAAGCTCATCTTGTCACCCACCCATACAAACTTATTGGATAAATTAGCTTCAATCGTTTAGAACATGAGTCGCACGCACGGGATAGTTACACGGAACAGTAAATATGTGATAAAAAATATTCTAGATTCGTCCTTATGATACAAAATTTAATCAAAAAGATTCAACAGCTTAGCCGTGATTGAGAAACGGCACAGACACACGAAAGCCGTAAATACTCATCTCTGCGCTGTGTTCGTCTTCCCCTCAATCACCAAGTCCATGTGCTCAACCAGCTTTATCGAACTGGATGCACTAAATCGTCACTACTATCCCCTTTTTCATGTCGAATTGTGCTGACACAAAACTAGCCAAAGAATATATTTATAAACTAGCAAAAAAAATATATAAATCGGATTAGCGGTTCTTTAGGTATAAGCACACTAACGAGTAGGCAGGACAAACAGAAAGACGTTGCGTTTTATAATATACACGGAAGATGGATAAAAGACTCTAGTGGTTAAATTTAATACAAGCAAGTTATAAAATTGTATATGAATAAATTATTTAATTTTATTATAAATTAATATTATTATAATGTTATCCGCATTCTGCAAGACAATCTCACGAAAATAATTAATGATCAAAATATAAATAATAAAATTAGATAATTTATTCATATACAATTGTTATTGCTAATTGTAATTAAAGAAGCTAAATAATGGCTGTTTGCCTTAATACAAGAGCAGCTATACAAGTTTTTACAGCCTTTTAAATTTTTTCCAAATTGAGATAGCATGTACTATGGACCACATGCACACTCTCTTTAACGTGATATTAGTAGGTTTTCATCTATCAATTTTAACAGTCTCTGATGTTATACAACTGTTCCAAAGTTATAGCCATTGTCTAACGGCTAGATCTCTAATATAGTTTACAATTTCTATAGAAATACCTGTGTTAACAAACTTTGTAAATAATGTCAAAAAATTAAAATAAATTAACGTTCTAAACTGTCAAAATTCTCTATTCGAATTTTTTGAAACCCGAGCAACGCCGGCTTTAGCAGCTAGTGATTTATAAAATAACTTAATGTCTTCAATAAATTATACACTATCGTTACCGCCAAGTCTAACTCAACAAATTACACTTTTATAATATTTCCGTTTCTATAAAACTTAATTATGAAATTGCACTTTTTCAGAGCTGTTCTTTCTATAGATATTGTATTCATTGAATGATTCTTTACTTTTTATACAAGGTTATTTTATTTTAATTTTCTTACGTTTTGTTTTTATTTTTTAAATTCTAGACGATAACATTTTTATAGAAAATTGCCAGGACTAAAATGATAAACGGTGATTCGAATACCAAATAAATCTTTGTTAATAGAATCATCAATGGAGGATGATTCCTAATAGCAAATACAACATAAAATTGCAGTAGTACTCAGCTTTTAGACTCAAAAGTAAGTATCTCTGAATTACTATAATTTTTCCTCGTATATTGTTGTTATAAAGATCGCCCGATGCGAGGTTTTTTTCTAAAAAATTGCAATTTTATATTAATTAAATAATAAATTTAACGCTTAAACTGAAAACATAAATTGTTAATGTTTCTCAACTATAGAGCCTTAATGATTTTTATTTTTATGAGACCATCACAATACTTACAGGAGTACTGTATGAGGCCTGTAGAAGGCCATATATACATTGCTCATTAAAAAAAGCGACGCACTTTAAATAATTCATTTAAATAATTTCCTGTGAAATTACTTTTCACTTACTACATTTTTATAAATTTGTATATGTTTTTGTTGATATGAGGTAAAATTAAAAAAAAAAAACTTATTTAACAAAAAAAAAAAGACAAATTAACAACACTCTCGCCGAGTGTTAGGCCGGTTATAGCTCTCGTCAATTAGTCAAAGTGGCTTGGCCAGAAATTACGTTCGTATACCTGAAAAATGATATTTTTTAATTAAAAATTACGAGTAGTAATTTTTTGATTAAACTATTAAAAATTATTATTATTCAAATGCGTAATGACAAAAAAAATAAGAATAAAAAAGTATTCATAAATTTATACAGTTTTTATTTCTTTTCGTGTTTTACTACTAAGATTAATGGGTACAAAAAGCGGTTGATAGTTGAATATTTAAAAATGGCGGTTGAACTTTGAATCTAATGTAGACGAGAGTTTCCTTCGTGCTCGTGACAAATGTATTAACCACTCTTTTTACTAGAGCGTAGACGAGACGAGTCGAGATAGGGCAGACCGAGCGTTGTGAGCACACTCTCGTGCTTGTTATGTCTCGTCTTGTCTCGACTAGCGTGTACTGCTGGCATAAGAGATAAAAAAATTTATAACTACTAGTCGATCATACAGTTATCAACACGGTTTTTGACATACACCTAAAGGAAAAAGTTCATAATAATGTATGTACACCTAAAGGTGAAAAAGGCTCATAATAATATATTGTGACATTTAGAACGTAGATTTTTTTATTTGCAAACAAGCAGTTAAGCAATGCGTAATGTTCGACAAACCTAGATACCATTTAATCATTTTAATTTATTAAAACTAGAAATAAAATCGTAATCAATGTATTATATGCATTAAATAAGTGGGTAAAGTGAAAAGTTTTCGGCCTAGCCCAAACATGACACAGCTACAAATGAAATTACTGTTTGGTTGTGTTCGCATACTTCGCATACATTAAAACAGTAAATACGAAATGTTAATTTGGTCCCAAAAAAATCCTCTTTCACCAAGACAACGCACCCGCCCATAAAGGCGCCTTGGCATCGCCTCTATTCGTAGATTTGGCCCCTTATGACTTTGATATATTCCCAAATCTTAAGAAATTGGTGGCTGGAAAACGTTTTGGGTCAAATTAAGAGGCAATAGCAGCAGTAATTGGTTATTTTGAAGACATCCCAGAATCGCACTTCAAGGACTGAATCCAGTTATTGGAGAAAAGTTGGACAAAGACATTGAGAAATAAATGCATTTTCAAAATAAAAAACTCATTTTTTCATTACTAGACTGAGAAGTTTCACCATCGTACACCTGAAGGTACTTGAAAAATTTGTCAAACAAGGAGGTAAAATGTCTGAAGCATCATCATGAAACAATTTTGTTTTGAGTACTGTGGTATAAGATATTTGTATGACATGTTTCAGATGTTGCTCAATAAAAAACCAACTGCTCACGCAATTTTTGTTAAAACTATATCCGAAAAATCATAAATGTGAGAGGGACCAAGTTTTCGCTTACAAAAAGTAATGATATCACAGCAAAATCAAAAATGTTCGCCTTCAAAAATGGTGAACTCTATGTAAGGGTCAAGTTTTTTTTACAAAAATGATTGGTATATATTTATTGAGTAAGTTTCTCAGGTGCAGGGCTTTCATATTTTACTTGGCAAGTTTATTTCTTTGTATATTAAGTGTTATATAATCAGACTACTTGCCAAGTAAAATATAAAAGCCCTGCACCTGAGAAACTTACTCAATAAATATATACCAATCATTTCCTTTTTTTGTTAAAAAAGTTGGTCCTTGCATAGATTCTTATACTTTTGAAGGCAATCATTGTTGTTTTTGCTGGGATATCAATACTTTTTGTGTGCGAAAACTTGTCGGTTTTTGTCGGATATCATCTCAGGCCAATCTCTGGTCATTAATAGAATTGTTAATTTTCTTCATACTAATAAATCTTTCTATGTTCGAAAACTCAGCTTTGTAGCTCTTTTGGTTAAATAGTTACAGGGGGTGATCTTTGACGTAATATTTGTTATATATATTACACATAGAGGTATGTATGGCCCGACTCCTTAAACTTGGCCATACGCACTTCCGTGCTATATGATTAATTAACCAAAATCAATTTTAAATCAAAAGAGATCTACGGCAGTTGTACCTCTAGCTAGATCAATAAAAGGCATTTGATTGTGTTAGTCACAATTTGCTTCTTGCAAAATTATATTTTATTGGCATAATTCACGATCTCTTATCTATACATATATAACAATTATCTAAATGATCGTAACCTTCGCGTTGAAGCTAAACAGAATGGAAAAACATGCATGTCCGATTGGAAGTACATTGCGAAAGGGGTACTACGAAAAAGCATAATGGAGCTACAAATTTTCATTAATAATCTCTGTACATTCAAAAAAAAAATATTGATTGTGACAACTGCTTTATGCTGAATATATTAACTAGAGTGTGGGATGGTGATCAGAAGTTGGAGATAAAATATAAATTTTATTATGCGTGGAGGAAAAGACTCAAGAAAATCATTTTGGCTCTAAATAAGAGAGTTACATAGGTTGATTTTGATTGAATATACCAAGATATCGTGGTATATTCTATCTAAAACAAAAAAAGTGATTCCATGTAGACACATTCCAAAAAAAAAAACATCAACATGACTGCTCATGATGCCTTTGCGTACAAAGTATTGAAGTTGTTACTTTTTTAAATTTGTATTCTTTGATGATACCAGAATTAAAAGTACAGAATCTTCAAAATTGTATACAAATACGTACTACATATGGCCACAAAAGTAGCGTTCATATTTCTAAATTTAATAATTTTAAAAGTTGTTAGTATATTTATAATAAATTTATCCGAATCATGTTTTGCGAAACCCGAATGAATAAGGAACAAATTAATCATAAAATTTAGAAAAAGAGCGCTACTTTTGTAGTTATATGTACAATAGGCTTCAAAAATTGATATTTTTAAAATTTTATAATTGATTTGTGACTTATTGATTCGAAAAAATGCTCCGTATAAAACTTTATAAATATTGTAACAACTTTTATTCGAAAACCGATGAATAAGGCACAAATCAATTACAAAATTTTAAAAATTAACATCAACTTTTGGCTCTCATTGTACAAAAAATATGAGTATATAATTGCATAATATTGTAACAATTAAGGACATGAAACATCAGAATGAATCCCACAACTATCACACAGGAAATTATAATAAGCTCAGACGAAAAACGTCTGTACTGAGTAAAAAAAATTAAACCTTTATATGAGCTTTTACTGTATGAGTTTTCTTTCAAAGTAGTATATTAACCTATTAGTCGAGCAAAGAAGCTGATGTTTTTTAAAGATGTACGAGCACTGAAGCTTCAAAAAGATTAAGGCTTGATTTTTTGTTTACATGTAGTTGAAGTGCATAAAAATCAATTATAATATTTATTTTTTTTTTTGGGGGGGGGGGGGGGTTTATGAGGGGTTCAAGACGATAAAAAAACTATGTAATAGAAAATAGAAATATTAATAAAGAGATTCGTCCAATAAAATTCCGGTATGACGGGCCTTAAAAAAGGTAGTGCCGCAAATCGCCATTTGATATCACAATTAGTTTCGTAGAAAATTGCGTTTAAAAATAAATCGCAGCACCGCCATTTTGTGTTGTGCTCGATTGTGCTGCAAACCGCATTCCGATACCGCAATTAGTTTTGTAGAAAATCGCGATTGAAAAAAAATCACAACACGTCCATTTTTGAAAAAAAAACATTGTGCTAGTTTGTGCCAGGAATATGCTACGTTGTGCCGTAAGCTGCAATTAGAAATTTCGAAAAATAAAGCAAAAATTCGATAAAAACGTTTTTAAGGCCCACCGCCATTCCGTCGGATGAAAAAAAATTGTTGTGCTAGATTGTGCCGCAAACCGCATTCCAATATTGCAATTAGTTTCGTGAAAAATCGCGATTGAACAAAAAATCGCATCACCAACAATTTTGAAATGTTAACTTTTTTCACGGCATTCAATTGTGCTAAACATCTGCAAATTTGTGTCGTAAACGAAACTTGTCCACGGCATAAAGTTCTCATTAAAAATAGAGAAACTCTTGACAAATGAAGCAAAATTTCGAAAAATCTGTTTTTGAGGCCCACAGCCTTCATTTCGTCGGAATGCATAACTTCACGCACATAGTTCTTGGCTATGTTTAATTGAAATTCTCCTACTAATCTTTTTTCAAAATTTTATAATTGACATGTGCCTTATTCATCATTCGGATTTCGAAAAAATGCTTCGAATAAAAATTGTTCATTATAAATATACTAACAACTATTAGAAACATTTTACCAAAAGCCGAATTAATAAGGCATAATTTAACTATAAAAGAACGCTACTTTTGTGACCAATAGTACAATGTATGTATACAGGGTCATCCACGAAAATTACCCCGAAAGTATGAATGACAAAAATTGTGTGACAAGATCTGTCAAACAATGATCAATTTAAAAAAAAATGAATACCCTTCATTTTGTAATTGTATTAATCGAAAGTAAGGGTGGTTACAAAAAAAAGTTCTTTTAACCCGACTTCAAAAAGGAGGATAGTTCTCAATTCGTCTGTTTTTTTTTTTTATGTGTCACCTCAGAACTCCGTCATTTATGAACCGATTTTGAATTTTTTGTTTTGTTTTAAAGGGTTTGGTTTCACATTGGTCCCAATATATATATATAAGCGATAGTGATTTTTAACATCTAGTAGGTAGGATCGATAGCCATTTGAAAAAATTTTTACGAAATTCCAGCATTGATACAAAAACAATAGCTGCATTTCCTTTGGAGGAAATTCGCTAAAATTCATACAAGGAGTACTTTATTTACCCCTTCTTTCGGTTAAACCAACACAAAAGAGATTTCATTTCAAGAAAAAAGTTTGTCCCCATTTTAATGCTGCTACTACCATTTAAATAAAAATCATATTATCTAATTACCCCGGGATACCAAACATTTTTTCTCTCGTTCATAATTTCAGAGATTCATTTGCGTAAATAAAACCAAAATTATTCTCACAGCATTTTAAAAATTTTAAGCTTTTCTGCTAACAAAAAAATTTAAGTGTATTCATTCTAAATATTATAATATTCAAATAAATTAGAATTTAGAACAAAAAAAAACAGGATGTAAATATATCAGTATAGATAATTGATATGGAATCATATATATATAAGTTTAAATGAGTCAATTATCCCACATGTATGGTCGTAAATTCGATACTTGAAACAATAAATACAATTTGTAATGTATCCATCTTTTGAAATATTCAACATAATTAGCCTTTTTCTTCTGAAGATTTAAGACTAGCCGGGGAGGGGGGGGGCACATATTTTGATTTTCTCATTGACATCGGTAGGTTTTGAGAAAAATCGGAAAACCGTCAAAAATCGTGATTTCTTGTTTTTGCTTCAAAAATTCTAGTTTTTCATAAAAATGTCTAATAATCCACATAAATGAGGCCCAAAGCAAGCCAAAAAAGATTATTTTTGAACAATTTAAAGAAATTAATTTTTTCCCGAGTTATGACGTTACTGTCCATAGACCATAAACAAGGACACATAACTCCATGTAAACAAATAATTGGCAAAAATAAGATGTCACTAGTGTTCCTTCGGCATCAGAAACAGAACAGAGAGTATAAGGCGCGAGTTTTAATTGAAAAACATTACGCATTTATAGTATTATAAAAATTATTTCCAGCCAAAGTATTTTTTCAATAAAATATTTTTTTAAATAAATGATAAGTAATTTCAATTTTTCAATAAGGATTTAGTTGAAGTGATAGTTAAAATTCGCAAAATAATTACATAAAAATAAAAAAAATAAATCAAATAATTAAATAGTAACCTGTAATGTTGGAATTGTAAAAATGAAAGAAATTATTGAATCAGATATTAAATTAAACTTGTATTTATTAATAATAATGCGGAAAATTAATATTTAATATAATCTCATACAATTTAATTAATTTTGGAATATTTATACTAGCTTTTGGTACTTTAAAAGTCCTGGTTTTTTAAACCCAATTGATCCCGTTGCTTATTGTCACAAGCACTACCACTTTTACAATTGTCTACTGCACATACTTTTCCCATTTTAAATGTTTTTTAAACAGTTTTTTATTTAATAAATTTTTTTAACCAAATCGTGTACTTCAAAATGATCACTTTAAAATAAAAATAGTTACTTGGCTTACTTCACTTCTATTTATTATACTATATTCACTTTGGTAAGGATGAGTATCTATCAAAAACTTGCGACACTAGCGGCATAAAAAGTAAATATAACTTCTCCCATTTCGTTGCTATATTTTGTCAATTTTCCCGTATGACTTATATCTCCTTTATATAGCCTCCATGTTACTGTCAATGAGAAAATCCCCCAGTAGTGCTGCCTCTGGTGGATTTTTTTTAAATCTTCAGACGAAAAAGGCTATTTCTACCAAAATTTCAGTTTAATTAAAATTGTTTAAATTTTAGCAGAAATGGTTTTAAAACATGTTTAAATAATAACTGAAAATGGCATAAATATTCCGTATGTACTGAGTTCATTATCAGATATGAATTGTTTATTTTACTTCTTCACATGTACAGATGTACACAAATATGACTTGTAGTGCATATATCAAGATGCATAAATACATAAGTATTCGTACGCAAGCTTTTGTAATCGTCAGTAATTGCATTAGTTGTTTATTTTTCTCTTACTGTATTAAAGCTAGTACCCCCCCCCCCCCTTCTTACGGCCGAATGCATGAACTAATTCTTCTCATTCACTTTTTAGCTCTAGAACACACAAACATTTTCGGCACGCCATTTCTCTTCGTTTTTTATTTAGTTATCATGTTTACGGACATTCAAGAATGAACCAATTAGCTTATTTCATAAACAGTTATACAAAAATTTTTCACTGCGATCTTTACTTCTAGCCGTTACAAAACTGAGATTATACTCATAATACTCTTTTATAGTCTATATATACATATAATCAAACCTGGATGAGCGAGAGTTCAAGGGACCAGAATCTTTTTTCGCTTATGGAGGTTTTTTACTTTAATAAGTTTCTCACTTAGTAAGTGCAGGAGCGGTTTTTCTCACTTAGAGGTATAAAAAAATACAGGAAACAGTGATAGATATATAAATACATTTTTTATTTGAATTTTTTTTATTTTACGAAATTTAGAAAGCGTCATAAGTAACAGATAATAAATACGCTTGACTCTCGCTTTTCGAAGTGTAGAGCAAGTGGCAGTCTCAGTTATTGATGTTCAGGCGTCAAAAACGACTCTCTCATATAGAGATTATTTCTGTTACTCACTTGTAGAGGTTTTCGAGGGTTAAAACGACGGGACCTGGCAATTACTCTCAGTTATCTCGCTCACCCAGTTTTGACTGTATATATAAATATGAAATACTCAAAGAACCTCGAAAGAAAATGAAATTAGTAAACATGGTATACACAATGTAAACGGTAAGTTTTACACTCTGTAAAAATATTACCGTTACAGAAAGGATAGGTAATATAATGTAATAATATGTGTATTCTATAACTTTCCGCGTAAGCTCCCCTTTTCCGAGTTTACCCATTAACGAATGCTGTTCAAATACCAAAAGTATATCACGTACCAAATGTTATTCCGATCAGACAAGTTGTGACCTTTGGAACGCTTACTCTATATATATATATATATATGTATAATGTATATATATATATATGTATATATATATATATATGTATATATATATATATATATATTCTCTCCTTCAAACTTAGATCTTGATAAAAATCCTTTAAGTCTATTTTCGATTTATTGATTTCAATTACAAGTTTAATATAAAATTTTCAGTTTTGTATTATTTCCCGTTTCTTATATAACTTTTGTAGACAGACACACACACGATAGAAGAAATCATTGATTAAAAATGACATTTTTTGGTTTTAGAGGATCTCAAAACATAAGTTCAATAAAATGTAAAAATCGATTTTGAACTTTGATAACAATATCATCATAGTACACTGCACATAAAACAGTATATGGAGGTAAAAAAACTATACACTTAATCCAAACTTAAAGTGGGTGAATAAACAATTTTATTAATTACATAACCACCTCAAATCAATTATCATAATTAGCATATATTAAGAAGAGAAACAAAATATTTACCTTAAAACCAAGTTTTTGTAAACATCTAGCAAATCGGCGGGCAGCAATTTTTGCTTGATCCTCACTAGTAGCACCTGTACATGTAATTTTTCCTGACGACCAAATACTTGCCGTGGTATATGGTCGTCGTAATTTCATTGTGATCATACCATGTTCTCGTCGATATTCAACATTAAAACCATTTAATGCAATTTGCCGTAAATTTAGATGACAGCGTACACTAAAACTGCATACCACATTATTTATAACGATATCAATTTCTGGTTCATCTGATGTATTATTCGATTGTGTTGTGGATTGTGCAAGTTGATTTTGTTGTTCGTTAACTGCATTATTTGTCTCGCAATGTGATGTCAAACCGTTACCGTTTTGTTGTAAAGTTGAAATTTCCATACCATTTGTTTGAATGGCTGCAGCCATTTCAATCCCCTCAAAAACTTCAACTATTTCACAAAAATTTACTTCATTTATAATATCAATCCAAAATACTAATACAACCCCATGCAATGCACGAGGTATGACTTTTTATAAAAACAAAGATTTCAATGCGTGCTTTTTTCTCTAAGCTAATATTATTTTCGATGCGATTTAAGAGTATTATTTGATAAATAATACTTACAAATTACAATTATTAAAAAACCAATTAAAAGTCAATTTTTTCGAAATAATTTTAAACTAAAAATCGTTTTAAAAACGCTATTTTTATACGAATTTATAAATGACACTACGATTATACACATTCAACTGGCATTGTGAATGGCGGCCATGTTGTATTATAAATGACAAAAGATCTCGGGACCGAGTCAACCTCGACCAGCGCAATGGCCGCTGGTCGACTGATGCTCGCGTCGCACCAGAAAAACGCACAACTTCCACTCCGATCTCCCTTCAACAATGCGTTGTCTATTGCTAGTTTCACTAGTTTATTATTATTCATTTTACAAAATTTAATTTTAAAAGTATATTGTATTTCATTCATTAAGTTTTATTTAACCTACAAAAATAAATTAATTGTATGTAGTTAATTACAATTCATTTAAATGTCTTCTGTTTTATTTTGATTCGGAATATGAAATTTATTTGATATTTATGTCGTAAAATACCCTTTTATTGGATTATTATTTAATACATATTTAATTACATTTATTATCAAAATTATTAATTAACCAATTTCTATTGATTTATAATAATAACAACCAATATGACTAATTATTTGTTATTGATTTTTCTATTATTTGAAATGACGTGTACCAATTGTTTTTATTTTGGTGTTTCAGTAATAGAAACAATTAAACATTTTGAATTAATAATTTTTTAATTATCATAAGATATTTAAAAAATGATATAAATAAGGGACAAGCGTATATTTTCATATAAAAACGTTTTTGTATTTATAATTATATATCATTGTTTTGAATGATACATATCTCTAAATTAGGTTTGCCACCTTTCCGGTTTTATTCTTATCTTAGATTATTGGGAGTGTTAGGGCAAACAAATAGTATCCTAAGTTAGATACGCAGTATAAAAATAAATTAAGGTCTTAGCGACAGCTTATTAACTTTTCTATAAAAGATTTTTCAATTCAGTGGCGGATTTACCGGACAGGCAGTTGGCTAGGGCGGCAAATTTTGATCGTTTACAGTGTTTACACCATGAAGAATAGATAAATAGGAGATTGAACGACATAGGCAATTCGTCTGTTTTTTCGTCCTCAAAAACGTGTAGAGATCATAGTTATTATTTTCGCCACTAGTGGCAGTGCGAATCTACCCGTACGGAATTATTATTATTATTACATATTAAAATCAACGGTTATCACATCTTACAAATAAAAATTGTTTAATTTTATAAATGTGAAAAAATGGGACGATGTTGTACAGGGAAAGCATAGATATACTGTTATATATCTATGAGTGAAAGGTTGTTTAAGGTTAGGAATGCGTGTCTGCATTTACGAAAGGAATATGGTCTGTAATTGCCGGTTTTACCATCTTCTTTCTTTATCTCATATATGTCAGTTATTGTAAACATAAATTGTATATTATTATTATTAATTGCAAAATTATCACTATGATTCTTCATCTTTTTATTTATTGCAGATTATTAAGAATTCTCTACTATTAATATTTATTTAATTATTACTTGATAATCGAAAACAATTTTTTATTATATATAAAACTATGATTTCTTATAAACTGAATGTGAAAGTGATTTCTTGGCGCCTACATTTAAACATTTTAATTCCGTACGGCACTGACACCAGTGAGCCCTACTGGTAAAAGATAGTTACACCAATTCGTGGCCGTTTATTTAACATTACGTTCGATCTCCTAATATATCTATCTTCATGGTTTACACCATGCAGACTTCACATGGTGTAAACGATTATTATTTTAGCACTGCTAACGACTGTTAGGGTGAGTTCACATGCATCACAATTAGGTTGCCTGACTTATGGATACTACACAAGGATACCAAACTCCATGTAAACAAAAAAAAAGATGTCAGTAGTGTCGCTTCTATGCCGGAAACAGTAGTGAGAGTATAAGACGCGAGTTTTAATTGAAAAACATTACGCATTTATAGTAATATAAAAATTATTTGCAGCCAAAGTATTTTTTCAATAAAATACTTTTTTTAAATAAATGATAAGTAATTTCAATTTTTCAATAAGGAATTAGTTGAAACAAATTGCATACTTCAAAATAATCACTACGAAATAAAACTGGTTACTTGCTTACTTCACTCCTATTTATTATACTTATTCACTTCGGTACGGATGAATAACTAGCGACGCTAGTGGCATAAAAAGTAAATATTACTATTACCATTTCGTTGCTATATTTTATGAATTCTCCCGTTTGAGTTCGGTATCCTTGTGTAGTATCCATGACCTGACTGTTCATTCCATGTGTGAACTATTACCTACAAATGGGTGAGTTTGGGCGAACAAATATCTTTTAGTATCCTAAGTTAGATATATGGAGGTTAGAGTATAGAAGGGATTTATCTCATGTTTTTAAATTAAAAAAGTGTCCACCGAAAAACGTAAAATTAGGTTTTAGTGAATGGCCACAATGGCGCTTATGAGAAGGTGGACTTGCTCTGAAGATAGTTACTGTAGAACGAAGTGAAGTTGCCAACCGGAAGTAGTATAAAATATCACAAAATTATGGAGGTTAGAGTATAGATAGAATATCATAAAACTCTTTAACGTTTAGTAACTATCATAGAACTTTGTTGTGGCCCTACAAACTCAATCATTAGCGTGCTCTATCAGCATAATACTAAGAAAAAGTATTCAATTCAAATTTGTTCGTTCACGAACGATCTTTAGATATGTTTAAATCGGTTTTGTGGTTCTCGAGAGATCTTGGCCACCACCAAGCTGTTAAAAAAAACAAAATTAGAGAAAGACGCTTTTTTTATTTTTAAACTTTATTTGAATAATAAATGGATAAAATTAATAAAAATATCAGGATTCAACAAACAAATTATCATGAACTTTAAATTTTAATTACTTTATTTACATTTCTACTCTATTTAATAGAATTTATCTTCCACTGAACTCAACTCAGCTCTTCTTGCAATTATCTGACGTCAAACATGAGACCAATATCGTTCGGTTTTTATTCATTGTTTTGTCGTATGCGTTTGTCTCAAATGTTTAGTTAAACTGATTTTATGATGAAATGTTTTGTCACAACTATCACATGAAAACAGTTTTTCTCCCGTGTGAATTCGTTTATGTAGAGATAAAACGCTTTTCCGATTAAATGTTTTGTCACAAACATCACATGAAAATGGTTTATCTCCAGTGTGGATTCGTTTATGATTAGCTAAAGTGCTTCGATCTTTAAATGTTTTGTCACAAACATCACATGAAAATGGTTTTTCTCCAGTGTGGATTCGTTTATGATTCACTAAAGTGCTTCGATCTTTAAATGTTTTGTCACAATCATCACATGAAAATGGTTTTTCTCCAGTGTGGATTAGTTTATGCAGAGATAAATAGCTTTGGCGACTAAATGTTTTGTCACAAACATCGCATGAAAATGGTTTTTCTCCCGTGTGGATTCGTTTATGTTGAGTTAAATTGCTTTCCTGGCCAAAATGTTTACCACAAACATTACATGAAAATGGTTTTTCTCCAGTGTGAATTTGTTTATGCTGGGATAAATAGCATTGGTGAATAAATGTTTTATCACAAACGTCACATAAAAATGGCTTTTCTCCAGTGTGGATTAGTTTATGCTGAGATAAATAGCTTTGGCGGCTAAATGTTTTGTCACAAACATCACATGAAAATGGTTTTTCTCCAGTGTGTATTAGTTTATGCTGAGATAAATAGCTTTGGCGGCTAAATGTTTTGTCACAAACATCACATGAAAATGGTTTATCTCCAGCGTGGATTCGTTTATGTTTAATTAAATTGCTTTCCTGGCCAAAATTTTTACCACAAACATCGCATGAAAATGGTTTTTCTCCAGTGTGGATTAGTTTATGCTGAGATAAATAGCTTTGGCGACTAAATGTTTTGTCACAAATATCACATGAAAAAAGTTTTTCTCCCGTGTGGATTCGGATATGTTGAGTTAAACTGATTTTATGATTAAATGTTTTGTTACAAACATCACATGAAAATGGTTTTTCTCCCGTGTGGATTCGTTTATGTTGAGTTAAATTGCTTTCTTGGTCAAAATTTTTACCACAAACATCACATGAAAATGGTTTTTCTCCAGTGTGGATTAGTTTATGTTTAGTTAAAGAGCTTCGATATTTAAATGTTTTGTTACAAATATCACATGTAGAAAGTTTTTTTTCAGTATGAATTTGTTGATGTTCCGCAATATTTCCATCGAATATTTCATCTTTAATGATTAATTCAGTATTCAACTCTTTTTCAAGTTTAATGTTTTCATTTTCATAGATTCGTTCATGTTCCAATTTAATATTTTCATAAAATATTTCTTCTTTAATCTCTTCATGTTTCATTTTAATATTTTCATTAAATGTTTCGTCTGTCATTATTTCATGTTCCATTATAAAACTTTCGTCAAATATTTCATCTTTAATTATTAATTCTGTGTTGAATTCTTTTTCAAGTTTAATATTCTCCTCATTGATATGATTATTTGCCATTTTGTTAAACTTTTTTATTAATTTTTCCAATATTTGTAGTCAATATTTCCTCAAACGATGAAGGTTTGGTGAGAGTTGTAAACGTGTCTTAAGTAGTAACAAAGAATACAATACAATATATTATGTATTCTTTGGTAGTAACCATAAATAAAATATAGTAGTGGGTAGTACTGTAGTAGTAACTATAGTATATGGAGGTTTCTATTTCTAACCTCCATACTATAGTAATACAATAGCGTCTATCATTTAGCACCCCATATTGAGTTATTGCAAATTTTTTTTCGCAATCGTTTGATGGCCCTTTGATTGTCTATGATGGCATATTTTTATCGTTTGATCGTCCTTCATTTTAAAAAAAATAGCCTAATTAGTTTTTTACTTAGCACCCTTTTTTTTGCAAAATATATTCTGATTTAAAATTGTTTTTTTTTTTTATCTTTCCCTTTATATTGCAATCTGTCGAATTTCGAAAAACCAATTATACCATCTAATTGGTCACTAGCTAGGTAAGTGTCCATCTGAGACAAAACAGTCTCGAGAGTAGTCACGAGACTCGACTCACAAATGGATAGGGAGCTGAGAGCAGTATCGGAGATAAGTTCGAACAGATCTCCGAGAGAGCACCGATTAAAGGTGGACATGTATATTAATGCTCTCGAGACTCAGTCTCCAGTCTTCCGTCCGTGTTGGAAGAGTTTGCGAGCTCTCGGAGACTTTAGTGTTGTCCCACTAATATATTTTATCTATGGTTCATATCCATAGAGAAATACAGTTTGTCATAATATTTATACCCAGTATATTTATATTATATTAAGTTTAGTCCCGACTTTGTAACGCTTGAAAATATTAATCCTTGACAAAAATGCTTCACAAAGGTATTTATAAAATGACCTAATTCGGTCATTTCCGCATGTTCGTCCGTCTGTGAACACGATAACTCAAGAACGAAGAGATAACGAGCTGAACATTTTTTTGTGTGTTCTAGAGCAAAAAAGTAAGGCCAAGTTCGTTAATGGGCAAAATCGGAACGTGTTTCCCCCTTTATATCTGAAACCGTAAGAGGTAGAAACTTGTTAACGAAAAATCTTTTATTCTTTAAAATAAACAACTTTTGTTTGAAAATTTTTTCATTAACTTGATAGTTTTCTCATAATTAGAAATAAATTTCAGTTATAATAAATAATTGGTCAGACCTATTTCCTGAGCACAATACGTTCCAGGATCTTAGCACCCCATACATGGAATTTCGAAAAACCAACTGAGGTGAGACGTAATTTCTCCATAGTATCGCATTGTATATACGCGTCAGCACTACCATACCTTCCTCAGACATTTCCCTTAAAGCCTTCGCCGTTATTAGATCATAGCCAGGTGCCTTATATTGATGTAGTTTTAGTATTGCGCCACGTACCTCAGCTTTAGTAAATCTATCCATAGGTGTGTCAAGCTAGTAAGTTACACCAATTCTTGACCGTTTTTTTAACATTACGTTCGCTCTCCTAATATATCTATTCTTCATGGATAAAATATATGGTTATGAGGGCAGTATTTATTCACGTGCATTTCCATTTATATTAACTTATTTTAATTTGAGATTATAAACAGCGTTTTAACAGGTAAATTGACTTTTTTTAAAACGAATAAAATTAATTTGTGAATAAATAAAAATATTAACAAGTCGAATATCGAATTAATCTGAAATGAATAATCAAATGCCAATAAATGAAGACATTAAAATTGAACAACAAGAAGATATCCAAACAAAATTAGCAGTTCAAGATGCACATATTAATGATATTCTACAAACAATCAAAGATGAAAATATTAAAATTGAACAATTACATTCGGAATTAATAATCAAAGATGAAATATTTGAAGAAACTGATTTGTGTGATACAACATTTACACATGAAGAGACTTTAGTTCAACATACAGAGACTCGTACTAGAGAAAACCCACATTCATGTGATGTCTGTGATAAAAAATTTACTACACGATCTCGTTTAGTTCAACACAAGCTAATTCATACTGGAGAAAAACCACATTCATGTGAAGTGTGTGATAAAAAATTTAATCATCGACAGAGTTTAGTTCGACATAAACTCACTCACACTGGACAAAAACAACATTCATGTGACGTGTGTGATAAAAAATTTATCCAGAAAGTCAATTTAGTTAAACACAAACTAATTCATACTGGAGAAAAACCACATTCATGTGATGTTTGTGATAAAAAATTTACTACACGACAGTGTTTAGTTCAACACAAACTAATTCATACTGTGGGGATAAAATCACATTCATGTGATGTGTGTGATAAAAAATTTAGTACACGGCAATATTTAGTTAAACACAAACTAATTCATACCCGAGGAAAACCATATGCATGTAATGTGTGTGATAAAAAATTTACTACAAGACACTATTTAGGTCAACACAAACTAATTCATACTGGAGAAAAACCACATTCGTGTGATGTTTGTGATAAAAAATTTATTCAACGACAGAGTTTAGTTCAACACAAACGAATTCATACCGGAGAAAAATCGTATTCATGTGATGTGTGTGATAAAAAATTTACTACATGGCAATGTTTAGTTCAACACAAACTAATTCATACTGGAGAAAACCCACATTCGTGTGATGTTTGTGATAAAAAATTTAATCAACAAAGGAGTTTAATTCGACATAAACTAATTCATACCGGAGAAAAACCACATTCATGTGACGTGTGTGGTAAAAAATTTATGCAGAAAGTCCATTTAGTTAAACACAAACTAATTCATACTGTGGGGGTAAAACCACATTCATGTGATGTGTGTGATAAAAAATTTACTATACGTCAATATTTAGTTCAACACAAACGAATTCATACTAGAGAAAAACCACATTCGTGTGATGTTTGTGATAAAAAATTTAATCAACGACAGACTTTAGTTCGACATAAACTAACTCATACTGAACAAAAAACAACATTCATGTGATGTTTTTGATAAAAAAACATTACTACACGCTAGCGTTTAGTTCGACATAAATCACATAAACACATTCATACTGGTGCAAAACCACATTCATGTGAAGTTTGTGACAAAACTTTTAACCATGAATTTAATTTACTTAAACATAAACGAAATCATAAGTTACAAAAAGTGTATTCATGTGAACTTTGTGATGAAATATTTTTTCAGAGATTCTGTTCGAATCTAAAGAATCATGTATATAAAAATTTAATTGTTTTAATAAAATAATAAAATATAGCGATTTTTTTCTTATTTATATTTAGTTATAGCGAAATACAGATTTTGTTTATTTTAATAAGTTTAAGTTTATTCCCAAGTTTGTAACGGTTGAATCATGAAGAATAGATATATTAGGAGATTGAACGACATAGGCAATTCGTCTGTTTTTGTGTCCTCAAAAACGTGTAGAGATCATAGTTATTATTTTCGCCACTAGCGGCAGTGCGAATCTGCCCGTACGGAATTATTATTATTATTACATATTAAAATCAACGGTTTTCACATCTTACAAATAAAAATTGTAAGTATAAAAATTGTTTAATTTTATAAATGTGAAAAAATGGGACGATGTTGTACAGGGAAAGCATAGATATACTGCTATATATCTATGAGTGAAAGGTTGTTTAAGGTTAGGAATGCGTGTCTGCATTTACGAAAGGAATATGGTCTGTATTTACCGGTTTTGTTATCTTCTTTCTTTATCTAATATATGTCAGTTATTGTAAACATATATTGTATATTATTATTATTAATTGCAAAATTATCACTATGATTCTTCATCTTTTAATTTATTGCAATTATTAAGAATTCTCTATTATTAATATTTATTTAATTATTACTTGATAATCGAAAACAATTTTTTATTATCTATAAAACTAAGACTTCTTATTAACTGAATGAAAGTGATTTCTTGGCGCCTACATTTAAACATTTAAATTCCGTACGGCACTGAGACCAGTGACCCCTACTGATAAAAGATAGTTACACCAATTCTTGACCGTTTTTTTAACATTACGTTCGCTCTCCTAATATATCTATTCTTCATGGGTTGAATATAGAACCTACATACCTAGGTTTTACCTATGAACCTAGCTAATATATGGTTTAAGAGCCGACTGTAAGGATATTGACTATTTCCGTACAAAATTAAGTTCTGTAAAATATAGTTGCTTCCAAATGCCTTCATTAACTTAATTAAGTATAATTGCCTTAATTAAGTATAACATTAAGTATAATTGCGTAGTCAGTGGTTATGTAGATATGGCTAACATAAATTTTCTTATATTATAGCAGATGGTTATGTGGATATGGCAAAGATAAATTTTATTGTTATACCAGAATCTGCTTTTTCCATAACATTATGTTAAAACGAAATAAGATATCATGTTCAAAATTATTGTGCGTTTTTTTTTGACTAAAATGTAATTTTGACTAAAGTAAATTATCAGGATGTTAAATTCATTACTAAATTTAATTGTATCACCCCATCCAAAAGAAAAAAACTCAGTTTGATAAAGGTAAGAGGTACAGCAAAATTTGTAATGAAATAAGTGTTTGTTCTGAACAAATCGAATGCAAAATTATTAAATAAAAAAATCTAAAAAACACTAATGTAAAAGCTTTTAAATCATTTAAAAATTTATTTCAATGCCAACACTTAAAACAATCTGGTATAATTCCGATTTATACTGTCATTTTTTGTGTTAATATTTTTTGAGATATGTATTTTTACATTTCCCATTTTATAACATTAAAAAATCTCAAAAAATAATTAATTTATCACAAAATCATAAGAGACATTCTATTGAGTCAAATAATATTTAAAAAAATTTGTGTAAGTATCGCATTGTATTCTTTGACTCATTCGCGTGTATCCAAAATCATGACTTTTCGAACTTTTTAAAAATTAATATATACAAATATTGAATTCGAGTCAAAGAATATGAAATTTTGACCGAATTGCTTCATGGCATACTGCATATTGAAGAGTTTCAGCTAAAACCTAGCATCAGAAAAGTTTTGGTGTTTAATGCACCAATTCTCCCTAGACTATTTTACCAAGTTTTCGTTAATTTGGTTAAAAATTAAATTAGGGCTATATACAAGTTTGCAACTCCCAAAAAGTTGTGGAAAAATTTTTAACACACGAAAAACCGCGAAATTTTTGGACTTGTTTCAGATTCTGCTATATATCTCCTAATCCATGCATTTTTCATCGAAAGCTCTACACGTTTTTTAAGAACATTAAATTTGTGACAAACTAAGCCTAACCGGAGCTCTGTAGGTTAATTGGTTACCAAACCAAAAAAAAAAGATAAGAAAGGTTATGGAACATTTCTGGAAAAATGCAATGTTACCTTTATAGGTTTTTTTTGAGATTTCAAGAGAACTACAAGATTTACAGACCCCGCTCTGCACTTAATTTAAAGCTAATTAAATTGTCTACAAATTATATTCTGAAAGTTCAACTTGTAGGATCAATGGTTTCGACACAGTTTCGGTCCAAAGAAGGCCTATTTCCAAAGTGCCGTAATTCGGTAACCAATCGACTTACAGAGCTCCGGTTGGGCTTAATTTGTCACAAATTTAATGTTCTTAAAAAACGCTTTCGATGAAAAATGCATGGATTAGGAGATATATAGCAGAATCTGAAACAAGTCCAAAAATTTCGCGGTTTTTCGCGTGTAAAAATTTTTCCACAACTTTTTGAGAGTTGCAAACTTAATTGTAGACAGCTTTATTTTGTGGAACTCCATTGTTATGTATAATTCCAAAGTTTTATTATGCAAAGTCCACTTTATTATTTACAATGTATGTGACATGTTTCGGAGTTTAAACCATTTTCTAAACTGACGTTTTTAGTGGATTCTATTGAAATGTAAAACAAACAATACAAAGTATTATAAAAAAAATTTCATATATTTTTACTCTTTATAAATAAATTTGTACAAAGTATATAAATTTTTATACGCTTATATAATAGTTTTATAATATATCAGTTAGTAATTTTTATAATCAAGAATCAATGAAATTATTATGTATAACAAATATATTTTAAAAAAATTGAAAAAATCAACTTTATACAAAAAAAATTAAATTAATATTTGGTCTTAATATTACATGATGCCATAATATTAGAAATACTTCATACTCCAGTGATGGACTAAACAACTCGAATTAAGGTAATGATTCATGAAAATGAACTATTTAACTCTTTCTATACAAATAGTTTTACCACCATATTCATAATTCATTCAATGCTGAATACAAATTCTAGTATTCGAAGAGTTTGTACAAAATGAATCTAATAATCAATTCATACTGCGAAAATGTTTGTTTTAAGTGTGAATTGAGTGAATATTACCTATATAAAAAATATTGGTTTTGTTGTGATACTGTTGACATATTGTTTATGGTTTCTAATAAATTAGTGTTGTGTATGTAAATTATGGCAGCGACGCTTTTGTGGTCTTTAGTGTCATAGACGCTTATGTGTACACATTAGGCATCAAACTAAGAATGGACAAGTGAAAATAACAACTAACTGAGTTAATTGCATAAATACCCGGTATATACTGAATTTATGAAAAAAAGTTTCAAACAAAAGTTGTGTTTTTAAAAAAGGGAAATTTTTTGTCTTTAAATTTTTGTTCTATCTCTTAAGGTTTCAAAGAGAGGCAGTTTTGCCCAAACATAGTCCGATCTTGCCCATTCACGAACTTGACCTTACTTTTCAGCTCTAAAACACACATACAAAATTTCAGCTCGCTATCTCTTTTCGTTTTTGAGTTATCGTGTTCACAGACGGACAGCAGTTACAAAGTCGGAACTAAACTTAAGGACGTTCCAGCATACCACCACTTTTCGACAGATTTTGCTCATTTTAACGTTTTCTAATAAATCCCGAAGTTTCAGAATTTTTGACCGTTTAGAACGCGAGATAATATCAAAGTAATAATTCTCTCTCACTCACTCTCATTAGAAGCATGTAAAACTTAATGCCCGTCCAACTATTATCTGTTGTATTAGAAAAAATATTCGACAGAATTTAAAAAAAAACTAGAAGAGTAAAGATAAATATTTATTGTATAAATCAAAAAAAAATCGTGTGTTACCGTTTTGTTTTCGAAATATAAAAGTTTAAAATTATTATTTTTCTTCAAAATAATATTATTTTGTATATGTGAACAGTGAATTTGTCTATGTGTTGTATATGTGTGTTTATGTATTTGTGCTATACTAAAATCAAACCGGATTTTTATCCTGATTATATAACACAGTGCTGGACCGTCCTTAATATACCCTGGTATATATAATATACCGGGTATAAAATGGTAAAGTTCAGAGTAGCCATTTTTGATGTTGGCAAGAGTATTACATGTGTAGATGTGTATTTGTATATCCAATGTTGCCTGTGTATGTCCTAGTCAATAAACAACCGATATTTCTTGATAGTCGAAGACAACATTCAAAATATTCTTCATGCGTCTTATTGGCTGAATCAAAACCGTTATTTCAAAACCTAATTGCAATTATTGACTACGATATATACAATCCAATCTATATTTAATCCAGATATTTAATCTATACTTAATCTTTAGATTTCCTTTCTAAAGAAAATCGACTTGGATGAGGTGCTCTAGGTTGAGACTGTTCAACAAGCACTCAACTGGGAAGCACAATAGATCATTCATATATAGATACTAGCAACTCACCCCGGCTTAGAAGATGCGCCGGGCTTAGATACAGTGCGCCGGGGAACGCCAGTGCCCTGATAAGCCAGTAAAGCTCCAAGTCGGCATGATTTTTTCCGACTTCTTCAACTATCATCGCCATATTTCAGCCAATTTACACAAAACCTCAATGAATCATACACCTAAACCTTCCTCATGACTCACTGCGTTCATTGGTGAAAACCGTATGAAAATCCATTCGGTAGTTGTTAAGTTTACCGAGTACAGATAGACAGGCGCGGCTGTGGGACTTTATTTTATAATGTGTATAAGGAAAGGATGCATGACATTTGCCAGCATCAAGTAGGGCGGATTGTTGGCGATATTGAAATATTACGATATCTAATGTACATATGTAAATGTATATGCTTAGTGAATGTAAAATTATACAGTTTATTAAATCTAACTAAATCTGTACTTTGATAAACAATATACGTTGAATAAACAAATTAACAATTAATCATTGTAAATTTCATAGCACATTTCAAAGACATAAAAAGCGTTGAAACAGTCGACAGGAAAGTCTTGTTTTGATGAATTCAATCAAAAGGATTAATTCAAGAATCAAAGTTTATCCTTACACCACTTCATACTACACTTTTGTAAGCTTCGTAATACACTTTATAAAGATTATGGAGATAACTTTACAAAGATAATCAAAGAGAACTCAAGATATTTGAAATTTAATTTCAAAAATTGTCTCAATTTCTAGATGAATTATTTGTACAGCCCACCAAATTTGCAACGAGTAACATATCTTCTCGGATAATAATTATAAAATTCATACTGATGAATATTCTTTCGTAGTCGCAATACGTATTTATACAATACAAATAATTAATTAGCTATGAATTGAGGCAATTATTGAAATTTGATTACTCCAAAGTATCACCAACTCTAATTAAAGTGAAAGTTATCAATATTACCAACATTTTTTTTCGAGCTTTATTTTTTAATGTAATAATTTTAGTTTACTGTATAAAAAATACAAAATAAAATAGTAAACACATAAAATTAAATTTAAGGTTATGTAAAAAAACATATTAAAAAAAATAATTATACTTTTGTTAAGTAGATTAAATACATAATAATGTTGTTAACAAATTTTTCACATGAATGTTTTAATGTGTCATTTACAAGTCGTATAATTTGTAATTAAATGTGAAATAAAAAATATATATATGTTCACATAATAGAATATGTCCTTTGAAATTAATTAAAAAATTTAATGATTGAAACATATATTGAACACAGTGAAACTCATTTATTTTTTGAAAAAGTATAATGAATATTCAAATATTCGATTTATCTATACTTTCAATTATTTTAAGGATTCTAATTATAAAATGAGGAGAAAACAATATGAGGAACAAACAATAAGCAATGAAATTGGATAAATTTTTATATAAAAACCATACTATATTTATTTTTGTCAATGTTAAAATCGTTTTCGTCAACCATACATTGCGAGATTGTCAAAGATTAAATATTGACAAAATAAATTTTTTTTTTTAAATAAAAAAAAAAAAATTATTTAAATAGCTAAGTGGGATAAATCTAATCGTTGATAATATTTTAAACACATCAATTAAATATAATAACGTACATTGTATCAACAGTCTATTAACTTTACAATTTGTTGTACAGCGATGTAGCAAATACTTTTTTAATTAATATGGGATGAAAAAACATATATATATTCGTCGAGTCACGGCTAGAACAACGCATCTCGGACTATTTTGAAGCAAGTAATTTGATAACTAAATAGATATTTAATCCTTTACAAAATTTTTTTTAGAAAAAACATTGAAATTAATATCAAGGTTATCAAAGATAATCAAAGAGAAATAAAATTTCTTTAATTCCTAGATCAATTATTTGTATTATATAAATACGTAGTCATAATAAGTATTTAGTAGTCATAATAAGTATGAGTTAGCTTGGCGTAATTATTCCGTTAATTTTGGTGACTGTCACAGTGTGATGTCAGTCTCCCCGGAAAATAAATATCTCCCCAGAAAATAATTACGATAAGCTAATTCCTACTGATGGTTACTACTTTGCAGTCGAAATACGTATTTAAATAGTACAAATAATTGGTCTAGAAATTGAAGCTATTTTTTAAATTATATTGAAATTATTGTCAAAAATACATAATCAGTTTACTGTTTGTAAATGGTATATGAATTGAAAGAAATATAATTACATTATAATTGGGCATAGGTAAGTAGAATGATTCGTTAGTATATTTATTAAACAATGTTTTTCAATTTGTTAAATCTGATTTTACTTTTTTAAGATCAAAAATCTAGAAAATTGTTGACTCAAACTTATTACCAGATATACAAATTTTTATCCGGCATAAAACTTTAGGCTACATTTTATGATTTTCTTTTTCTTTAAATACATGTCTTTAGTGGGTTATTATACGTTATTGTTTATCTACGTTCATTTATGAGCTCATATGTGGAATCCGTTACTGCTGTTGCACATTATTGAACGAAAATTAATAATTATAACCCGCTATAACTTGTTTTAAAATAAATAATAAATTATATTTCTGATTAACATTGCATTTCTGAGTATACAACATGAATAATTTGATAAAATTGATAAGTGTTACATAAAGTATCATATGCAACTTGTATTACAAAATGTTATACTATTTGCCTAAGACTTAAAATCCCATCATTACAACTATCGGTGAATATAACCAATTTACAAACGAGTTGCATAGAGTAGGTCTTGTGTTATGATAATTTGAAAAAATTATATGAGTGTGCGATTCATTCATCTTTAAAACGTTGAAGCTTGATTCTTTATAATTGATAATAGTGATAATAATAAAAATTAGCTATATTAGAATATCAAACCTAAATTAATCTAATGAGTAATATATACAAATGACATTTTATAGGACAAATAATGATAAATTATTTACATTATTTAAAAAAATTGGTGTTACTATACAGTGAAGTTTAGAAAATTTATACAGTTTAGTTTATAAAATTAAACAGTCCGTTAAATTATTATATATAACATTCGAGAATGTTTCAAAATAATTGAAACTTAACACATAAATATATTATAAGTTAGTAAGTTAAGCCTGAATATGATTTCAAATTCAAACACACAGAATTAAAAATTATAATAATAACTATATATTATATATATATATATATAGCGGAATTTGTGAAACTTTATCGATTATTATAAACATCGTTATAATATTAATTGTTGCTTTTTTAACAAAATTCAAATATCAAGTTTGGGTAAACTAAAAATCCTGTGTCTAACGTTAATGACTATCTAAAAAAAATTATTTATAATTTGGTTCTGTAACAAGTAAACCGCGGACAGTTCAACAGCGACATTTCAACCGACGATATTTCAACCGGATAATAATTCAACCGAATTGTTAATTGATAACAATTCAACCCAACCCAACCCAATCGTGAAATCGTAAAAGTACTACAATCGGAAGTTTGTAGTACTCGGTTGTAATAGTTACCTTTTAATTTCAATAATTTTTGATACTATATCTCAAATATATAGAACGCCTTATAGTGCGGGGCCCAAAAACACGCAAACCCAATCAACTCGGGGTATGACCGATGAATTGAAAGATTGAAGTACTCGGTTGTAATCGTTACCTTTTTAATTTCAATAATTTTTGACACTATATCTAAAATATATAGAACGCCTTTAAGTGCGGGGGCCCAAAAACACGCAAACCCGACCTACTCGGGGTATGACCGATGAAAAATATATTATAATGGCTTTAAACGTCGGTTGAATTGTTATCTGGTTGAACTGTCGTCCGGTTGAACTGTGGTTCGGTTCAAACGTTCAAGTCAACCTAATAAAAGCGTATTAGGAATTAAAATGACAAATTAGTCTAATAACTTAACTAAACATTGTAACTCATACTCGAAGATTCTGGTTTTAGTAGAGAGAGATGATAATAGATATTGAATTCGGTTATACTATACAGAGGTTTACATTTTACTGTGTGAAATATTTTATACTAATTTTTACTACAAAATTGTTTCATTCAAGCTTTAATCAAATAGACGAAATGAGTATCCTAATAGTCGTTCGAATAATAAATACAATATATATTTTCTTACGTATCTGTAAGTTATATGTGACATAAGACTAGTATCAAATAATATACTGTAAGAAGTAACATCTGTGAAGAATACATAAACTTTGCCTAATATTCATATCGCAAATGCTAACATTCAAATAATATAAAAGGCGTTTTGAAATGGATTTATCCGTTCTAGAGCCACAATGCGACAAAAATATAGGAAAAGTATTTTTTTTTACCATTAAAAAATCCGAAAAACGTATTTAAAATATTGAAAATTTCTAATTGAAAAACCTTTTTAACGATATTCATAATTGATAATAAAGTTCCTGAATTCCGTTATTAACTTATCATATTTTAAGTCTATAGTTTAAAAGGCAGAAATACTCTGAGTTTTATTTTATTACTATACATAAAAACATTGATCAATCTTCCAGCAGTTTAGAAAGCGTTAAAAAACTTACTTTAAATGTATAATAATACATTGATAAAAAATATTTTTGGCAATGATAGACATTGTTGAACATGGAACATTTTTTGAATCTATTCATTGTCCAATAGTAAATCTATGTTTCATAATAATTTTATAATGTTTGAATGTAACTTTGAAAAATTACAATTTAGAGTAGAAAAGCTTATAAAAATGATTACAAAAATATTGTTAAAGCGCTCTTCAAAACATTTGTACATCATTAAAACTTTACAATCGAAATATTGACTCTTAATCGAAATCAGATTAATTGAGTTTTTTAAATTTTATCTTCAAGTATGTACAATCTGATCAATTGCTTCATTTAAAGGCAGTATCTTTAAAAAAAATTAATTTTAATTTTATTCTTTGGTAAAAATAAAAATAAAATTTTTCAGTTTGGCTATTTCTACAAAATGTTAATTATTATTCGGCCAGTTTATTATTACTAATAATAAATGTTTTTATAACATGAATTATTTCAAATGTCGTGGTTAATAAAATTTATATCTAGCTCTTAAATGGATAATATTTATTAAACAGTTTTAATAGCAGGCACTTTAGACCTGCCTGTTGGTATTAATACATAGTGTTACCAGATTTTCCCTACTATGACGGCTGGTTATGGTCTGAAAATGATTGATAGTAAAATAACCGAAAATCACTCATCAAAGTCACAGAACTATGAAACTCAATACAGCTATATTAGTGTTGGAGCCATTTCACACACACCTACTAAACTGGAGCCGGAGTTGGTACGACACCTGATGCAACATTATGAAATTATTGCTTTAATCAGGATATATATTTGTCTACCAATCACTTTATACTTACAGATGGTTAAAAGTATTTGATACTCACAGTCAACAAAGGACCTATCTAGTGTAGTGCCTTTTTGTATATTTTTGGTTTTAATACTTCCTTCTAAGATACAATAGTATAATATTTCCTCCGTTCTAAGATGCAATAGCCCAAATGCACCAATAAATGGTGTAAAAGGTATCTATTGGTTCGCACCGTCATGCCATCGTCTCCGGTTTTGTCCATTTAATGCCAAAACTCGCCGATTCTTTTATTGAGTACACTTTAATTCACTTTCTATTTCAATATATGCCATAATCAGACGTTTGACTAAAAGTATTTCCATTTAAGAGCTGACATAATGTTGACTAACTCTACTATTTTGTGCGCCGAACTTAAACGAATTCAAATTTAATATCATTGATCGTATGGAAATTACAAAACACAAACAAAATCTGATAATCTGTAGAGAAGAAGTAGAAAATTATCAAAATTTTTATCAATATATAAGAAAACTTGTTTCATATTTATGCATTCGTTGAAATCACGTTTGATATTTTGATTTTATTGTAGTTAAAACTAGAAAATATTGTTATTGTAATAAAAAAGAGTTAGAAAACAAGTGTAATTTTTAAATACGACCAATGTTATCACAAGTGAATGAGTCCTAAATGTAAATTAGTATAAAAAAATTATGTAGAAAAAATCTGTGCGTTTTGTCATTTTTATTTTTGTAAATCAAATATAAATATTTTCAAGTTTAAAAATTTTTCTAATATTTAATTCTGGAAGTCACAATCACATTTGTATTAGAAAAAAAATTATACTAACTTATCAAAGCATTTAAATGCTTAGTCAAATTTTCTATGCAAATCTGTGCGCAAATCATTAAAAAATTTATATGAAGCACAATATTTTTAGGTTATGTTTAAATATGGAATACGTCCCAATATACGCTGTTAATATTGTTAATATATCTTAATTCTTTTATTTTTATTTGTACGTAAACATGCATCGTGTTATGTATCCTTATAGGGTTACCAACTCTCCTGATTGGATCGGAAGACTCCCGATTTAAAAAGTAAATTTTCAACATCCCTAGTTCATTAAAAAAAAAATTTGCTAACCAAAATTATTTTATTTTTCTATATTATGTCTCAGGGGTACTAGTAGAGCTAGCAGTTTTTAATTTCAATTCTTTTGAAATCGACACATGCGCACATTTATCTACTATAAGTTGCATGAAATTATAAAAATTCAACAATACGTTATTGTTAATAATTGAAATCTATTTATTTAAATTATAGCCCATATTACTAAATAATGTACTATTCTTCCGATCTCTCGATGATATAATAGGTCAATCTCGTGAATATGTGTTAATATGTTCATTCATGTTGTAGCCATGGCAAATCGTAACTAGGATTTGTCTTTGATTGCGAACTTTAGTTAAGACGCTTCTTTCATATTACACCATGACCCTTGAGATTTGACTATCAATGACTGACTGTAAATGGTTGTTAAATTTTCGTACAGACATTAAAGAAGTTGGCATACAGGCGTTAAAGAAAGAATTACTAAAATGAGCCAGTACTCACAGCGTATATTAAATCTTATTAGCTTATTTTTGTTTCCAAGATGGTACATTTCAGCATCATCTGGAATGAATTTACAAAACTTGAATTTATGCTATCTTTGTGTTTAAAAATGTTGTACGTTCAACTACACTGCATAAATTATAGAAGTTGATTCATGAATCTCTACGAAAAAATGATTCATAGTTATAATAGGAGCACAGATTCTGTGTTCATATGTAGAAAATAACATAACTTTTATTTTTCCAACTTTTGTGTTCGATGTGATTACAGTATAGTGAAAAATTGCATTCCACTGTATGTACACTTTAATTCATATGGATCTTTTAAAATTTTATAATTGATTTATGTCTTATTTTTTCATTTTCTCGGAAACCGAATAAATAAGGCACATATCAATTATAAAATTTTGAAAAGATAGCGATACTTTTGCAGCTGATTGTACATACACAAACAAAAGCAGAAATATTTAAATGGTAACTTTATCGCACATTTTAAATTATATCTTCTTAATTCCATTCAATTCGATGTATGATTGTGTATTTAATACTTGATTTAAAAGAATCTGTGTTTGCATCATAATTTCTTATGTTTTGTATTCATCTTTTTAAATTTAAACATAACCTAATTTAGTAAATAAATGCATTAAATGTTTATTTTGTATCATAATAGGCTATAAAAGTGTTTACATCATCCTCGAAACAATCTTTAAAGCCTACTCTACAATTCAAGTCGTATCTGAGACATTCATTTGATTATATGTTATAATGGAGTGTTTTATATAAAATACGGTATACTTTTATAGGGTACGATTATATACTAGATTTTATACGGTACGCTTTTAATATTGTGTAATTTATCATTAGCTTGAGTTAAAATTAACAAACCGAGATTGATTTTGAGAACAAAAAGGAATTCGTAATCGATTTAAAATATCATATTCCGACTATTTTTTACGTCAATCTATTAAATTACAGCGCATACGACAGATATAGTAGAATAGGCTTTAAACATCGCTTGTCTATCAGTAATTATGTTCCGTGATGTAAAATTCTTATTAGTCTTTACATGTCAGATTTTAAAACCGTTGCGCTATTGTGGTAAATAATTGAACTAATTGTAAGTAATTTAAATAATTTATGAATTGAATAGTTTTTTTTCCTTCAAAATTTAATAATATTTCAATGATTTACCACCAGAGACGCTTGTCTACATATAAATAATATACAATACTTTTTTAACAAATGGCAGTTAAACATTTTTATTTAATACACAAAAAAGTGTGCCATATTTTTTTTTTTATAAAACTAGAATATATTTTTAAATATATTTAAAAAAATTGAATAAGAGTAAAAATACTTCTTAAAAAAATATTTGTACTTTTTAATTTTTTGACCAATTTTTTACGTAGCACATGAATATCAAACGTATGCTTGTACTTGTCTGCCTTGTATTCGATCACTAAAGCGTTTCCAACTATTTAACGTTTTACCAGACCATATCCATACACTTGAAGTAATTCCAACAATCATACACATTAAATATTTGATCATAAATATTTCAAATTCAGGTTTTTGTCCAGTATTTCGTGCATTTATTGGGCATGGTATTGAATATGTTTTATTACACATTTCCATATGCCATGTTGTCATCCATGATTCAAAATTGACTTGTTCGTAGAATAAACAGCCTAATACAATTAAGGCTGGCACCGTATACAGTACACTAAATATACCAATACGTATCATTAATTTCTCTAATTTATCAGTTTTGGAGCCATCATGTTTCATTACGGTGCGTATACGAAATAATGATACAAAACCGGCAAGTAAAAATATTGTACCCAATACGAGGTAGATAAATAATGGTGCTAGAACAAATCCACGTAATGCATCCACATTCCATAATCCAACATAGCATACACCACTTAGTATATCGCCTGAAAATAGAAAACAGAAAAATGTTATTATGTTAATTAATGATTCATGTTCAAAAAGTTTTTTTTATACAATTTTTATCTAATAAATAAATCTTACAGACATATATATTAAATGAGAATCGGCTGTTTTTAGAGCTTTCAATTAAGTCTATTTAATAAAAATGTATGTATGAGTCTTATTTTTACTAACGATGAGATTAATAATGTTATTTTAAGGGTTTTTACCCGACTACTGCGGATTCAAAAAGCGGGTATTGTTTGAGGTATGTATATATGTTTGTATGTATTGTTTCATTGAGGTATCTATCGTTGGAATCATGCTGTCAGTCTGGGTAATATAGGATATGTGACGACATAAAAATTCAATACAGTGGTCGTAAGTCGTTATCAATTCAGTATCAAATGCATAAATTATTTTTTTTAGTGAGATTTACTAAGTTTCAATGCATTTTCAAGATGAAACGATTTCAGAAAAAGTTATTAATGTATTATACACGTGAAAATAATGCAAAAAACTCATATGTTCTTATGCGATTTTCATTTTTTTTTTCATATACAGCATATTGACAGACACATTATCGGAACAGCAAAGTTATCAATTGTTTTGTAAGTTTCGAACAAAGCATGCTGATTACAAATTCTAAATCACCAATTTTGAATACTGTAGAACACAAGATAACACTTTTAATTAACTTGAAAACAAATGAAAATCGGATAAAGAATATATGAGTTTTTTTGCATTAATTTCACGTGTACAATACACTTCTGGAGTTTGGTTCGTTCCTCCCGACTCACCCTGTATATATATCATTTATCGTTCACAATTTTAGTCTGATCGGAATTAAATTTGGTATGTGATGTGCTTTTGGTATTTGGTAATTTTTAAGGCCAAGTTCGTTAATGACCAGAATCGGTCAAGGCGAAAGGGGGAGGGCTTATAGGGAAGGGCAAACACAAAATTTGGAATATATCTCTTAATATTGAAAAAACAGAAAAACTTATCATGAGTAAACTTGTAGAAAATTAATTTCACCTCAATTTATCTTCTTTTTATACGCTTTTTAACCCGACTTCAAAAAAGGAGGATGGTTCTCAATTCGTCTGTATTTTTTTTTTTTTTATGTGTGTCACCTCAGAACTCCGTCATTTATGAACCGATTTTGAATTTTTTTTGTTTGTTTTAAAGGGTTTGGCTTCCCATTGGTCCCATTGTCACCAAATCGCATTCTGATGAGAGGATCTCCGGGAAATCGAGGAAAAATCCTCATTTTATATGTGATAACCGATTTCTGCGAAATTTTTTTTTTTTTTAAAGGGTATACTCATTCATAATGGGAAAATAAAAAAAATTTTTAAAAACCGACCCCAAAAAAAAAAATTTTTACAAAAACAAAATGCTTGTAAAAAAAACTGAAAATCTGTTATAAAAAAATGCACTAAAAATTATAAAAAAAAAAAAACGGGTAAAAAAAAAGTGTTATAAAAAAATTCACTAAAAATTAGTTGGTCGTTTAGTAGGTCTACCCATATTTAGACAAATAAAATCAGTTATAGAACTTCAAAGTCACTAAAAAGCGAGAAATAAAACATATTTTGACAAAATGGAAACCCGACTTCTAAAATCAAATATTCTATAACAAAAGATGCACTAAAAAGTAAAAAAATAATTGCATATTCTTGTGCCAATTTTAGTTCACCAAAGCAAAAATTTTTAAATATATATGTACAATTATTGTTATTTTTGGAGGCGGTGTCAGCATAGAGAAATTCACATAACTTCTGGACACCGCCTCCAAAAATAACAATAATTGTACATATATATTTAAAAATTTTTGCTTTGGTGAACTAAAATTGGCACAAGAATATGCAATTATTTTTTTACTTTTTAGTGCATCTTTTGTTATAGAATATTTGATTTTAGAAGTCGGGTTTCCATTTTGTCAAAATATGTTTTATTATTAGTTTCACCTGTATGTATGTATGTATGTAACCGACCCTTTTGGGCTCGATTTTCTCCTACTTTGAACGATCAGATTTAATTCAAATTTTGCACACCTGTCAAAGACCGATGACAACGCAATAATTCGATTAAAATATCCGATTATCCTGATTAGATTAGCCAGGATTCATCAATTTCCCAGATAAGTTACTGACTTAAAAAAAAAAATGTGTGTGTGTACAAGTCACACACGGTAGAAGTGAAACTTCTGGTCCCTGATTAAAAATACTTATTGAAAAGTATTGAAAAAATAAATAATAGTTAAAAAAATTATAGTTTAAAAAACTAAAAAACACGCTTTTATAGAAAATTCAACTAAAAAATGAAAAATAAATAATAGTTTAAAAAAACACGCTTTTATAGAAAATCCAACTAAAAAATAGAAAATAAAATTTAATAAATTTGAATTAAGAAAAGTGTAAATAAGAAACAAATGTATATTTTATCCATCCTTCCAACCGATCTATGTGACATATTCGTATAATATATTCATTTCAATTACTTTATTAGGTGTTAAATTTTAAAATAATTAAAAATAGTATACTTTAAATAAGTTACAAAATTATTTTATTATCCAATACAATATACACACAACTGGTCATACAAGTTTTTTTATTTTTTATTTTATTTATTTTTTTATCTATATTTATACAGAAAAGAATATTTCTGACAACAACGACATTAAAACATTAAAAGTATGAAAAATGTTTCAATTAAAATTAATTTGTTTTCAGCTCTAACATTGAACTATGTTCTATAGATGTATAAATCAAAGTTTTAGGCATTAATTATCAATTTTATGAATACGATTAAAACAACACTTACGTGTATAAAAGAGAGTTTTTAAAATTATTAAATATTAAATAGTGATTTATGGAACATTATCATTGTTTTATATCCGTTTATAAGTTCTAGTCTCAAAAAAAGAAATAGAGAATGTGCCATTCATTTTTTTCTATCCCTTATAGTTACCGAGTTACCCCACAAAATCATCAAAATTGGCCAACTCTGTAACTATAAGAGATAGAAAAAAATGGATGGCACACTCTCGATTTCTTTTTTTGAGACTAATTCATTGGTGTCAACAAAAATTGGCTACCATCCTTTGTTTGCGAGTTATAAGCAAAAGTTTGATTTTTAAACAATTGTGAATATCTTGGTTGTTTGTGAAGCTAGATGAAAATAATTATTACATTCTTAAGGCAATTTTTTGGTATAATCCAGTGGCGTCGTGAGTGAAGTTTGAGAAAAAAGGTTGGTTTTCGAGATATGACCTTGTGTTTTTTTAATAGGAAGTATAGTTGGCTATGGCTTAGTTGGAATCCGTTCCTATTTTTCCTCTTTTTTTTCCTATTTTTAACCATGTATCGTTTATCAGGTTGCTTTTCATCCGTAAGCCTGAAATAGCCAAAATAGTAATTTTCTAGTTTAATTTTTGCGTTTTTATAATATTTATTTCAAGGAGGCGATGATTATTTACGATTTTGTTTTCGCCATAAAAATAATAAACTCATTTAATCGTAAATTGTAAAAGATGTCTTACGAAAATTACGATAAATTTGATATGTTAGAAAGCTTTATTCAAAGTAATAACAATGATATTGCATCTGAAATATATTTCAATCGCTATCCAGAAAGGAGACAGCCTGATAAACGTATTTTCAAGAGGTTAAAAGAAAATCTTATTGATTTCGGATCTTTCAACAAACCAAGACCCAAAAATTACATAATTATTTACAAATGTTTAAAAGTCGAAAAATCGAACTTTTGCTTATAACTTGCAAACAAAAGATGCTAGCAAATTTTTGTTGACACCAATGAATTAGTCTCAAAAAAGAGATCGAGAATGGGCCATCCATTCTGTGCTATCTCTTATAGTTACCGAGCTACCCCATAAAACCATCGAAATTGGCCCACCCTGTACATGAGATCTACTTTTTTTAAGATTTCACTTTCGCGATTTTTTTTAGGTCAGGAAAATTTACCATCAAAGAATATATATGATAGAAGATTTTTAGACTTGTTTTTTGTTAATCTTTCAATAGCTCACGGGAGTGAACCTCGCACTGAAACACTTTGTAGAAAACAACATAATTATTTAACGAGCCAAAATTAATTCAAATTAGCTACAGATAAAGACAGATTTAGAATTTATTTTATTGCCTTAACATTAATGGGACGACTGATTTTGCATGTCTCTAACCAATGAATCATAAATAGATGTATATACTGTCAATGATATTAATAATGATTCTTCAGTATAGGAATTAGTCAGGACAGAACGTTGTTTAGTCTTCGTTAACTTTTAGTATGAAAATGCTGATTCACACAGGTTAAAAGATCCGATCGGTATGGAGATACAACAAATATATTCGCTACATTTGGTGATTTTGGGATATTTTTCTCGGTAGACGTATTTTCAAAAATCTTCTTCAAATTTTCTGGCTCGTAAGATTAAATCAGTTTATAAAATGATAATTTCAATTTTTAATGTCTTTTGCTCCATAAGAAATATATCTGAAATTTTTTGGCTTATGCGTTTCAAATTTAAATCTATTTAAAAAAAAAAAAAGATATAAATTCCACAATTTCTTTAATTTTTTCAAAATCAAATTATTCAAGTACCTTTTCTCAAGACACGCGAGCGATCGATCAAAATTGGCTTCGCGATCTACTTGTTGGCCCCCCTGCTATAGACCACAAAAATAGCGCTCATTTTTCAAAATTTTATAATTGATTTGTGCCTTATTCATTCGGTTTTCTACTAACAACTTTTATTCGAAACATGTTCCTAAGAACTGAACACAAATCTACCATAAAATTTTGAAAAATGATCGCTACTTTTGTGTCCATAGTACTGTACATTAGATCTAGGCTTATACTTGGAATATCTAGTTGCGTTCGTTTGTGCAATACATGCGTCGTCAAGGTACTTTTCGTACCCATCAACAAAATTTATATTTTTGTTATATAGATCATTAAAAACATAGTTAAGATTGAATAATACCCCGCTTATAATTTTCAATATAACAATGTCAAAGAATGTTATAAATGTTCAAACGTATTACTTAAATATCAAATTAAGTAAATGCTAGTCACTTCCGTTGGTATAATATAACAGGCAATCATACTAACAATTCATAGATAGACGCTAGTCTACAAAAAAAAACAATTAAAAAAATATGTAAATAGTAAATAAACAAATTAATAATACATTGGCATAAAGACAGTGAGAGATCATATGCATTCCACTACCATAACATGTCAGGTAGCTTAGAGACATAGCGTTGATCTAGAATGTCTGCCAGGGTAGTTCTGCTGAAATTAACATTAATTAATTAATTTATTTTTTTATAATTAAATCCTTCACGTGTTAATAGAATTTGAATTGCTAAATAACATAGTATACGATACGACAAATCTTGTAATAGCAAGCAGCGCTGCTTATTACTGCTACGGTTACCTGCAGTCAGGTGTTCAAACTTAAAGTAAACTTAACTTACTTCCCTCATATGTTAATTGAAAAATATTTAGCTAAATTAAAAGTTTAGAATAATTAGAATACATGCATAACTGGCCATGGGACCTATTCCCATCCTAGATGTGTATTATTTTTCATATCAAGCATTTTGATGTCGAAAAATGTTATTTATCATGAACTTTACTGTAGGTACTATTTGAGTTTAAGGCGTGTATTTTGGAGTCAAGATGAAAAAAGTAAAATCAAAAGGTGTGTCGTGAATAACAATTTCTAAAAACAATATTTCACAAAAATTATAATTAGATGACAAATCCTATGCAGATACAAAAATTATTTATACTGAAAACAGGTATTGATCGATATATAACAATTTACATGTTTTTAAAGAGGACAGAGGTGTATCAAATTAATCTTACAGTTACTAGTACAGTTAATAGAGAAGCTCGTTACTCTTGTCCGCATTGCATTAAATTACAGGAGTTATTTTTTTTTAAATTTAGGTTCAGTATCATGTACTGAATGTAAATGAACAAAATCCTTACAAATTTCGGCCCCGGAAGTGCCGCCATTTTGAGAAAACTGTATCGGACAATATCTCCATTACCGTGCACTTTAGGCTTAAAATGGTAAAAATAGGAAATCCAATTATCTACATGAAAGGTTATTACCATTTTGGGCCTGTAACCATTTTAAACAAAATAATTTCATTTATTAAAATAAAGAACAAAACATTAGATAATACTTTGTAAAAGTAAAAATTTAGGGACATTACCCTATCTTGCTGTTAATACTATATTAAGTTTAGTTCTGTTTTTGTAACGGTTAAAAATATTGATCGTAGAAAAGAAAATTTTCATGTAGGTGTTCACAAAATGACCTAAATAGTCCATTTCCGCAAATATCTGTGCGTCTGTACGTCAACACGATAACTTAAAAACGAAAAGAAATAGCAAGCTGAAATTTTGTATGTGTGTTCTAGAGTTAAAAAGTAAAAAGGAAAATTGGACCATGTTTAGGCAAAATGGGAAAAACTGCCTATCTTTGAAACCGTAAGAGATAGAACAAAAATTTAAAGACAGAAAAAGTTCCTTTTTTATAAATAAACAATTATTGTTTGAAACTTTTATTTCATAAATTCAGTATTCACCGGGTATTTAAGCAATTAACTCAGTTAGTTGGTATTTTCCCTTGTTTATTTTGTGATTCACGTTTTTTAACATTGAGCAATGAAAATAAATTTAATTACAAAGTTATTTAAATGAAGGATACATAGAAATACGACTAATAACTATAAAGTAACTAAAATATTTAAAAAAAAAAACAACATAAAATTATATAATACACAGGAAATAATAAATTGAGATATAAATTTAAATTAAATGGACATTTTCATCTGTTTTAAATCAATTCGTTGGTTTAAACAAATCAATTCGTTGGTCACTTTAAACAATAATTGATTATTTTAATTTAATATTCAAGCTATGCAATAGTTATAGCGTCAACGTAAATACTATCACATAAATTCAAAATTTATGGCGTAGGCGAAGTACAATTTTTATTAAACAATAATATCTGTAATAATAATAAAATATTATGAATAGACAAAAAATGTCTTGTTTAAATAAATGCACATATTTTTAGGTGTTGAAAAAAATAAAACTATACATTATTTTTAAAACCATTTAGATAATAGGTAGTATGATTCCATCTTGGATTTTATGAATTACATTGAAGTGAAATTAAACTTAAAGTACAGGTAGAAATAGAGGATGTAAATCTTTTTTTTCAGTTTCACATTTTCGACAAAAAACAATATTATTATTAATAATTAATAATTATCGATAGATAAAAAAAAGTTCCCAACTAGGTTCTAACTAGGGCTTTTTCGGCGGTAGTCAAAGGTGCTGTCCATACAGCTACCTACTTTCGTACATATATTGGAAAGCTTACGTAATAAGGAACCTCTATCCATATATAGAGATAAGTGAATTTGGATAAGTTCCTGGCCATACGCATGTAATAAATGAATCAGTGCTAGTGGATGAAGTGACGTCACTAAATACATCGTGCAGGATCGTATTCAATGTAAAATGTAATCGGAGATATTTTAAATTTAATAAGTTTTAATTATCAATGATTAATCAAATAAAGACTGTATCCTTATATTTTCGCGAGTATCACGTATTAATAATTCCTTCAGGAAATAATTTATTTTTTTCTACCTATCAATTAAAATTAAATTTGTGATTAAATCTCGTTAGTCTGTGTACCGAATAATGAAATCTATTCTTTCATTCTACACACCCACGTAGGAATGACGAGCCTAAAATGGAGCCAAAATGTGAAGATCTGGTGAAAGTTTAACATCAATTCTTAAGGTCGAACACATAACCTCTTTATATCTGTACTATAAATAGAAACTATTGATGGCTTACTCTTTCGTTTGTATAACAATTTTCATATACAAATCAATATATGCATACCTTTTTTTTAATTTTAACATTGTAATAATTCTTAGAAGAAACACAACAAAAAGTTATATACGTATATAAGTATGTGTATGTGTAAAATAATCCAATAATATATACAGGTGTTCTGAAATTCATTCAGAAAAACTATACCACGGTGTAGAGCTGCAAAAAACAAACAAAAAAGTTTTATAAAGTTTTTCGATTTGACATCAAATCGTCAAATCGAACAGTTTTTATAATTAAATTAATTTGAGATATAAATAATAATTCAAGCAATCACAGAGCGCATAGTGTAAGGAGGGGGGGGGGCGATATATACGTTTAATAATAATAATAAGTGTAGCGACACCCACAAAATAGTTAAATTTATTAATGTTTAATTAATTGTATCTCAAAACCTAAGCGTCAAATCGAAAAACTTTATTAAACTTTTTTGTTTGCTTTTTGCAGCTCTACATCGTGGTATAGTTTTCATGAATGAATTTCAGAGCACCCTATATAAATATATGTATAGAGATAGACAGATTGTACAGGCTGTCGGGCCTGTCGGGCTACACTTCGACCATAACGTCCATTGTGATGCCTAAGGATGTGAGGATGTGAGTGGAGTGGAAGGAATTTTTGTGTATAGACTAGGAATTGGTAGGATATGCGGCTGCAGCCGACTATGATAGGAACTATGCCGATATTTATCTGGAGTTCGTGAAGGAAACTGCAGAAAACCTTTTCAAGCATAGCCGGTCATACGCCGACAGTTTAATCAATTAACCGCCCCTTTTTTCTTAATAATTGACAAACTGCCGATGTCGGGATTCGAACCCATAACCTCCCAGTTTGCAAGTATGCATACTGCGCAGACATAACGCCTTAGATCGCTCGGCCACTTGGACTGGTTAAATATATGTATAGTGTATTATTAATTATATCCCTGTTGATACTGTTTTTTTATTATTTTGTTTTGAAAAAGTATTAGAATTCATTATATTATAAATGATAAATTATGTTTATACTTCTATCTAACTCTTCAAGGCAACAAAAATATCGAGATATTTTTTATTCCGTTTGGTTCAATTTTATTGCAGGAGAGTGTACTGTACGTACATACATAGGTTGTAGTAATAAATATATAGAGTTAAAAAATCTACCATGATATTTGAATATTTAATATAATGATGTTTGTGGTACATTTATTTTCATTGCTTACAGACATAAAGAAAATTTGTGTATAATTTGTTAACGTTATTTGCTGTTAAATGTTTTGTATATGAATTCATAAAATATATTTTTAGAATTTTTAGCAAAGAAATATATAAATGAAAATAAGTGTGCATTCATTTCAACATAAGACACGTTTACACGTACGTCTGTCTACTGCTAAAAGAATTTAAGAATTTAATTTAACAAATTATTTCGTTTTCATATTTATTAAAGAATAATAACATATATACGAAGGGGATTTTTTTTTGATCTCTATGTAGTTGATTCAACCTTTGATTATACGCAACATAATATGTATCATAAGTTCTCGTTTGGACAAATTGGAAAAATTTCAATTCTTATTTATTTAAAACATACAGCTGTTGTCTATCATTTAACTTGATTTAACAAAGAATACTTAACGTGGGTAAAGGCCATTACACAGTGAAAAAAATAAGGTATAAGAGATAAGAAATAAGAAATAGCGGAATCCAGCAGATGGCAGAACCGTTGATCAATTCACAATTCAAAAATAAGGAATAAAGAATAAGAAATAGCAACAGAATTTCCGTCGCGTTGGATATCTGTTCCTTATTTCTTATTCCCAGCCAATCACAGGTTTGGCTGCCAATGTTATGCGCAGTCGATTATTTCGATGTTTTTGACATTTGTGCACACACCAGCAGCAGGCATTCTACCACTGTGATTGGTTGAATATTGTAGCTTATCGCCCATTGTGTTTTCGTCGCTGTGCTATTTCTTATTTCTTATATCTTATATCTTATACCTTATTTTTTTTCATTGTGTAATGGGCTTAACCTAAATTTGACCACAAAACTAAACAAATAATTTATTCTTTGGAAAACATAAATTCATTTACTAATTATTATACCAGTCCAGGTGGCCGAGGTTACTGAGAGGTTATGGGATCAAATCCCGACATTGTCAGTTTGTCAATTATTAAGAAAAAAACAAGTAATGTAACAGCTAACTGAGTTAATTGTTTGAATATCCAGTATATGCTATGTTGTATATCAGTAATTGAATTGTTAAAAATTATGCGTATTCGAATTGGTAACAATTCGCTTTCCGAGGAACATTTAATCCATAAATTATGAGAAAACTATTGAGTATATGAAAAAAATTATCAAACAAAAGTTGTTTATTTAAAAGAGAAGAAGATTTTCTGTTAACAAATTTTTTTTCTATCTCTTACGGTTTCAAAGACGTATATTTCCCCCCTCCTAGCGGGGGAAACACGTTCCGATTTTGCCCATTAACGTACTTGATCTTACTTTTTTTCTCTAGAACGCACAAAAAATTTGCAGCTCGTTATCTCTTTTCGCTTATGAGTTATCGGCTTCACGGACAGACTCACATTCGGCGGAAATGGCCGAACTAGGCCATTTTATGAATACCTTTCTGAAGCATTTTTGTCAAGGATTAATATTTTCAAGCGTTACAAAGTCGGGACTTAACTTAATATACCTTATATATTTACATGTACAGGGTATAAAAAGGGGCGGTTAATTGACTAAACTGTCGGCGTGCAGACAAGAACGAAGTAAGCGGCTTTGCTTGAGAAGGTTTTCTGCAGTTTCCTTCACGAACTCCAGATGAATATCGGCATGGTTCCTATCATAGTCGGCTGCAGCCGCATATCCTACCAATTCCTAGTCTATACACAAAAATTCCTTCTACTCCACAAACATCCTTACATCCTTAGGCATCACAATGGACCTTATGGTCGAAGTGTAGCCCGTCCAGGACAGTCTCTACAATCTATCTATATGGAATCCTAGATAGATTTATCTACATGCACACTTGATCTTGGATACTTGCTTCAATGGAGTTTGAAATGAACTTGTTCTTCAATGTATTTAAAAAGACACACAAACACACCTATAATATATGTCTGGTGCTTTGTATCCACAGGCAGGCTGTTTGATATAAATTGACCAAATGGACATTGTTAACAAGCGGATCATGATTGTTTGTCCTCAAATAAAATACAAACAACTTAATAATACATATAAATTTATTTTGTTTTTTTTCATTTATGGTTAAAAACATTATTAAGAGTAAAGTTTTATTAGATATAGGTTGAATCAATGTGTTTATTTATTTTATACTAATTATATTTTATATTGCTTTGTTTATTACTAAATTATATACCTACCAATAATAAACCTTTGTAAAGTTTATTAGCATGAAAATGTCTATACAGTGAAAAAAAATTGGATTCATTGAAAGTAAACGCAGTTCATTCAACTACACAGCAGATATAAATATGTCGAACCAAAGAAAACGTATTTGCTAGAATTCTAATCATCCAACTATGGGTATGTTCTAAAATATGCTGCGAGCGCTGGTAGCACTTCACCGCGCGTTCCAGAATTCATGACAGCACGCTGCAGCAGTACTGTGAAAAAATATGACGTCATGAATTTTGACGAAATTTCCTGCTGTGACTGCTGCCCATGGAGACTATATAAAGGAGATCTAACTCAAACGGGAAAATTGACAAAATATGGCAACGAAATGGTAGAGGTTATATTTACTTTTTATGCCACTAGGGTCGCTAGTTGTTGATAGGAACTCATCCGTATCGAAGTGAAATACCGTACGTTTAGTTTACATCTTCGCATAGTAGATCTCTCACGAGTATGAGAGAGTACATATGTACTTAATGTATACACATGTATTCTCTCATACTCGTGGGAGATCTGCTATGCGAAGATGTAAATTAAACGTACGGTATAGTATTATAAATAGAAATGAAGTAGCCAAAAGTAACTAGTTTTATTTCGAAGTGAAATATGAAATTTGTTTAAAAAAATTTATTAAATAAAAAACTGTTTAAAAAACATTTAAAATGGGAAGAGTATGTGCAGTAGACAATTGTAAAAGTGGTAGTGCTTGTGACAATAAGCAACGGGATCAATTGGGTTTAAAAAACCAGGACTTTTTAAAGTACCAAAAGCGAGTATAAATATTCCAAAATTAATTAAATTGTATGACATTATATTAAATATTAATTTTCAGCATTATTATTAATAAATAAAAGTTTAATTTAATATCTGAGTCAATAATATATTTTCATTTTTACAATTCCAACATTACAGGTTACTATTTAATTATTTGATGTTTTTTTTTATTATTATGTAATTATTTTGCGAATATTAACTATCACTTCGACTTCAACTAATTCTTTATTGAAAAATTGAAATTACTTATCATTTATTTAAAAAAAAAATTTTATTGGAAAAATATTTTGGCTGGAAATAATTTTTATAATACTATAAATGCGTAATGTTTTTCAATTAAAACTCGCGCCTTTTACTCTCTGTTCTGTTTCCGGTGCCGAAGGAACATTACTGACATCTTATTTTTGTCAATTATTTGTTTACATGGAGTTATGTATCCTTGTTTAGTGTCTATGCTGCTGCCGCTGAAAAGGTGAAGCAGTGAAAGTAATGAACATGGCGGCGTGCTGTATAAGTGTTGTGAACCGCGTTTCAATTTTCACGGCTGCAGAAGCAGTGGCAGCGCACTTGCATTTTTTGAACGCTGTTCGCAGCGTGCTTCATGACGTTAGCACTCACAGCGCTGGCAACAAATTTTGGAACTTACCCTATATTATATGCTGTTGAAAGTATTATCTTATCACTTTAGAAGAAATAATAATACTTTTGAAAGAAGTAACTTTGAAAGAAGTAATAAGAAACTTTGACGTAAATTTTCCTACCGAAGTTTAATTTTTACTTTAACCTTTGCCCGTCATATTTTTCTTATTTTTTATTACAAAAACAATTTTTTTAGGTCGCCACTTTTATGTACGGTCTTATGAGGTCTGTTTGTTTGTTTAACTTTGTCGAATAATATTCAGTATTACTGACAATAATATGATACATTTCTCAGCAAATCAGATCATCGGATACATGATAATTATTACAGAAATTGACGAACACAATTTAAGATGATCTCAAGATTCGTCTTTCCAAATCTAATCTTAAACCGAATAAAATCATGCTTGAAACCATTGTCTTACCGAAAATGGTCTTAATGTATATCTATAAATTCATCATGTCTTAAAACCAATAAGACGGTCTTCATGAAGGTAAGCTTAAGCATAAAGCTCAAGACTGGACTATGAATACGGGCCTAAGAGTTCTAAATTTTTAAGCAAAGGAACTTTTCCATCTTGATCATATTATAATAAAATACAAACCAACTCTAACAGTTCAAAGTTCTCCAAATTTCTTTTTAATAACAAGTAGTTCTAACACAACAACTTAATAATTTTTATTTATTTTTTATTTTAATTAAAATTCTTAGAACTACAAATACAAAAAATGTAAGTATGTATAGCATAGAACTTATACACAAAATATACCTACAAAAATCTATTTTGCTCTCCTAGCTGTTGTTCAAACAAGAATGGTTTAAAATAAATTTGAAAAAATAAAAAATAATAATAATCTTTTGAAAAATTTCTATAGCCCCCAAATACACAAAAAAAGGTGATTTTCAAAATAAAATATATATATGTGATATAGAAAGTTGTTTATCTCATTCTAACCATTAATTTAATACTATTCTGCATCTCTTATTCATAGCATTCTTAATCAGAATTTATGTTCAACAATTCATTGAGATATTTAAGATGTGTCTGTTTATATTATCGTAAAGTTTACTTTTATGTCTTTATTTCACTTATATGCATGATGTATTTGGCATCTTTATTTTCTAGGTAGAATTAAAGTATACGTATACAAAAATGTAAAAGATGTGCATACCATAAATATGTTGTGTAATAAATTTAAAAAAATTGTTCCAATTCCTAAATCAATTAACAGACTTAGGGAACTTACCCATACTACCTGACCTGTTTAGGGGGCGGGGGAGGGAGGTCTTTAAAATACTACGCCCAGTCACGGGAATGGGGGGGTGGTGGCTTAGATTTTTGTCACGTAGTAGATCGATTTCGCCGAGAGAAATCTCGCGCTTTTTCGAACTATATTTGAATATGGCGCGGAGTGTTTAACTAAATGTGCTTCTTAAACTCACAGTTAGTGGCGCTGATGTACTTATGTCGAGACGTCAGCTGATTGAAAACAGCACTGTTTGTCGAACAATTTGTAGACTGTAGTCCAGTGAAGTACGAACAGTGAAGTATGAGACGGATATTAATGTGATTACGCAGAAAACAATTGTTTTCATAAATTAAGTTTTCGGTAGCAATATGTTTTTACATAAGTTTTTCTTTGTCATAATATCTAGAGCACGGCCGTGCGTAAGGCCGAGTTTAAGGGATTTAATTTACTAGTAATTATAAGTAGAGTTGAATTTTTTTGTTTTGACTATTATATGCGCGTAAGGGGAACTTATTTAAAAGTAGAAGGGCAACTTATTTAAACCATATTTTAATCATATGTTTAATACTTAGTATTAAATATATGTTTCCTTCCATTCATTTTGAAAATAGACTGATCCACTCAAACTGTGACGATATTCGAGGCTTCATTACAAATTAATATACATCTATGCATGCAGTCTTATGCAATAAACGCCGTATTAATAAAGACGAATATGAGCCAAATTATTTTTATTTGTTTCACTTTCTGCCTGCAAAATGATTAAAAATCATATTTGTCAATACTACGTAACAACTTCAAAATGGTCACCGAGGGGGGGGGGGGTGTCGAAAAATCTTGAAAAATAGATCACGTAGTATGGGTACGTTCCCTTATATAAATACGTATTTCGACTTCAAAGTAGTCATCAACAGCAGGAGATAGCTAGTCATAATTATTCTCCTTGATATGAGAAATCATACACATCTAGGATGGGTATCGAACCCACGACCTCTGACATTCTACGCCAAATCTGCCACTGAGCTACCTGAGATGTTATGGTAGTGGTATGAATATGATCTTTAACAATCTTTGATGTCGATATATTATTAGTTTGTTTATTTACTATTTACATATTTTAAATTGTTTTTTGTAAACTAGCGTCTACCAACGGAAGTGACTAGCGTTTACTTAATTTGACATTTAAGTAATATGTTTGAACATTGATAATATTCTTCGACATCAAATATGCTAGAAATCAAAAATCATACACATCTATAATGGAAAGCGAACCCACAACCTCTAGCATTCTAGACCAATGCACTGCCGCTTAGGTAACTTGGGACTCTGACCAAATGAATTACTCGGTGTGACAGTCAGACTCTACACCATACCGCTCTAAAATTGACAACTTTTTAATGTTTCTGAAGATGTTTCGCAATCTGCTGATTTTTAACCGAAGTCGTTATCCAATTTTGAAGCTTTTTGAGAAACATCTTTGCATCTGGGCAGATTACGACCTCCACATACCAATGCTTTAGGCTACATGCTCTTTTGATCATCCAGAAATTCTGCACTTCAAGAACATTTATGCCTAATTTGGCCAGATTTATTCGCAATATGATTTCATTCTTCTACTGTGCCCTCAAACAGTTGAAACAGTATTGGGAGAACAAATGAGCAGAGTCTTTAAAAGGCAATCTGGCCATCTGGGATTATAAACTTATTTTATGTTAGACCGTGTTTATGTGTTAGACCGACTGTTGGCCCGGCGACGTTTACTCGCCACGCGATCAACAAGTTGTTCACAGTTGATATTACATATAACAAATCAGTTTTAAAAAGATATTCATAGATGGCGGTACATATACAGGTTCAAAAACTCATTCATAGGTGGGTGCCAATGCATATTTTCTATACAAAATAGTTAATAATAATAATAGTTTAAGGAACTGATTTGAAGAATTGAGCTGTCTCAATTTTTAGGAAATTATTTAATTTTTAAGTATTAAATTAGTATGTATTTTTTAAATAAAGAATAATTTTTTTTCTTTAAAAAAAATCTGAATATTTTGTTTTTGATTATGCCACATTTTTTGCCATATTTAGGTCATACCATATTTATTTCCTATAATAAACCATCCTTTCATGAATATTTTCTAAACAAAACAGTTTCGAGGTTCACACACTTCGATGCCAAGCGTCACCGGAACGTCTTAAGATCTTTATTTCCATCTTAAAAATGGTAAAAGTAAAAAAAATCTACAAAAAGCTTAGAACCAAGTGAATCTTCCGATTTTGTGCTAAACAGGCTTTCTTATTTAAAATATACTCCAGAATTTGGAAATCATACCTGGTTTGTACATAGACGTCATAGGGAGCGTCCATAAACCACGTGGTCCTATTAAAGCCCTTCTGGAACCCCTCTCTCCTTCCATGTAGCCTAACGTAGCCTTTCCTGTGATTCCGGCCCCTCTTCCCAGATAGAATGTAGTTTTTATTGCTAAGACCAGAAGATATTTTGTGAATAAGACTGATATTTGTTAAATATATTTATGTATATTTATATATTTCTTATATTTATCCCTCCCTCCCCTTACGTAGCTCAGCGTAACATTCAAACTGATCCCCCTTCTCTCTTGACCGAGCTACGTGGTTTATGGACGCTCCCATATGGCATTCATATCAAATGTTAATAACAGGATACTGAAATAATTGATTACATTATTTCATTTTTGTTTATACACTCTGTACGATAAATGCGACTTTTGAAACGATTCACAATATAAAACATTATTATTTTATATTTAGGTATTTGTCTGTCTGTTTGTCTGCTTGTCTTGCATTCGTTATACGAGAGGCTTTACGATACGAATTATCAGCTAAGATTTATGACTTTTTAAATAACGTCCCACATCGCCTACCCTACAAATATCCCATTTAGTAGTGAGTCCCTAAATTATATTAAAGTCATTTTAACATCTTGGGTTTAACACTCAACAAATTTATTTAGATTTATGTTTTTTTTTGGTTATTCTTGTAGATAAAACAGAATACAAAATAATAATAATGCAGAGTAATGACACTTAAGTAGGTTATTTTGTCTATAAGTACTTTTACATATTGTTGACTCAAATTGAGCTTTCATAAGAAATGCTATTCAGTGTAAAAGCAGCTCAGATCGAACAATAAAAGTGGGTTTCTGGAATTTTATAAAACGTTTTCAGCGGTGCTTATTCACGATCGATAATTCGGTATATGTGATCCATCGAGTAAAATATTGCAAGATTTGCATTGCCAAAGTACAGTCCCGTTCAATAAAATTGAACCAATCTTAACCAAAATTGTATCTCATAATCTGGTTGATATCTGTAGCAAGTTTATTAACAAATAATAACATATTTATTAATTTTTCTACTTACCTTACATATATTTCTAAAGGCTTACTCTCTTTCTCATTTATAAGAAAACAAAATGTGTGTTAAATACATATAACCTAGGACCTAGATTAAAAGTATTTAAAGCATTATATACCCATTTCTTTTCTGTATACATGAACTCTATTTATCTTTTTTGTTAAATACAATATATGTTAATTTATTTTTATACTGTGTTTTGGACAGCTTTTCCTATAATGAATCAATGATAAATATTATTTATTACTGCCTGGCCGTCTGGTACTGTATAAAGTCAGTCAGTACACATGTGATGAGAGTACACTTTAAACTGACAAACAAACAACCATACGCATACAGTATAGCTATGAAAATAACTGACTGACTTTATTTACATGTGTACTGACTGACTTCATACAGTACCAGACGGCCAGGCAGTAATAAATAATATTTAACATTGATTCACTATAGGAAAAGCTGTCCAACACAGTCTGTATATCTAATAAGGCAATATATATATTTTATTATTATTACTTGAGTTTAATAATATTTTATTATACACGAAGTATTGACTTCATTTAATGATAATATTTCATTAATTGAATCTGTGTTTTATTAACACGCTTTAATTAATTTACAGGCTTTTTATAATTAATGTCTCTGATACTGGAAAATGCTTTTATTCTTTTTTTTTTAGTGTAACATACATAAGAGATTCACCAAAAAAATCGCGTCAGAAGAATTTTTGATACTCATGCACTGATTTTTCTTGGTTTACACGGAATTAAAAAAATAAATAAAATTAACAAAGGATACATATATATTGATTTTAATATAATAAACAGAGTAGACCATTATTTAATATTTTTGGGATCAAATATATTTGAAGAATATAATAATAATATTAAACTTTCTACATACACCAACAAAAATGTGGACGTTTAATAAATTTAAGAAAATTCAGATTGGTTCAATCTTTTTGTAGTAGTGGGCAGCTACTGTCTCTTTCTCTATAAATAGATCCAGAGAGGAGGGCCTTGCAGAGCAAATGTTGATATTGTCTCCTAACACAACATCATTATTTTGAAAACCAAATGAGGAGTCAGTGTTACAATACTTTTTAAATTTTGTAGTTATTGAAAAATACTAAAACCTTACACCATTATAATACAGAATTGTATTGTTGTTTAACAATTAACAATAGAAATTCTGTGAAAGTAACAACGTGATGAAATAAAAATATGCACCTTATCTGATTTTGATTTTTTTTTCTTAAATAAGCAGCTTAATATGTTTAAAAAAATTGTGTCAATAGTTATGTTACTTCAAATAGTTTGATAAAAAAATAACAAACAATTCATCTATTCAATATAAAAGGTATTTTAATAAGTTAAAAAAATTACTTCTTAATTTCCTGGACTAAGTTTACGAAAAATAAAATTCAGTATGTAAAATTTAAATTTTATTATTTTTTCTTTTTGAAAATCTTATGTTCGGAAGAATTGAAAATTGGTGTACAGTTAGTCGAACATTCGTGGTTTTAGTGGATACTTAGTGTAGAATTGCAGAGTGTCCGCAATCCCTGTTAAATTTTTTGAATCTACTGACTACGAGATTCAATAAAACCTATTTTGACAAAATGGAAACCCGACTTCAAAAAGCAAATATTCTATAACAAAAAATGCACTAAAAAGTAAAAAAATAATTGCATATTCTTGTGCCAATTTTAGTTCACCTAAGCAAAATTTTTTAGATATATATGTACAATTATTGTTATTTTTGGAGTCGGTTTCAGCATAGAGAAATTCACATAAATTTTGGACACCGCCTCCAAAAATAACAATAGTTGTACATATATATTTAAAAATTTTTGCTTAGGTGAACTAAAATTGGCACAAGAATATGCAATTATTTTTTTACTTTTATTGCATTTTTTGTTATAGAATATTTGCTTTTTGAAGTCGGGTTTCCATTTTGTCAAAATAGGTTTTATTTCTCGCTTTTTAGTGACTTTGAAATTCTATAACTGATTTTATTTGTCTAAATATGGGGTATAGCACTTTATTAGGGGTATAGTACTATCGTCTCCGTGTAAGTGATGTTCCTATTACAAAATTTTACAGTTAATTTGTGGTGAATCCATAGTTTTCGAAAATGTACGTTGTTAGTATTTTTATAATGAACAATTTTTTTTCGAGACATTTTTTCATAAATCAAATTGATTCAGCACAAATCAAATGCAAAAAATTTGAAATAGGAATGCCACTTTTGGAGTTGGCATGGTATCTGACTACTTTATGTTCCATAGAAAGTGTCACACTATTCCTTCTTTCCAAAATTTTATTTAAATTCCTTATTTTATCCGCTAACATTTTTGAATTTTTTAAAATAATGATTTGATGGTCCGGAAGTTAACGAAATAAATTAATTACTTATAAGTAAATTCCGATAAAAATAAAATGCGATTTTTTTTAAACAGCGGATAAATTCTGATTAGCTGAATTATAAGATAGATAGATAGATTGTAGAGACTGTCCTGGACGGGCTACACTTCGACCATAAGGTCCATTGCGATGCCTAAGGATGTGAGGATGTGAGTGGAGTGGAAGGAATTTGTGAGTAGACTAGGAATTGGTAGGATATGCGGCTGCAGCCGACTCTGATAGGTACTGTGCCGATATTCATCTGGAGTACGTGAAGGAAACTGCAGAAAACCTTCTCAAGCATAGTCGGTTATTTCGTTCCTGTCCATACGCCGACAGTTTAGTCAATTAACCGCCCCTTTTAATTTTTCTTTTTTTTTTTAATAATTGACAAACTGCCGATGTCGGGATTCGAACCCATAACCTACCAGTTTCCAAGTATGCATACTGCGCAGACATAACGCCTTAGACCGCTAGGCTACTTGGACTGGTAGCTGAATTATAATCTGGCTTTATTTACTTATGGTTACGACATGCGTGGTGCATGCTTATTTATCAGATTGGCAACAGAAAACTATGAATTCCAACATTATTTTACTACAAAAAATAAATAAATAAATAAATAAATGAATAATAAATAAATACCAGCACATATACAAATGTATTCAAAACAGTAGGTACAGTGGCGTTGCAAAAAAGAACCATTTCTTTAAAAAAAACCGAACTCTTCAATTACTGAAATAAATTTCCATAATTCGCGTAAACGAAATATACATTAGGGTGGAGTTACAAAATTGTAACGAGAGATGTGACTCATTAGTAGAAAGTAAAATGGAAATTAGTTTAACATATCTTCAGACTTCAGAAAACTTAACAAAAGCTGCTCTTACGCGCGGGAACTTAGAACAAGGAAAGAAAATAGATGTCTGATCCCCGAATTGACCAAATATAGTGCAAATTATTTACTTTCGACATGTACTTTTTCGAAAAAATTCCATCAAGTATTTTTGTTCAGCTGCTTTTAAGTAATCGTCAATTTAAAATTTTCGATAATGGATCCAATTTCAAGATTGGTTAAAAAAGGGTTGAAATGGTAAAAATACTCTGACAAGCTATGGGTAGACTAAGTAAGGAATTTAAAAACCATAAGATTGGGTCGTCACACGTATTCAATAAATTTAACCCGTTGCAAGCAAGCTATAATTCCGGCAGTACACACTCGGCGAGAGCACTCGACGAGACATTCTTAAGGCGAGAAGCCCCGAGTGGAGCTGTGTACACTCTAGCCGAGTGTTCGACCGGCAATACAGTCCACGTCAGTTAGTCAACGTGGCTTGGCCAAATATTATGTTGGTATACCTGAAAAATATCATTTTTAAATTAAAAATTACGGAGTAGTAATTTTTTGATTAAACTTTTATAAATAATAACTATTCAAACGCGTAATGACACTATAAGAGTAAAATAAGTATTTATAAATTTATAAAGTCTTCTACAGTTTGTCTTACGTAACCGAAAGGAATTTGGACAAACATCGTAATGTTGATGCTTAAGTATACACAAATAAATATATATGAATAATAACTTCGACAGAAGTATACTGTCTAAATAAATAAAAATAAGAATGATATGAAAAGGTTGGCTGTTACGTCACAGTCGTCTTTGGTGTAGCGGAAGCATACTGGACTAGATATCCAGAGGCCCGAGGTTCGATTCCTGGTTGACGAGTTAATTTTTTCATATCAGTATTTAATTAAAAATTCAATGACAATGATATTTGTCTAAATAGTATACGCTAAAGTCTTCTACAGTTTGTCTTACGTAACCGAAAGGAATTTGGACAAACATCGTAATGTTGATGCTTAAGTATACACAAATAAATATATATGAATTTATATAGTTTTTATTTATTTTCGTGTTTTACTATTAAGATTAATGGGTACAATTAAAGCGGTTGATAGTTCATTATTTAAAATAGCCGGTTGAAAGTTGAATCGAATGTAGACGAGATTGTCCTTCGTGCTCGTGCCAAATGTATTTACCACTTGTTTTCTTTGACTCGTGTTAAAAAAACCGACTTTTAATGGAGCGTAGACGAGGCGAGTCGATACAAGGCAGACCGCGCGTTGTGAGTACACTCTCGTGCTTGTTATATTTCGCCTTGACTCGCCGAGTGTGTATTGCCGGCATAATATTATCAAAGTTACTCTCATATTATTATTTAAATAATGACCAAGTACGTAATGTACATTTTTTTTAGTCAAAAAAATTTGTCTAAACTTGAATATGACAAAGCAGTATTGGATAAATATCACAACCCCTCAATTTTACTTTGTATAATGCAGATATTTTACATACGCTACTGAAACAGTTGGCGCCTGTCTTATTAATATACGTGTGACAACTGTATTTAAAGTATAAATTGACGAAATGTGTGATAAAATGTGTTTTTTTTTTTGTTATAAATATAGAAAAGTAAAATTTATTTCAACACTCAATATAAACAAGTAAAGTATTCTACAAATGTGTGATTAGTTACCCAATTATCAAAATTAGTAGACTCATAGACGCGTCTGCGCCCACCTCTGTCATAGACTGAGCTTACATAAATGCCACAAATATAATTTCTAGTACAACAAACAAAATTAAAATTTATAGAAACATTATAAATAAAATGGTTTCTGGATGATTGAGATTAGAAATGCCAAATATTCGTATATTTAAAGTTACGTTATAGGCTATTGATTCTGTCATATTGAAAGGAACTATAACGTTCACGGGTTTTTATTGCAGAAATCGGTGATAATGGGTCATTTAAGAAGAAAAAGCCGTGGAGTGTCATTAAATTAGAGGGTGGAAATTGGAGATAAGGGTGAAAATGCAACCTTTTCAGTTTTATCAATATATCTCGCAAACGAAGCAAAATTTCGATATATTTTGTATTAAACTATTTGTAGAAAATTGAATTTCCCATTGAAATGGCATATTTAAAATATTTTAAAACATTTTTTTTATGCCAAAAATGTTGAAACAAAAAGAAAAAAAAGCCAAAATTTTGATTTTTTTTGTTTTTTAGCTTTTTTTGCCTATAACTTTTTTGGGGTTAGAGATAGGTATAGGCATTGCTTTGTAGAGAAAAAAGTAGATAAAATTTGCTTTAAAATGCTGGGTTGCAAAATTTTGTTGGTTAAAAATTGACCGAAATATACTTTTTATGTTTATCCCTCTTATACAGATATTGTTTTCATTCTCATTTTGTTGAAAAAATCAGTCTTATATGAATTTTTTACACCCGTTGAATATTCATCATGTTATTGATGGTGGATACTTGTTGCCTAAAATCGTATGGAACGCTAACGAGACATTTGCAGAAATAAGTGGCTCAAATATTTGTTCGAAAAGTGCAGAAAAGTTGCGTCAAACTAATCAAATTGACCCTTTTTACTTTTTTATGCATTTTTTTATAGCACATTTTTTTGATCCGTTTTTTTTTTGTGAAATTTTTAGTGCATTTTTTCATAGCAGATTTTCAGATTTTTTTACATGCGTTTTGTTTTTTTTTTTGTAAAAATTTTTTTTTTGTCGGGTTTTTTTTGTAAAAATTTCTTTTATTATTTTATTTTTATTTTAAGACGGTTTTTAAAAAAAGTTTCTTATTTTTCCATTATGAATGAGTATACCCTTTCAAACAAAAAAAAAATTTCGCATAAATCGGTGATCACATATAAAATGGGATCCCCTCATCAGAATGCGATTTGGTGACAATGGGACCAATCTGAAATGAAACCCTTTAAAACAAAAGAAAACAATGCCAAATCGGTTAATAAATGACGGAGTTCTGAGGTAATAAACATTAAAAAAAAAAAATCACACGAATTGATAATCCTCTCCTTTTTTGAAGTTGGGTTAAAAATCAGACAAACTAATTAGCTATTTATGTACGTATGCGCAAGCGTAAACATTCAATTTAACGCTCAGTAGCTCACTCTGTGTAAAATGTTAGTATTGGAACTATATTAAGAGCAACTTTCAATAGTGAAAACATTATAAATATAAATAAATTTCTCGTAATAATAAATTAAATAATTATTCATAAAGAATTAGTATTTTTTTTATAAGAATAAAAAAAATACAGAAAAATAGAGATTTTAAATTTTTCCGGAATCCCCGGTCTAAAACTGGAGAGTTGGTAACTCTAGTTCCGTGTAAATATTCTGCCAATATCGTGGCGGTATCGGTGCTGTGCTGGTGTCGTGTCGGTTTTGGTAAATGTGAAAACGCCCATAATTTCGCTCTGTATAAGAAAATCTGTTTATAACAGAAAAATAGAAACTTCTATGTGTCACAAAGAATGTATTTAAAATTACTGCATATATTTTTTATTCTATTATTTACATGCTCAGATAATTTAGTTGTACAAAAGATTAAAAACAAGATATGGATTTTATAGCCCAAGTTTTTTTTAGTTTATTATTATATTACAATATAATAATAAACTATTGTAATTGAGCCCGAATCAATTTATAACTTTTCTTCAAAAAACTTTTAATGATACGTCGTATGCCGTACAATGTGGACTGTTTTTTTTTCAAGAGCCATCTGACTGATTTGGCTGGAAATTTTTGGGCTGCTTAAGTTCGGATTCTAGTCCAAATTTCATGGTGACTTAATTTTACTGTTTGAACGTGGATGGGTGAAAATCTGTCACTTTTTTAAAATATTCCTATAGAATTCCCAAAAAAAAGTGCACAAAATTTCATACATTTTGGTTCAGTAGTTTCCCACAAAAACGAGAAATACAAAAAAATTCTCAAAAATGGTTTTTGTTCGTCATTTTTCTCAGAATATATTGAACCGACTATATGAAAATTTAAGTAGGAATCAAGTTTCCTTGATGGCAGAGGGGAGTCAGAGATTTATGGCCTTCCTTTTTAACCACTTGAAAATAATTGGATCGAGTCGCCATGAAATTAGGATCACTTTACTTGATCCCTTTAATTTAGTGTCGTTTTCCTCGTCGTTGTAGATAAATTAAGGTTACGGTCTAGATGATCAAAATTTCGTAGAGACCTCGAACGTCAATTTTTTTTAATGGTGGAAAAGAAGATTATATATTTTTCAAGGAGGAAGTTCTTATTTAGGTGCTTTTTTATAATAGTAGACACCAGTCCAAGTGGCCGAGCGGTCTAAGGCGTTATGTCAGCGCAGTATGCCTACTTGAAAACTGGGAGGTTATGGGTTCGAATCCCGACATCGGCAGTTTGTCAATTATTGAAGGAAAAAAAAGTGGGCGATTAATTGACTAAACTGTCGGCGTATGGACAAGAACGAAGTAACCGGCTATGATTGTGAAGGTTTTCTGCAGTTTCCTTCACGAACTCCAAATATCGGCGTAGTTCCTATCATAGTTGGCTGCAGCCGTATATCCTACCAATAGGGAATATGCATGAACATTTTTTTTCACTTGAATTGAAGCATGTTTACTTGACAAATATCAAGGTAAAGTTACTTTTTAAATAACTTTAAAAATAAGCGAGATATGAATGATTGAAATTCCCGATTAGACAAAGAGAGTGATAGCCCTCTTGATATGTTATGTGACGTCATATTACACTTACACCATTTAAAATACACGTAAAACTCCGTTTTTAGAATTTTTGCAAGAAAGAGACAGATAATAATCTTTAAAAGCTTATAGCTTCCTTGATATTTGTCGGATTTTAATTTCGTTTTTAAATATTATTACAGTATTAACAGTATTTTCATATTCTGAAAATAAATGTGAAAAAAATTTTCATGCATATTCCCTATTCCTAGTCTATACACAAAAATTCTTTCCACTCCACTCACATCCTCATATCCTAAGGCATCACAATGGACTTATGTTCGAAGTGTAGCCTGTCCAGGGCAGCCTCTACAATCTATCTATCTATAATAGTAGACGATTGTGTAAGCCATTTACAATACTTTCATCTCCAAAAAGAAATCTTAATATTATTATACAAAGTGGTTCAAGTAACCAGACCGGTGTAAAATCCAATAATTTTTATAAATTCTGTATCAATAAGAGAAATTCACGATAGACTAACGAGTAGTCAACATTTTAATTTAGCCGAACTATATTACATCTAATCGTGTACACAAATTACACTTTTATGGTTGAAAGGGATGTTCTGTCCCTTCAAAGTTCAAATATTCGAATTTTATAATTTTTCGAGCCCACGCGATTCTATAAAATGAAGTTTATTAAAAGTTATTTTAAACAAATTTTCCGATTATTTTAGCGAATTTTCAAAGAAAATGTTATTGATTTTGTACCAGTTAAGGAATTTCGGAAAAATTTCTTCAAATGTTCATCGAACCTATCTAGTAGACAACGAGAATTCCCATCACTAAAATTTATGTATGTATGTAATATGTATATGTGTCCGTACGTGCTCTGCAGGCCACAATTTTAGGTTGATCATGATGAAATTTTGTATCTAATTTGTTTGCTTTCTTTGAAAGATTAAGTTTGTTAACGAGCAAAATCGGACAAGGGGGAAGGACGGTTTAAAGGAAGGGAAAACATAAAAACTTTCATTTCTCTCTTAGTAAAATGGAAAAATTTATAAGGAGTAAGGATATCGTAAATAAATTTTACTACAATTCATTACCCGAGCATATTTTCTGTAACTCTAATATTTACAGAAGTATATACCATTTAAAAATAATGCCCATAATAATGAATATTACAAATGCATCACCATGGTTACTTAATGGTATTTTTAATATATTTAAATAAATTTTTCTAATGCTAAGAAGGATTATTCCATATTTTGTGTTTTCTTCTTTCTCTAAACGCCTCTTATCCTTGATCGAGTCTAGTCATTAACGAACTTTGTCTTTGAAATATCAAAATTATATCAGACACGAAAACATAATTATTTATATATGTGTCTGTAGCCACTCTACCGGCAACGGAGCGCCGAGAACATTAATAAAACACAAGTTAATTAAGATCTATTTACAAAAGGGAAATGGTGTATTTATTCTGAGAAAATTCGCTAAGTTGACGCAGCTCCTGCGTAACGAAGTTTATTCCTATAGTATGTATAACTTTTAAAACTTTTTAAAAAATATCAAAAGATATTCAAAATTTAAAGATTTATATAGCAAATAAAGCATTCTATTTTACAATGGTGCAGTCATCTTTGAACCAGCCTCTACACATTAAATTATCATTAGTAAAAAAACATGAATTTTAATTGCTTCCATAATAGGTTTTTTTGGATTGGTAAACTTTTAAAATTAATTATGATGTTTAACATTCATTTTTACTGAAATATTTATTCAAATTCAATTATGTATTCATAAAAGACTTTTAAATTTGATTTGAGTATATTTATTGAAATATTATTGATTTAAAAAATACCATTGGTGGTCAGTCGTATACATATTGTAAATTAAATAATTTGATTTAGGATTTACTGTAGAATATTAATTTAACCAAAGAATATAGATATACATAGAAGCTAAGCTAACTAAGTCCATTTTTTGTGTCCCTTTAACTCTGTTAGTTAGTACCCTGACCACTAGGCAGCGATAGGAGGTACTAAAAGTAGTTTTAGCATGAAATCACTTTTCGACAGATTTTCATAATTTTTTTTTCACAGGCTACAAATAACATTTTCTAATAAATCCCAAAGTTTATAAAAAATCGCAGCACCGCCATTCAGTCGGAATGAAAAAAAAACGTTATGCTCGATTGTGCTAGCTTGTGCTGCAAACCGCATTCCGATACCGCAATTATTATCGTAGAAAATCGCGATTGATTACAAAATATAATTTAACCTTTATAATAATAATAATTTAGTCTTTATCCATATCATTACACGAAACAACTTTTTTGATATGTTAATAGGTATAAGAAATTTTTTTCAAAAATTCAGTAGATTTAGAAAAAAGTCAAGTTCAATTTTCACTTGAATTATTGAGTTTACACAAGCTAGTACAACCCTAACAGAATCTAGCACAACTATTTTTTTTTCATTCCGACGGAATGGCGGTGTTGAGCCTTAAAAACGTTTTTTCGAATTTTCGCTTCATTTTTCAAAATTGTTACGATCGGTTTGCGGCACAACGTAGCACAAACTAGCACAATGGTTATTTTTTTTGTTTTTCAAAATGGCGGTGCTAACTTCACACACATCAATCTTGATCCAATTAGAATCTTGTCAACGTTGTTTCCAGCGAGGAACATTATGTTTTGGACTTTTATTTTTTCGTGACTGCTATGGAATTCTTGATCAAGTACCTACTATCGCCGTCTGTTTTTCAGGGAACTAATTAACATAGTTGATTAGAACGGACACAAAAAATGAACTTACGAGCTTCTATGTATATCAGTATCCTTGATATAACATACAAAATAAGAAAAGAGTAAAACATACAAAATCAGTTCAATGGACTTGCATACACTGTAACTAAACATAAATCCCAGTCACCCATTGTATTTAATCTAGATGTTTCCTCCTACATTCCTACTACAACTGTTCGTCTATGTTAATTATTTCGATATAAAATGATTCTATTTGCAACCATTAATCAATCGGCTATTTTTTACAGTTTTTTTTTGAATTGGCAACATTGTTTCCAGTGACAACTACTGTGTCAGCAGATAGCTAATTTGTGCTCAGTTTGGTCTACCATTTATGCAAGACTAGACTTACGCTAGAATAGCACATACAAATTGCGCAAAGATTGATCCATGATTACTGACAAGAAAGCACCCGCCACAATCAATTTATTGCAGGAAACTTTCGATGAGCGCATAACTTCGCGTAATGGACTAGTGAATTGGTCTCCAAGATAGTGTAACATATTTAGATTATATTCTGTCGGGAAATGTGAAATCCCTAACCTACGTCTATAAACCAGAGACAACGAATGACTTAGAAGAAAACATTCGCCGCGTTATTGCCGAAATACAGTTGCTCAAAAAAGTGGTCACAAATTGTACTTTAGATTGCGATTTATTCGAGCCAGCTGAGTCGACCATATGCCCGAAATCATTTAAACATTAATGGCATTAAACTACCCTACCAATAAAGCCAATACCATGGGCATTAAGTACCTTGAATTTGTGTGTTTTATTTCATTTTAAAGTTGGATACCTCTAAAAACAATACTCGTTACAATATTGAAAAATCTACTGTGCAATCTCTCCTTTAGTGGTATTTTTTTTGGGTAAAAATAGTTTTCTTTATACCTCGGTCGAAAGTACGTATTTTCGGCATCAATTTTACTGCGATTATCACGCGCAGTTCAGGGCTTTCAAACAAATCACCAGTGCACAAATCTTAGGCTTTCGGCTCTAAAAGTGATGCCGGAAATTCGTACTTTAGACTGGCTATAAAGAAAAATAGTATATACCACACGGGCAGAAGTTTGAAAGCCCTGAACTGAGCGTCATGATCCACTCGCTGTGAAGGACTTTCTGCCCTTGTAGTGTAATACACTATTTTTATTTATAATGTTTATCTTTATTTTCCATATTTTATTCAAGACTAGACACATTTTTGTCTTAACTGTACTCGGAAACGAGGTTATATGGGGGGTTTGGGGGAAGGTGTTGGTTTTATTGTAATTTTATTTTTGCGATCAGTTGTTAAATGGGGCGTTAATCAGAGACCATTTCAACTTCGAACCAAAAACATATGTTTAGTTGAGCGAAGACTAAAATTTTTGAACGGTGTTTAAAATTTTTTAAAGTAGAGTTCGGTAGTCTTGGTCTAAGAGAGTCTTTCTTGACCAAATACTCTTGTGATTCTTTAGTCAAGAAAATGAAATTCTTGTAAAAAAAAAAGTATTTTTCTTATTAGAAATAAATAAAAAACTCAAGAAGAGAAAGTTTATGCAGCTGCTTTAACTGAAGTATACATATTTAACTGATATATATTTAACTGAAGTATATCATTACTTCTTTAAAAGTTTGTTTGAATTAAACAAATATTTATTTTGGTCCGAAATTTTAGCATCTTGGTCCAAAGAAATCATCATTTCAGTTTAAGAATTTCGAGATTCTTGAGTCAAGAGTCAGTTTATCTTCAGCTAAGATAATTTTCTCAAGTCATAACTATAGATGTCAAGATACTTATTTTCTTATACCAAATATATATTATCTTCCGTATATATGAAAGTCAGAAATTCTTGGTTAAAAAAAATTTTCTTACTGCAAGGAATTACTTCTATCAGTGTACATGAATATATAATATGCTGTATGTTGCGGGATAGAAATACTGGTACAGACACAATTTAACCATTGTATATAAATATAAATGATTTCGAGGAATTTTTTAATTTCCGTCTAGTCAACAATTTGCAAGTTCAAAAATATCAAACAAATTAAAACATATAATGTTACATACTCTATTTTGTTAATATTCGAATAAACAACCGGATGTATGGGGATGTAATGTATGTATGCGTGGTGCTAGCATACAAATATTTTACTGAGCTGGGGTGCTATCTAAATGTTGGTATTTGTTGTTTATTTTTAAGTTGAATACCTAAGATTAAGAAATTTTAAGCTACAATCTTTAACATTTTAATAGTTTTTTTAATAGTTTACGCTGACCGGGAGAGTTGCCAGTATTTGTACGAAAATTTTTATGTTAGGGCACAAATCTTGGTCACACGCCACGCCACTAAAAAGGGACGCAGCTCGGAAGTTTTGGCGGCAATGTATATGTGCATACAACACACGCTTACTTTTAAATTAGTAGAAGACTATGTACTTTTAAATTAGAAGATGACTATGCGCCCCCAGCGAATAGTCATCTCTTTTTTCCAATACAAGTATTCATGTGCCAAAAACAAACAAATAATATGTTGTCAAAAATGTGACATAACGTGTCAGCATATCGTCTATGATGACTAAGTACTTCGCTGCGTTCCGAATCACGCACGATTCACTGTTTTTTTTTAAATTTGATGAGGGCATTGGATATAATATCATCAGCCTATCAGACCGTGAAAGTGTGACGTCACAAGTTTATTAGGGTTGTGGGCATGTCCATGGTGCCCACAACGGTGGATCCGCGCTTGACGACAACAACTTATAGCGTAATGGATTTTACATGACAATCTTAATCTTAAAAACGGTATAATGGTCTTAATGATTTTTTTTGCATCCTTGAAGGAGCTTTTTTTTTACGGTGTAAAGTATTCGGAGTTATAATAGTAGAATGTATTTTTCATACTATTTAGTTAAATCCAATGATTCACTCAGTCGTACAGAAATTGCAAAAACTTGAGAGAGTTGTAAACTATTACATTTTATACACAATGATTGCAGCATCTAAAATACTCCCCCGATGTCTATAAAGTAAACATAAGTCAATTTATGTACACATTTTTCTATAAATATACATTTCTAGAAATGATGATGACACAGACGAAAATTTTAGGGAGAGAAAAAAAATAGAAGAAAATTATAATATCTATATTTCATATATTGAATTATTTATGAATTTACGTATGGAATTGATTTTTAAACGACTGTTATACTCGTATTAAATTGAATATTGTAAATACGACGGAAGTGGTGAAAAAAATATGATTTTGCAACAGAATTCTGTTGGTGGTGAAGTTTTACCATTATAAAATAGTTCTTTTTTGACATAGCAAATTTTGGTACGGATTAAATTTGCGTAGATGAACTATCTAACTAGGGAATTTCAATTTTGGGTGGGGCTTGAAACATCTAAAGGTTGTTTATCCACACAAATATTAAAGTTTAATGGTTTGAGAAAAATCGGCAAACTTGGCCTCAAAAAAAAAACTTTTTAATAGAGCGATGTTTCAAACGTACACTAGAAACGATTCACCACACAGTTTAGATCTAATTCATTTATTAAATATTTTAGTTTTGCTTCTATCTCTGTTTTACACACATAATATGTTATACATAATATGCTATAACATAAAAATGTTCACACATAATATGTTATTTAAGGTGATCTCGGATTTCGACTACCAAACTACCTTAATATTTAACGTTTTTTGAAAAAGCATTGGCAAATATCTAGTAATTAACGTTTTCTGTTTATTTGCGGAATCCTTTTATCCAGTGCGATTGGCAGAAACAATTTGTACAAATTTATATCAGACGTCATCTAGTCTATGTGACTACTAGGTAGGGTGATTCGTATTGGTCTTGGGTGTCACAAAGATTAGGTAACGTCATGCGAATATTAAATTTGTGAGACGAAATTGGCTATTATGCAGTCTAATAAAATGTACATTTTCTGATATTCACACAATACAGATAAAAAAACATCTTGTTAAGGACGTTCATCCATGAAGCTTGATAGTAGATAACAATTTTTTTTTAGTGAATTGAGTAGCTCAATTCAGTAGTTATCCTCCCTCAAAAATTTAACACCTGTCATCGATCATTTCAAAGAGTAATTATCGATTAAAAACCATACTTTTAACACAGCGTCTTATGGAGAACAGAATTTTTTTGTACTTAAAATTAGAATAACTATATTATTAAAGTAGACACCATCATGAATAATGTTTATAAATATTCTTTGATGTATGCAGTTTATATAATTGCATTAAAAAAATGGTGTTGACGAACATTTGAATTAATTATTTAATAAAATTAAAACTTTTTTGTTAGGTTTGTTTTTGCCACCATATTTTGAAAACTGGCGACCACACACACTAAAATAATATACACATACACACAAATATAAAACATAGTTTACTGTCAGATCTGTCACTTAAGTCAAATTAATTTCTAATTTCCTGCTATTTTCCAATAAATACTTTAAAAATATTTATTACAAATAAAAAAAGGTTATAAATCGTTGTAAGATTATTGACATAATTTACAACTTTTTTAAAATCCTAAATAAATTTTATTAAAGATAATACTCATTTGACTTCTGCGTAGCAAATGAACGTCCTTAAGAGGATACCAAAAAGTATAATAAAATCACAAGAAGTAAAATTGAGTAACTTTAAGTTTAAAATAAAAATAAAATGAATTTCTCTTGACTTCAAGTTGAGACATATAGTTATTCAAATAAAAATATATACCACAATACTCGAATTTCATTCATTTTATATTTGAATAACTATTTAAAATTGAATCCTAGTGTTTTCATTACCTTTCATAATCTTGATACTAATCTTATTATAACAGATAGTTGGGGAGCCGGAGCACTTTTCGTAGTCGATTGGGTTCAAGACTTGCATCATTTTGGCTGAACAAATGAATGTATACCTTATATGGGTACCGAGACACGGTTATGGATATCTTAAAAAAGGCCAGTCTTAGATGGAGGGATACTACAATACCGAAATGGTCGGAGTATAATCGTAGGCGTTCCGAAGATCTGGTCACGCTTCAAAGGGTCTATATAAGCAAAATCGTTGCGGTTATTACCGGACACTGGTTAGGCGGCAGGCACGTTGAACGACTGGGCCTACCAGTGTATCGCGATTATTGCACGAGCTGTCACAGTGTGGAGGGAGAGGAAACGATGTCTTATCTTCCCTGTCACTGTCCAGCTCTTGTCATGAGGAGGTGGACTCATCTGAGTCAGGCTTTCTTTGACGACCTTTCCGATCTTAACTCCGTAAACGTCAAAGCACTCTCGCTGTTCTTTAACAGCTCCAAATGGTTCATGGAGTACTGGCCAGGGATGGGACAACCCACTTTGTCGGTATCACAACGAACCCTATGGTCCAAGTGTGCTTCACCCCAAGACAGCCATTCTAACCTAACCTAATATAGATGTATTTTGATCTTCTGAAAACTATTTTTGAAGGTGCTTGGCTGTAAAATGAGACGGCAAATTGTTATAAACAATTTTTATAAGCAAATTCGAAGATGTTTTTAACAACTAATGTTTTTGGCATTATCTAATTTTCGACCGAATTTTGCGCTGTTATTATTACACTATTTTAATTCGGCTTTAAGGCTCAAAAAATTTATTTATGCACTAAACATTAAATCTTATTTGTTTATAAAAATTGAACTTCACAGCCCTTTTTACAGCTAAGCACCACCAAAATACGGGTTCCATAAGTCAAAATACATCGAAAAACTTGAGTGTAGCCATATACTATGGACCACAAATGTTGATGTCATTTAAAAATAAAATTGATTTGTGCCTTATTGATTTGGTTTTCGAAAAAATGCTTCGCATAAAAATTGTTAAATTATAAATACAATAACAACTTTTATTCGAATTTTTTTTGAAAACTGAATGAATAAGGCACAAATCAACTATAAAATTTTAAAAAATGACATCCACATTGACATACACTTTTGTGGCCAAGTGTACCTCAATCGGCTACAAAAAGGGCCCTCGCATCCGAACTAAGTGTTAAATGTTCATTTCGATGATTATTCAATTGAAAAGACTTTTCCAAGGTCAAAAAAGAATTGTTTTGAAAAAAGTAACTATTAATTTTTTGTTAGAATTAACATTACCTAAATTACAAAAATACAAAAAAATTATATATTTAAAAATTTGTTTTTATGTTAATGACTGACTGACTGGCTATATAATAAACATTTCAATTTCCCTTATCCATCAGAATTATGTAATGATAACTTTTTTGTGAAGAATACAATTACTTACAACAACAAAATACAGGAATTTAATAACGGAAATGACCAATTGTATGTTAAGTTTTGAATCATAATCATTACTACACATATTCATTCAAAAATTATCATATAAAATAAATAAATAAAAAAGGCCTTTTTAGGTAACGTAATGAATTTTTTTTTTGAATATTGTTTATACGTCAAACTTTTAATTATTGCCTGGTGCATATTATGTATACAACATGCAATAAAATGATACTCCTGTAGTTTTGACAATCAAGTTTGTCAACCTTTTGGTGGATTCCAACGTTCCAGCTGTCTGCCATTATTTGTTCCTCCAATATTTTAAAAATTAGGCAACGCAAGACCAGAAAACTTTTGAAGGAGTAACCAGCCAAGTAGTCGCGCTTGTAAAGACGTTGGCTGTACTTGGAACTGGGAGGTTATGGGTTCGAATCCTAACATCGGCAGTTTGTCAATTATTTTTTAAAAAAAGGGGCCGGTAAATTGACTAAACTGTCGGCGTATGGACCAGAACAAAGTAACCGGCTATGCTTGTGAAGGGTTTCTGCAGTTTCCTTCACGAACTCCAGATGAGTATCGGCATAGTTCCTGTTAAAGTCGGCTGCAGTCGCACATCCTACCAATTCCCTGTCTACACACAAAATTCCTTGTCCTCCACTCACATTCTCACATTCTTAGGCATCATAATGGATCTTATGGCCGAAGTGTGTCCCGTTCAAGACAGCCTCTACAATATATCTATCTATCTAACCCGGCTTAAGTACCTTGGAAATACTGCTAAATACAATGGAAAAACCACTGGAACTATAAAACACAAAGTTCTTGCAGAAAATGGAGTCTTTTACGCCAAAATGAATTTATTTAGAAATAAACTCATAAGCAGACAAGAACAACCAAGATGAAGCTGTATCGAACTTTGGACAGACTCATAGTTACATTCGGCGGTATGACCAAGATATTTTACAAAAATTCGAACGTAAAATCAACAGAAGAATATATGGAAGAAACTAAACGGAAACCAATTAAAAATCAGAACAAACGAAGAAATACATAACCTCCTGAACCGTGAAGATATTGTCCGGCTTATTGAGTCCAAAATCTACGCTACAAGAAGAATAGGAATACCACGATTGCGATGGCTAGACTGTGTCACCCAATATTTTAGGACGTCCGAAAGAGAAAAAAAATGCAGAGAAGTTCTTGTAAATTAAATATGTTATAAATAAAGTCATTACGAATTGAATGGTATGCTTCAAAATGTTAGTTCAAATGCATTGAAAATCATACTTTTAACATTGGGTCTTATGGAAAAACTACAAATTTAATCTTTATAATCGAATAGAACATAGTTTAAAATGCATTTTGGAAAGCATAGTCTAAGATGAAGGTATGTTCAAATGCATTTTGGAAAGTAATCATGAATTATATAAGTAATTTTATCATTTTAGAGAAGCAAAACACAAGATTTTACTTTTTTATTTAAAATAAAAGAAACCTTACGAGTCACGACTCACGAGTATTATTATTTACTAAATAACACATTTTTTCGATAGCCAAATGGACTGGGCACATATCAACTATAAAATTTTGAAAAAAAAAACAACACTTTTGTGTTGACATAATAATTACGAAATCATTACTTTATTTCAATTTCGAATTAATAGAGATAACACATGTGGTTCAGGCATAATCATGTATTGAAGTGTTTGTCGGATATAGAAAAGGCTAAGGAACAAATCGTCGTGAATGTAAAAAAATATTGCACATCGTATCATATTATCCTTGTTCGGTCTCTTTCTGCTTTAAAATTTATCTTTGTTTATCATTTATTCATGTATACACGATGGTTGTAAAATGTCGTCCGACTTTCATGTGAATATCAATCGATAACAATGTTATATTTGTATTTCTATAGAAATGGGAACGAATGAGTGATGATTCAAAGCGAGACATAACCAGCACGAGAGTGTACTCACACACTCGGTCTGCCTTGTGTCGGATCGCCTCGCCTCGTCTACGCTCCATTACTCGAAGGACACTCTCGTCTACATTCGATTCAACTTTAAACCGCCATTTTTAAATATTTTCAACCCCTTTAATTGTACCCATTAATCTTAATAGTATTACACGAAAATAAATAAAAACTGTATAAATGTATAAATACTTTTTTTATTCTTATAGTGTCCATACTCATTTGAATATATAATTATTATTTTTAATAGTATAGTTCCAGCATGAAATCATTTTTCGACAGATATTGCTCATTTTTTTTCACAGGCTGAAAATAATGTTTTCTAATAAATTCCGAAGTTTAAGAATTTTTAACTGTTCAGAACACGAGATAATTAATATTAAAGTTATCATTCTCTCTCACTCTCTCTCATTAGAAGCATTTAAAACTTCATGCCCACCCAACTATTATCTGTTGTAATAAAAAAAAATTGAAGAGTAAAGACTAAAAAAAAATTCAAAATCGGTTCATAAATGACGGAGTTCTGAGGTGACAAACATTAAACGAATTGAGAACCATCCTCCTTTTTGAAGTCGGGTTAAAAAGAGCTGCTTTTTCTATGAACACATTATATTGTGACAATCACAAAAATCACAAAAAGAAAATAAAAGCAACAATTTTTTTATAGAAAAAAAAAGAAAATTATGTCATTTGTCCAGTTCTGCCCCGGGTAATAGGTTTTTCCAATTCTGTCACATACCCGGGGCAGAACGGGTCAAATGAAATAATTTTCTTTTTTTTTCTATAAAAAAATTGTTCTTTTATTTTCTTTTTGTGATTTTTGTGATTGTTACATTATAATGTGTTTATAGAAAATGCAGCTCTTTTAATAAACCCTTTGGTACTTTTAAATCATATTTTCAACTGCATAATCCATTTTGCCTCGGGTTCGTCCATATTAAAAATGCCATTTCATTTTAAATGTATTTAAAAAAATCATACACATATCATAAAATTATAAAACGATTAAATAGCTTAGATAACTTTACAGCCAGATAACGAGTACAACTATTTGGTTGATTAAATTGTCGCGCACTCACGCTGGGCTCTGCTATTAAGCTTGTATTGTGGATGTAGTGTATGCGACATCCCACCATTGTCTTATTTAAGAAAAATTAAGAAACGGGGGGCCCCACCCGTTTCAGCCAGAGACACGATTTTGTTTAGGAGGGTACATTCACTCGAATTTAACCACCAAACTTAAGACAATTAAACGTACTTCAAGCAAGTATCAACCGTAGTTGTAATGTAAATAAGTATGTATACCTTGGTTATAAGATCATCATAAGTTACATACAGGAGCAAACAATCACAAAACTAAAACTTCACGCACCAACGACCCAGAAAACTAGACTAACATGAATGTCGTCTAGATTAATAAAAATCAGATTGGACATGCAAGTATCGTGGGAACATCTATTATCTCAGACCCCGTCTTTGAAATGGGCATAGATATATTTCCCAAGACATACTCCTTCTCAAAACCTTTCACTGTAGTATGTGATAGGCCCATGTGGTCGGAAGGAGAACCACCATACCTCAAGAAAGTAATCGTCTGGTATACAGACGGATCCAAAACTGACGAAGGGACCGGGGCGGGAATCTACGGTGAGAGACCTAATGCAAACATAAGCTTCAACTTGGGGAAATATGTCACGGTCTTCCAAGCAGAAGTCTACGTCATACTGGCTTGCGTCCGTGAGAACCTACGTAGAGGCTACATAAATCAGAACGTATATATTCTTTCGGACCTTTAAAAGCCTTGTCTGGAACTGAAGTCACCTCAAGGGTAGCCAAGGATTGTCTGGAGGAACTTCTGAAACTGGCAAAATGGAACAATGTTAAATTGATCTGGGTGCCGGGTCCCAATGGTTTCGAAAGAAACGAAAAAGCAGATACCTTAGCAAAGAAGGGAGTCGGAATGCCCTTCATAAGCCCAGAGCCTATTTTAGGAATTCCAAGGACTGCATGTAAACTGGTGATCAACGAGTGGTCAAATGCTAAACACCTTGATCACTGGGAAAAAGGGAAAAGTATCGCGACAAGAGCTCGGAAAGGTACTTCTTCGGAGTGCATCCAAGAGGCTGTCTTTCGATGCACTGAGGCTGAACAGGATACAACTGCGGAGGGTTACCGGATTCATTACCGGGCATTATCCCCTGCGGAAGCATCTGCACACAATGGAACTCCATAACGGGTCCATTATGTACAGATTGTGAGGCGAGGAGGTGGAAACAACCAGCCACATAATCTTTGACTGCGAACCTCTGGGGTACAGCAGATACAGGATATTCGGTGCATCTCACCCCGAATATATGAACCTTCGGGAGGACCTGATAAGCAAGCTCCAGGCTATTGCCAACATATGGCAGAAGCGAGTCTCGTCAGATTGAAGTAGAAGGGGGAGCACAATGAACCATAAGGTCGAAGGGCAATATCTTTTACCTCGATATTAATCAATCAACATGAATGTCGTAGTTTAACAGCCACAGGTTGTTCTAGTTCTACGTTTTACCGCTGGCTAGTAGCACCCCCTTAACACCGAAAATCGTCAAACTTCATTCCGCCCCGGTACCCCGTTGTGCCCCGGGTTCCTCTTCAAATATTACCCATCCTTGGATATATATCTGATATGATGTTCTAATATTATAACACTCACCCACTAAAACATGCCATATTCGTTTTCACGTCTACAAATGTAAATACAACATCATTCACATTAAAGTCGGACGCCATAAGACAGCCATCTTGTATACAAGAGTTATAAAAGGAGGAGGAACATGATGAAGTTTCTTTCCGTTTTGCTTACTGTATTACAACAATTCTTCTTTATTATTTTTTATACATCACCTGCTTGCTTTTATGAATATCAAACACCTTAACAATAAACATGTGTTCGTTTTATAAAAGACCAAGTTGTTATCTTTGTGTATGTGTGTATACCTTTTTCTTATATCTTAAATATTTTAAAGTTTTCTTTGGAAATCCGTACCGAATAATGGAAATAGTTATGAGATCATATTCGATTTTCTCTTTTTTCATATTTAATTCTCATTTACTGAAGTTAAACAAAACATTTTTGATATTATTTTATGAAAAACTGGCTGTACCCGCGAGTTCATTTGCGTGGATTATTCCAATTCTATACATAAATTTCTTTGTATGATATCTGGTTTCTGTTAAAATTTCTAAAGAGCGTAAATACAGAATATTACGATTGTAAAAGTTTAGATGAAGGAAGTCGCATATACAGTAAGTATTACAAGATCCACAGTCTTTTTTAATTTTGCACACAGAACAAGTTTCTATGAGAAAACTCCTGTATACACCGGGTATAAAATATTTAAAAAGTTACCTGGAGAAATTCGCACTAAAGAGAAATTTGCTCATTTTAAAACGAAATTGAAAAAATATTTAATAGAATTAGCTGTTTATGATCTCAGTGAAATACTTGAAGTCTGAACTGTAAAGTTGAATTGAACGACTATTTGTATACCTGTATTGGTCTTGTAACAAAGAAATAAAATTATTATTATTATTATTACATACAGTGAAAGAAATCTATATCCTATAATATATACAGCCCTTTGTGTAACTGACACACTCACTCACTCACTGACTCACGTATAAAAATTCTAACCCACTTCTAGACATGCTAGAAGGATGCGGCTTTTTCATTCTGTCAAGGACGCGGAACCAAGGTCAAAGGCCACCCCGGGGTCAAGGGGTCGGTGGCCCCTTGTGAGCAGAACGAGGGTAATCTTATAATATTATAAACAAACATAAACAGAGACCGTTCATAAACTACGTAGCCCTATTTGGCCACATTTTAATTCACTTCCCGCATGTAGGCAACCGTGGTCTTTACTTTAAATCCCCCCCCCCCCGCGTGATGCAGTGCTTTGTTTTGTTTTGATGATTGAAGGAGAGGCAGGGGTGCAATAAAAAATTACGTAGCTTAGACCTAGATTCCTTCCCTCTCGTGGCCTAGCGTAGTTCTGTATTGCACAGATGCCTCCCCTTTAGCAGACTTTGTAGTTTATGAACGGCCCTACAATACTTATAGAAGTGTATAATTCTAAGAAATTTGGCATAATATCGTTGAAGATTTCTTGATATAGTTCTGTATCGCTATATATACTCCCGTTCAAAAAAATTAAACCAGAAACATTATACGTGTCATTGTATTTAATATACATATAATTAGTAATATATACGTTTAGAATGTGACTTACTGGTGGTTCAATTTTTATGATCTGGAGTGTACATCTCTCTGTCAATTTATGAAAAAAAATAATAATGTTTTTTAAATTTTGACGGTGTATAATAACGTCAATATTTTTTATTTTAAAATTTATCGACAAATAATTTAATTCCACAGTTTTGTTGGGATGTAGGTATTTCAATAGAAACATAATTAACTTACACATGTCTGATCTATATAACCCATATAACCCGCACATCTTCCATCCGTTTACCCTCTTAAGGATTGCTTGAAAAAAAAAAAATAGGAAGCATATGTTCTTGCCTAGGGTTCAAATTATCTTTATACCAAATTGCATCAAAATTGGTTCAGTAGTTTAGCCGTAAAAACAACAGGCAGACAGGCAGAGTTACTTTCGCAATTATAATATTCGTATGGATGCCACCAAATTGTACAAATAATGAAATAACAACTAATCAGTGATTCTAACATACAGTCCCGTTCATAAAAATTGAACCAATAAGTCACATTCTAAACGTATATATTAATAAATATATGCATAATATTACATGCAGTAACACTTAGAATGTTTTCACTGGTTCAATTTTTATGAACGGAAGTGTACGTATATTTAATTGAGTACAACGAAAAAAGTGTATCATTGGCAAAACGTGGAAGTTAGAGTTCGTATTCGTATAATTGAAATATTGAATTGATGTTTAATTTTTAGCGAATTTCCTAATGCAGCTATTGTTTTTGCACCAATGTTGGAAATTCCTAAAAATTTTTTCAAATGTCCATCGATCCTACTTATTAGATGTTAAAAATCACTATCGCTAAAATTTGTATATATATATATATATATATATATATATATATACATATATATATATATATATATATATATATATATATATATATATATATATGTATATATATGTGTATTTTTTTAATGTCTGTGGACTCTCTAGCGGTCACCGTTTCTCACAGCGGTTTCCGATTGGAATAAAATTGGGTATTTGAGGCGCTTTTGGTATTCTAAAGGTCGAGTTCGTTAATGGGCAAAATCGGACGAGGAGAAAGGGAATTTAGAGAAAGGGGGAAACTCAAAATTTGTCTATCTCCCTTAATATTTGAAAAATCGAAAAATTTATCAGGAATAATGTTGTAGGTACTAAGTTTTACTGTAATTTTGTTTCTTATCATTTTTCTGTTACATAATATTTACAGAAATATTTACAATTAAAGATTAGAAGTTAAAATTCTAAATATCTCTGTTCACATTAGAGTTTGAGAAAAATGATCATGTAATGAATTGTAGCAAACTTTCTACAACTTTACTCCTTAAAATTGGTTCAGTAGTTTAGCCGTAAAAACAACAGGCAGACAGGCAGAGTTACTTTCGCAATTATAATATTCGTATGGATGCCACCAAATTGTACAAATAATGAAATAACAACTAATCAGTGATTCTAACATACAGTCCCGTTCATAAAAATTGAACCAATAAGTCACATTCTAAACGTATATATTAATAAATATATGCATAATATTACATGCAGTAACACTTAGAATGTTTTCACTGGTTCAATTTTTATGAACGGAAGTGTACGTATATTTAATTGAGTACAACGAAAAAAGTGTATCATTGGCAAAACGTGGAAGTTAGAGTTCGTATTCGTATAATTGAAATATTGAATTGATGTTTAATTTTTAGCGAATTTCCTAATGCAGCTATTGTTTTTGCACCAATGTTGGAAATTCCTAAAAATTTTTTCAAATGTCCATCGATCCTACTTATTAGATGTTAAAAATCACTATCGCTAAAATTTGTATATATATATATATATATATATATATATATACATATATATATATATATATATATATATATATATATATATATATATATATATGTATATATATGTGTATTTTTTTAATGTCTGTGGACTCTCTAGCGGTCACCGTTTCTCACAGCGGTTTCCGATTGGAATAAAATTGGGTATTTGAGGCGCTTTTGGTATTCTAAAGGTCGAGTTCGTTAATGGGCAAAATCGGACGAGGAGAAAGGGAATTTAGAGAAAGGGGGAAACTCAAAATTTGTCTATCTCCCTTAATATTTGAAAAATCGAAAAATTTATCAGGAATAATGTTGTAGGTACTAAGTTTTACTGTAATTTTGTTTCTTATCATTTTTCTGTTACATAATATTTACAGAAATATTTACAATTAAAGATTAGAAGTTAAAATTCTAAATATCTCTGTTCACATTAGAGTTTGAGAAAAATGATCATGTAATGAATTGTAGCAAACTTTCTACAACTTTACTCCTTATACATTTTTCGATTTTTCTAATATTAAGAGAGATATTTAATATTTTGTGTTTGATACGAATACATGAAATATATATTATTGTAAAAAATTTTGACTGTTGTTTCCATAGTAACTATAAACTATAATCGTTATTTTGGCTATTAATAAAATTAATTTTTGCCAAAACTAAAGTCATATCAGATATTATATTTCATTTTGATCACACTAAAATTATGACCGCTAGAGAGTAATTTATGTATTCTAAGGAAATTCGCTAAGTTGACGCAGCTTTTGCGAAACGAATTTTTTTTTGTTATTATTAAAATGAAATGCATACAAAAAGAAATGTGTTAGGTAGGCGCTACATAAAATTATTTCTAATTTACGGGAGTTACGGTAAAAACCATTAATAGTAACATTAATTTACTACAAATATAAAATTTCTCTTCTTGAGTTTTTTTTTTAATAAGACATACGTCAAACGGTCCACGGGCGTTATGGTGCCCGCGGGTATAGGGTTGGGAACCCATGGTCTAGATCATCCAATTTAGTATCCTTCCCAAAAGTTCAAGATCAATATATTATAGTTTGCCTTTACAATCGACATACTTCGTAGTAATCTGCGTTTGCTAAAACTTTGTCCGGGTAAAACATAGGTGGGCAGACCTTGACTGCACTCAGCTCTGAGTGAGAGGTAGGAAGAGAGATAGAGTAAATATAGGGTACCTACCAATTATTATTATTTTCTTTTTTTTATTAAAACATTTTCTGAAAAAAATATAATAATACCAACTCTTTTATGGTCACTATTATTCAAAGTATACAATACATACAATACATTGAATACATACTCTGGAATTTTGGGCTGATAATTTGTGGCATAAAATGTACCTTTTTAATATATTTGGGTATGAATAAAATATAAATGTTATATAAATTATAAAATATGAATGTTTTACATTTACCGCTTGTAAATTTTTTGATGATTTAGCTTTAGTTTAGATTTTAGAATTAGATTTTAGGAAATTCCGAATAATTTGCCTAAAATATTCATATCCGAGAACTAATAAACAATTATTTACTTGATTTAATTATTTTTTCTTAGTAGGGAGTATAGTGTCATGGGAATTTGATGACACTGGATACAAATAGATGCCAATGAGAAGCTGAATAGAAGAATATTGAGAAGCTGGGTGGGGGGCGATTGGTAATTTGTTACTAATTTCTAAATGGTAAAATTTTACATAAAGTGGGAATACATATAGTTGTTGTTGTTGTTGTAATTATTGTTATTGCTATCATCATTATTGTTGTTATTATTGCTATTATTATTATTATTGTCATTATTATTATTATGTTTTTTGGTGTATCTCTCCATATTGTAAAAGATATTTTTTAAACAATAAATATTTTATAAAACTAATTCTACATTGATTGAATTATTGGGCAATAATCGGTAGGCAACCTGTATTGAAACATCGTTCCGTTTTACTTCAAAACATACCTTTTTTACTTACTCTCACCCAGCTTATGGAGAGTCGTTCGACTCCGACGAGCCGTCAGCGCCCACCTCTGGGGTAAAATATTGACAAAATTAAGTACAATGTTACAATTAAATACCTGATTCTCATGCCTTAACTGAAAGTTGTTTTATTTGACTGGGATCCGTAGCTTACCTGAAAATAAAACAAGAAAATTAGTTTTTGATAATGTAATGTTCTATTTAAGATTTTCGTTTTAAAATTAAACATAGATTCGCAACTCGCCTACACCTCGCCTTAGACTGTTATAATCAGTCAGCATGAGTAAGTATAACAACAACCAAAGAAAGGTTAATATCGTGAATGTTAATTTTTTTTAGTATACTTGTTTCAAAAATCGATTATAGTACATGAACTACCAGAATTTTGGAACAATGAAATAATCTTCACACTTGATCGATTTGTATTTTGTTTTTATATTATTTACATGCACATAGTAGCATGTCTGCTTTTTTTTTATAAAAAACTGTACAAAGTGGTCCATACAAATGCAACCAGATAATACATAAAGTATCATTTTCAATACGTAAAGTAACTTACATTTAAAATTTTTGCCCCTATTCCTAGAACATTTGTTTGTATTTTATAAATACATATTTCGACTACAATGTAGTCATCATTAGTATGGATTAGCTAATCGTAACTATCTCTGGGATATGGATTCAGAGATATGTTGCTTGTTGCTAATTTGGTGCGTGTCTCATAACAAGCAACAAGTCAAATTAGCAACAAGCAACATATCTCTGAATCCATTTCCCAGAGATAGTTACGATTAGCTAATCCATACTGATGATGACTGCATTGTAGTCGAAATACGTATTTATAAAATACAAACAAATGTTCTAGGAATAGGGGCAAAAATTTGAAATGTATTTTAATAATCTTTATACACGTAAAGTAACGTTTTTAAGGTAGTTCCTTAACTGTCTTATATAAAAAGAACAAAAAACCGGGTTTTCTTTTATTATAGAACAAATACATATATGCACATACACAACACATAAAAATATTCACTATTCATATATACAAATTAATGTAATTAAATAATATTGAGTAAAATAATAAATTATTTAGAACCCTGGTTTTCATTCACGCTTTTCTTTCATCTCAATGTAAGATTTGAAAAAGAAGAAAAATTATACCTTTAAAAATTGTATTTAGTTTGTAGGGGGAGGGGTGGTGGTCTTGACTCCCACGACCCTAGATCCACGCTTCTATATGAGTAGTGGTTCATCTCAAATCCCAAAAGTATGAGGTTTTAAAAATCTAGCAAATTATACAATGTTTCCTTACATAGTATAAAATAAAGTGCTCCAGCCGCGTCTGTCTGTCTGTTCGATTGCGATTTACTCAAAAACTACTGCACCGATTTTCATGCTGTTTTCACCAATGGATAGAGTGGTTCTCGAGGAAGGTTTACGTATATAATTTGTCAAGTTTTTGTATAAATTGGCCCTTACATATTATAAGAAAAGGTATAGTTGTATAATTTATTGATGTATAGGTGTATAATTTATTGATGTATAGGTGTATAATTTATCAATTCATAGTAACAGATGTTCGTTCTGTGTGTTATACATTGTCTGCCAGGAGTCGGGATGTAGACATTTTGACTGTTATTTATATAAGCATTCAAGTGATTGATATGTAACAGTGGGTCATATATTAATAGTCCATTGTTCATATGCAGACGTATAGATGTATAATTTATCAGTCCTTGGCGGGAGAAAATATTATGTTACTTGGTTATGAGGGCATTACAAAATTTTTGCGGGCGAAGCCGCGACGGGTAATGCTAGTTTTTAATAAACAGTAAATTAATACAGACAGTTAAGTATGAACCAATCTGTAATATTATAAGATCATACAGTCGATTTTGATAAACTGTTGGTCGAATATTGTTTATCTTTTTTTTGTATTCTCACTGAACGTGGATTATATAATGTGCATAACAATTTTTATTTTCTTTGTTAGTTCAATTTTATATTTGTAAAAAAAATTTCAAATAGTTACATTTAGTTAAGTAATACATTGGCTGTAAAATCGTTGTCCAGTTGTTTGGATTGGATTCTAATTAACTGTGACTGCTCTGATGGATATTATAATTGAAAAAAAAAAACTTGGACGAAATATGGTCCGGTAATTAGGACTGAATTGATTTTGTTTTATTAATGTTTTATTTAATATTGAAATTATTATTTTTAAATGTAATAAAAATTAATAAATAACAGATTCATTTCCAATTCAAAGGATCCTCCGTACCTTTGGGCAACTAATTTTAGAGATGGCGTCTTCTTCCATACTTGTATTTGTAACTTAAATTGCATACAAATACCATACTGGTATTTGTAACGAAAATTGCATAAAAATTTGTTGTGTATAGATACATAACTGTACAAAAGAGTCAGACATATACAAATTTATTATTTCTATTTTAAGAAACAGAAATAATAAAAGTGTATGCCTATCTCTTTTAGCGAATTTCCTCCAAAGGAAATGCAGCTATTGTTTTTGTACCAATGTTGGAATTTCTTCAAATGCCCATCGATGCTACCTACTAGTTAAAAATCACTATCTCTAAAATTTGTATATACGAGGGGGTAGTCAAAAATAACCGGAATCAGTTTTTAAAACCTTTATATTTTCAAATTTTTTACAAAATAACCTTATCCCCTTCAAAATACTCTCTATTACAACTAATACATTGTCCCATCGGTGCTTCAACTGTTCAGAACATTTTTTGTAGACATCTTTCGAAATGGCTGGCAGATCCATCCTAGTTTTTTCCTTCTTCAATGTTGTCAAATCGGTGTCCTTTCATGCCCCTTTTCATGCTTGGAAATAAGAAAAAGGCGCACGGAGCCAAGTCGGGTGAGTAAGGTGCGTGGGGCAGAGGAATCATTTTTAGCCAAAAACTGTCTAACAGTGATGGCTGTGTGTACAGGTGCGCATTGTCGTGGTTGAAGAACCAGTATCCTGTCCGCCACAAATCGGGTTTTTTTTTGAAGAACACTGTTGCAAAATCACATTAAAACAGTTTCAGTAGCATTTTTACAGAGAAGTAAACAAAATTTCACAGCTTCGCGTTCGTTTAAACTTGCCATCATAAAAAACGAAATAAGAACAAAACAGCGCTAGCAAAAACAATTACTGCAGAATGCAGATGAACTGAACAAGCCAGGTCGACAACACAAGTGGCACTGAGCTGCACGATGAGTTGCGCTATGCACGCTTAGCGACAGAAATGCGTACTACACAAGCTCCGTCCACGGTAATGCTATTCCGGTTATTTTTGGGTCCTCTCGTATATATCAACCAATATATATATATATATATATATATATATATATATATATATATATATATATATATAAGCTTATGTGTCTGTTGACTCTCTAGCGGTCGCAATGCGTTGTGACTTTACACATTTTAGCAGTCTATACTCTATATATGTATTTTAGTATGTTCATATGTTATCGTGTAGCTCCTAAGCTACTTTTCGTATTTAGACAAATGAGGTCTTGTTAGCTTCGTCCGCGAGTTCCGCGTGTCATAAGCTGTGGCATCATATAAAATCCAACGTGGAGGTTACGATTTGCATAATAGGGAATATGCATGAAAACTTTTTTTCACTTAAATTGAAGCATATTTACTTGAAAAATATCAAAGTAAAATTACTTTTTAAATAACTTTAAAAATAAGCGAGATATGAATGATTGAAATTTCCTATTAGACAAAGAGGGTGACAGCCCTCTTGATATGTTATGTGACGTCATATTACACTTTGACCATTTAAAATACACGTAAAACTCCGTTTTTAGTATTTTTGCAAGAAAGAGACAGATAATAATCTTAAAAAGCTTATAGCTTCCTTGATATTTGTCGGATTTTAATTTCGTTTTTAAGTATTATTACAGTATTAACAGTATTTTTATATTCTGAAAATAAATGTGAAAAAAATTTTTCATGCATATTCCCTATTCTCTAAGCAAGAAAAAAAATTTCACAAATGTACTAATGTACGTAATAATGAGTTTGGTATCAAATCAATGATTTTAATTCACAGATTCTTAATATTATAATAAAAAGTCTTAAACAAATAAGTATAAAAAACTAACACCCGAAGACGAAAAAAGCACGATATAAGTTTGAATAGCCTTGTAAATATTTCTCGTAGTCGAAAGCCCAACTGCGATGCACAAAACCAAACTGTAACAACATCCGGCCTTCGACTACGAGAAATATTTACAAGGCTCTTCAAACTTGTTCCATACTCTTCTCGTAGTCGGGTTTTTGTATTTTAAACTTATTTATTATCTTTACAAATTAATGCATATCTTAGTTCAACTCAATTATACGGTGTTGCAAATTCCGTATCACAATAGCTAGTCTTGACGGTTACAGCCTGTACATATCCACTTTAATTAAAAACATTTATTTGAAGCTTGCTGACAGCCATTTGAATTTTGTTTATATGCACACATTAATCAAATTTTGAGTAGATAAAAGATTTTTGTATGAAAACCGTTAAATAAACATGAATCTAACATTGAACATATAAAAGATATAAAATAAATAATATTTTTGCAAATTCTATTTATTTTTATAACAACTACAGAAAATAAATTTTATTTATTGTATTGTATAAGTTAAAATATATTTTATGTGCAGACCTACCTAGTTACTTTTAAATACGGGAAAAAGGTCTGAAACAGTTCACCTAACACAATTAGCGTTAAACCAAGTGTATGATTATTTCTAATTTTTTTTTTCAATTCTCGAGACTCTATTCTATACATAATAATATATGTATTGTTATTTATATAAATAAAATAAAATAAATTCGCCAAGCAAATGTTGATCGTAAACAGAAAGGAGGGTTCAGTAGTAATTATTTAACTTTGTATATAGATATTTATACACAAATTTGATGTTGTGGTTCTCTTGGTCAAAAGTTTCTATGTGTACGAGAATGAACTATAACTTGTTTCAAAGTATCTAGGAATGTACGGAATACTTGTACTATTGAAAATCAAACAGGCGTTTTATGTTTATGTTTGCCATTTATGCCGAATCCATTCGATTCTTGGAAAAAAGTGGTTTGTATTTTTATAATAAACTTTGGTTTCAAAAGTAAAACATATTGGGAGCTATTAATAAATACACCATATGTAGTAGATTGAAGTTGCATCCCCACGTATGCTCTATGCATAGATACTTAGATATAAACGAAGGCAAAATCCGAATTCCCTTGTCGTTGCAATCTTAAAGTTCGATTAAGGATACCATTCATACATAATTCATAGGGAGTACAAAATTAACTATTCAAGCGCCAAATAGTTCATTTTATACCTGATATATCCCATAATATTTACAGATGTAATTCAATGGCTGACGTATAAAAATTCTAATCCACTTCTAGACATGCTAGAAGGATGCGGTTTTGCATTCGACGCGAAATAATTTCAAACTTACGGGAAAAATCGAAAAACTTTAATTTTTCCAACGCATTCTCTGGTAATGGGGAGACCTCCCCAAAATTACTTTTTTACTTCTATTAATGTTAGAAGGGTCCGGGGGTTAAGGCTCCCCCCCTTGACCCCCTTGCAAGCACAATATATACAAGGTTATTATAAGTTTAGTTCCGACTTTGTAACGGTTGAAAATATTAAACAAAAGCAAAAGAGATAACGACCTGGAATTTGGCATGTGTGTTTGTGAATGGACAAAATCGGATTGGGCTTCTCACCACCAGGGCAGAAAGTATCCATCTTTGAAATCGTAGGAGATTGAAAAAAATGTTAAGTCAAAAATAGTTCCTTTTTAAAAACATAAACAACTTTTGTTTGAAACTTTTTTTCATAAACTCAGTATTGAACAGGTATTTAAGCAATATTAGGTATTTAGGCAACTCAATATTATCACTTGTTTTAGTGTGTCTTAGCGGAAGAGTTATCTGACATTTTAGTTGCTTTTATCTGAAACTCATTTGATAAAATTTTAAAAATATTAAGAACTCTGCTAACATTCGAGAAAAGATATGTATTCACCTGTTTCTGTCGGGCAATTTTTAATGAATGTCCCAATCAAGGTTCTCGCACTTAAATTGTTGAGTTTTGTTTTACTTACTCGATAAGTGTCTAAGGGCCAACGCACACCAAAAGAGCAAAACTGCTTTAAGCAGTGTTAGCCAGCCTAACACTGTTTTGTTAAAAATAGAACATAGGAAATTACATTGTAAACGCACATTGATAAGACGTTAAGCAAAAACGTTTTGTTTTGCTTATGTAATTTCCTATTTTCTATTTTTAACAAAACAGTGTTAGGGTGATTAACACTGTTTAAAGCAGTTTTGCTCTTTTGGTGTGCAGAAAACGATTATCAAAATAGTATATTTGCACCCGCATAAATATACGCATATTCCAGGACGTCTATTTGACTATGGGGCCTTAAGAAGAAGAAGGATATTTATAAACAATATACCAAGTAATGCAGTCACTCATATTATTTAAAAATTGAGGAACACCGGGCAGGTTAATATTATTGTACACTATTATATTTATTATAATCAATATTTAGAAAATATAGGTACACACTTTTTTTTTCATATTGAAGCATTTTGTTTACATTAAAAATTATTAAAAGAGGGTAGGATGGAACACATTACACTCGTTCTTGTTATGCCGAAAAAGAATTATAATTTTTGTGTGTGTGTACATTTGATTAAATATAATCCCATTGTGATGAAAGCGTTTTTTTTTTTTGGGAAAGGTCTATAATAATATTTTGGCTGAATAAAGTAATATAATTAATCATTTTTTTCAACCCTTGTTACAATGTGCTGGTTGTTAATATATTTTTATTAATATTTATTTTAAACTGGAGGAAAACAATTTTAATTTTGTATAATTGAAAATGATTGTTGAATGAATATGCAAGAATATGACGAGTTTGCATGTACGAGGTCTGCCTAAAAAGTATCCGACCTGCATTTTTATCTTCGTGCCAGAGTGTTCGAGCGACCACTGCAAGGCATGCACGTCAACAGTAAAGCCTCACGAACTTATCAGGTCCTCGCCGACACATACAGGATGTATAGTACATGTACAGCGTGTATTTGTTTACAAAGCCTTTTTTGCGTTCGTCGGATTTTGTTATTGTTAAAAATGACTGAAAGATCAGATCCACGAATTTGCATCAAATTTTGCTTCAAACTCGGAAAAACTAGTTCGGAAACTATTCAAATGATGCAGAAGACCTTTGGGGATGAGTGTATGGGCAAAACACAAATAAAAGAGTGGTATAATCGTTTCAAAAGTGGCCGCACATCTGTTGATAGTGATCTTCGTTCTGGCCGACCTTCGACGACAACAACACCGGATAATATAGAGCGCATGCGACTTGCGATTGCAGAAGATCGACGTTTGACTGTGCGGAATTAGAAGATGGTCTTGGAATACCTAAAACTACAATTTGGGAAATTTTAACCTCAAATTTAGAAAGTGGAAGCGGTGGGAAATCTCATCGAACATTGTGCAGCAGTTTTTAACTAAACATAATATCTGCTTTGCCAACCTCCGAACAGTTCCGACATAGCCTCCTGTGACTTTTGGTTGTTCCCGAATTTGAAAAATTCGCACCAAGGACACCGGTTCGACGACAAAAAAACGGTTGAAGATAATGCGACTAGGGCACTCAAGGCTATTCCAATAACTGACTTCCAGGACTGCTTCGGAAAGTAGAAACACCGCTGGAAGCGTGTTGTTCAATCAAATGGGGACTACTTTGAATGATGCCACTTGCCCGATAACGAAATAACGCCAGCGCGGAGATATGAAGATAGGTCGGATACTTTTCGGATAGACCTCGTATGAATAATTAGGGTACGTCTAAAGTACGTATACTTTTAAATGCCTATTTGCAGTAAAATTTAAGTATTATTTAGTCAAGAGAAAGTTGTAGCCTCCTCTCCGCTAGTAACTTCTAGGTAACTTCCAAGTTTTGATTTGCACGTCAAAACCCGACAAAAGTCGAAGGCACCATCGCACCGTTTGTTTCATGTGTCTCAATCAGATGCATATACTTACTTATTTAAACATTGATTGCAAAATTGTTTTATTTGAAACATAGATTATCCACAATAAATGGGTGTTCCGCGCCCGGATAATCGCTAGTACACTTCACTGTAATAAAAAAAGACAATAACAAACAACCGTAAGTATATTAAGCTATAAAATACACAATGTACATTCTTGACTTCGACTTAAATTTATTAAATTGAGGGGTGCAAGTAAGTTAAATAATTATGTTCAAGAATATTTATACAGAGACATATTTATATTAATATTATGTATGCATATGGTTTAGGGGAGGTATAATGTAGGATTGGGAACGACTTTAGTTAGATGTTTTATTGTCGGTGAAAGTAGGGTGATATTTTTCCTATTAAAAACATAAAGTGACACTCTATATAACTCACGTATATGGGAAAGTCGCATGATGTATAGAAAAAATAAATAAAAGAAAAACACTTTAATATAAAAATAGTTGTGGAAGATAATGGAAAAGTTATTTAAATAAACAAAAAAAAAAAACTATAACAACTCATTTGAATATTGGTTGATTCTCTCTACTTGTTATAAAATTACACTGATAGTTTTTTATTTGATCTTTTTATATGTAGCCAGTGGCGCATTATAGCATAGGCTGAGTAGGCCGAGCCTATAGGGCCCCACAAAAGAACGGCCCTCACAAGATAGACAAAATGTAGTTGTGACAAACGACAAATGTGTTAAAATCGTGCTTAAGGTCTTCTATGGGTCAAGATCGACTTAATAATTTATCCATATTGGCCATAGAGAACGACTTGTTACAAAAACTATCATTTGATGGTATCATTAATGATTTTGCTGAAAAAAAAGCGCGAAAAGCTCGAATCGTATAGTAAGTTATATTAAGATTTCAAGAAAATCATTCTAGTCGCCATGGCCAAATTATACGAGATATAATAAAATAGATGAGCAAAAACATTCACGTATTTCTTACTAACAAACATATTACCAAAGCAATCCAGCTCGTACAATTTTTTTGATTTTTCAATATGCAATCGAGGTCAAGTGCATAATTCAATGAGCTGAGTCGATTCGGTTACTTAGGATTGCATATCCAAAGATTCAATCAATTGCCCGAGCTGGGTCGATTTGGTTACCTAGACTCTTAGCTGATTAATCATTTTTCTTGCATTTTTCGTGCTATTAAAGAGGCCCCCACGAAAAATATGCCGACGGCCTCCCAAGGTGTTCATCCGGCACTGTATGTAGCTTATTCATTCTACTACTTTCAAATCATTATATACTTCCCCTTGGTTTGCCAAAAATTTAGGAATCAAGCAAGATATCCTGAAGCCTATGAGTTCATAACATTAAAACAAAGGGAAGCGCCTACACTTGTACGATGACGTCACACGCAAAAGAAGTACAGCGCGACAGATATGTAAAGAAATAACGCTGCAGTAGGTCTCGCATTCGTTCGGCACTGATCTCGTTGGACGACTTTCGGCAGGATCTTAACACAAGCGAAACAAGTACAGTGCGACAAATTCGTAAAGACATGATGTACGGTTGCCTGCTCAACCATTGTAAACACATTATTCGTTTTGAAGTTATTAACGAGTCACACAAGAGTGTTCACCCGACTACAAAAGTAAGGAGCGAATAGTTGTTTTCACGTCTATGGGCTATTTTACACATGTAACTTTTCATGCAACTATTCATAACGCATACTTTGGTGAGCAAGTGCAGTAGTATTTTTTGATGAAACTATGCTGTTATAACACAATAGACCTGCCGTCTATTTCGATGCAATCTTATATGTAACTTTAGATGTAAGAATAGGGTGATTGGTTTACTTCCTTGTGATTGGTTTACTATGATCATGTGACTGAAGTGGTTGACAAAGAAAGAAATATTAAGCAAGATGAGAGTTATAAGCTATTAACAAAACATGCGATTGATATATTTCTGCATGTACAAAGAGATGCAAGTATCGTTATATCACATACATTTATTGCGATTGAAAACTTTCATCAAAACTTTCACGTGTAAAAACGGGCTATGATACTAAAACCATGCTATTATTGAATTGTTCTTAAAATAAGTAGATCACACATTACTTTCAATCACCACTATTGCTTTATATTTCAATATATAAAAAAAAATACCATTACATCAACTGATGATAAGAGAGTAGGTACGGTTAAGATAGTTCCAGCATGAAATCACTTTTTGACAGATTTTGCAAATTTTTTTTTCACAGACTAAAAATAACGTTTTCTAATAAATTCCGAAGTTGTAAAACTTCATGCCCACCCAACTATTATCTGTTGTATTTAAAAAAAAAAAAAAACTAGAAGAGTAAAGATAAATATTTCTTATATAAATTTAAATAAAAAAAAGTCGCGTTTTACCGTTTTGTTTTCGAAATATAATAGTTAAAATTTTTATTTTCTTTCAAAATTACATTAATTTGTATATACATATACTAGCTGACCCGCCCCGGCTTCGCGCGGGTTCTTTACAGAAAATATAAAACAGCCTATGCTAATCCGAGGAGATTGGTTGAGTAGTTTTTGAGTTAAATCGTAACAAACAAAAAATCAATCATCTTTCCTCGTTATACATAATAGCATTACCCGTTGCGGCTTCGCCCGCAAAAATTTTGTAACCCTCTTATAACCAAGTAACATAATATTTTCTCCCGTCAAGGACTCATTGCGTTTAATTTTTGAAATACATTTGTTGTATGCACTGCCACCTATTTTCAAAATTCTCATGTTGTGTATACTGCCATCTACTCAACGAACTCTTTTTTGCAGATGACGTATTGAGTCCTAAATTAGATCGCTGAGGCATTCTTATATTATCAAGTGTAGGTACGCTAATATGTTAAACAAACCGTAAATAATAGGGACTATGCATATCAACAAAAAAAAAAAGATAATATAAATCAGTTGTATGGATTAACAACCTCCGACGAATTTCACAAACACGAAACAAAAATAAATTAACTTAATATTAATTTTAAAATGATTCACATGTGAATAGAATATCAATCACTTTATGCAGACTGCTGTCTGTTGTATGCTTATATATAAATAACAGTCAAAATGTCTACATCCCCACTCCTGGCAGCCAATGTATAACACACAGCACCGAGTAACGAACATCTGTTACTACAAATTATAAACCTATACATCAATAAATTATACAACTTTACTTTTTTTATAATATTTAAGGACCAATTTATACAAAAACTTGACAAATTATATACTAAAACATTTCTCGAGAACCACTCTATCCATTGGTGAAAACACCATGAAAATCAGTGCAGTAGTTTTTGAGTAAATCGCGAATAGCCAGACAAACGCGGGTGGGGGACTTTATTTTATACTATGTATAGATATAGATAGAAGAAGATAGATGTATTTAGTATATACGTGTATTTAACCAGTCCAAGTGGCCAATCGGTCTAAGGCGTTATGTCTGCGCAACTGGGAGGTTATGGGTTCAAATCCCGACCTCGGCAGTTTGTCAATTATTAAGAAAAAAAAAGGGGCGATTAATTGACTAATCTGTCGGCGTATGGACAAGAACGAAGTAACCGGTTATGCTTGAGAAGGTTTTCTGCAGTTTCCTTCACGAACTCCAGATGAATATCGGCATAGTTCCTATCATAGTCGGCTGCAGCCGCATATCCTACCAATTCCTATTCTATACACAAAAATTCCTTTCACTCCACTCACATCCTCACATCCTTAGGCATGACAATGGACCTTATGGTTGAAGTGTAGTCCGTCTTGGGCAGCCTCTACAAACTATCTGCCTATCTATATACCGTCTGTTTAGTTTACATCTTCGTATCATAGATCTCACGAGTATGAGAGAGTACATATGTACATATACATTAAGCAATGTGTATGAGAAGGAGGTCTTATAGGTTTGATAAACAAGCATATTTTTCAAAATAGTGAATAATATCCATAACGAGTATGACAGAGTACATATGTATACATTAAGCAATGTGTATGAGAAGGAGGTCTTATAGGTTTGAGTGGTTGGTGACCACTCGAACAGTTATGAAAAATATGCTTGTTTATCAAGCAAACCTATAAGACCTCCTTTTCATACACATTGCTTAATGTATATGTACATATGTACTCTCTCATACTCGTGGGATCTATGATACGAAGATGTAAATTAAACATAGTGTATGTGTATATATATATTTGTTCTATAATAAAAACAAACCGTGTTTTTGTCTTGATTATACAAGACAATGCTGGAGCTGCCTTAATATTGTACTGTTAGATTGTTAGGAATAAATGGGCTCTTTTTATTTTTATTTATTCACAATGATGGTGGCAGTAAACTTGACTATATCTACTGTCTGTTTTTTTGTTTAAAACACAAACATGTACAGAGGGTTGTTTTCTGTTTGAAATAATAATGATTGTTTTTATAGTTGATTTGTTTTCTCTGTTTTTATTTTTTTTATTTTTAGCATTGCTGTAATTCATCAATGAAATGTGTACTTTTTTTAAATATAAATGTTAGAAGTCACTTAGTATAACAATAGCAGGTTTCTTCTATATGCAAATGATTTTGTTACTTGTTTTTGAATACATAATTAAAGTCATTGGAATTATTTTTAGGGGTGATGTTTTCATATATTTTACATTGAATAATTAAATTAATGAGATTCTTTATGGGATTCACGGGAGTTTGTTTTCGCTGAGATGAGATGATAGTTTAATAGAATAGTGAAAGCATGTTCCTTTCACTACCTTAAGAATCGTATGGCTTTAAGAATCTTTGAAGATCTTAGGGATGTGTTGTGAGATAGGTGCGCTAATAACTTCAGTGAAAGATTTAACCTAACTTGTTTTCTTCCGAGCCAGAGCTTCCGTACATTTATTTAAAGCCTCCAGCTCACTTATCTACGCATAACCGAAATCCTGAATCCGAATGAAGCAAGCATAACAGAAATCCTGAATCCAAAGAAATTCAGAGGACTTCTTGATTCGATCTGAATATTTCTCCATACACTTGGAGTTCTCTCAAGTACAACTTTATAATCGTCTTGGCTTGTACCGATCTATGAAGCTGTACTGACGTTGTCCTTTACAGCTCCACTGCGTATTTGTTTGTACCAAACATACTCGCATTGGCATGTGCGTCGTCGGGGTTTAGACGATGACGTCTGAACAGTCCAAAGAGTCGGTACAGTTTTGTAAAATACTCTTGTTGAATTTTCGAAGGCAATTTACTCTTAGTGGGTTTACTGCAAGTAAATGGGTGACTAAGGCTTACCCATTAAATAGTATACTTCTCATTACAGAACAGAGACTAAAAGATTATAATACGGAACCATTGAAATGCGGAAACGTTGCTTGCTTTTGTTATTACTACATGGAGATTCAAGTCAAACACAAAATTTGGCATATCTCCTTTAGTATTCGAAAAATCGAAAAATTTATAAGAAGTAAAGTTGTAGAAGAAAGTTAGTTTCACTATAATTTTGTTTCTTATCATTTTTCTGTTACACTAATATTTACAGAAATATTTACAATTTAAGCTTGAAAGTTAAAATTCTAAATATCTCTGTTCACATTAGAGTTTGAGAAAAATGATCGGGAAGTGAAGTGTAGCAAACATGATTTTCTACAACTTTACTCTTTATACATTTTTTGATTGTTCTAATATTTTATATTTTAATATAAAATGTTATTTATATTTTAAGAGAAGTATTTTATATTTTTATTTTTTTATTTTTATTTTTTTATTCAAATATTGAATAAATAAAAAAATACTTTAAATTCAAATCAAAATTAAGTTATTGAGTTACAATAATGATTATGGCATCAAATGTAACTATTAAAGTCGTTCTCCATAGTTGGTTTATGTTAGACATTTAAATTACATAAATAAGTTGCTGAGGAAGTCATAAATAAATGACGAAACGTCCAATTTATTTAAATTAATTAATTCACTTTTCCTAATCCTATTTCCTACGAATTGAGTATTATTTATATTTTATATCTTATATTTTGTGTTTTCTTTTTCCTCTATGCTCCCCTCTTCTTTCCCCTTTGACCTATGCCATTTATTAATAAAATCGTCCTTGCAAATACCAAAATCATATCAGATACGACATTTCCTTTTGATCAGACTAGAATTGTGACCGTTAAAAGAGTGATTTATGTATTCCAAAGAAATTCGCTAAGTTGAAGCAGATTGTGCGTAACGAATTTTTTTGTATTAACTGAGATTTCAATATAAGTTTATTTATTCCAAGACATCATTAAGAATCTAAATTTTTAAATTCTTATATTTTTCTTTGTGTAATTTAAAACTAAATAATTTTTTTCTAAAACTAAAAAAAAAAAAAACTTGAATTAAAGAACGCCATATTTTAAAAGACGACACATACACAAGGAAGGATATACGTATATAATGATTATTATGATAAAATTTACAAGATATTTTACATGAATCAATAAATAATATGTGTGTATATAAGATTTAAGTTTATGTTTCTGTAAATGTAAAATGTTGCCTGTGTTTCATAAATAAATATCATTATGCATTATATAAGTAGAACGAAAACCATTTATAACGATAGCGACAGCGAGGGAGACCTTAAGTTTTTTTAAAAGCAACTTTTTTTGGACTAAAATGTACTTTGGTTTTTGGATTTTTGTTCTATCACTCACGGTTTCAAAGATGGTCAAATTTTGCCCAAATATGGTCCGATGTTACCTATTCACGAACTTGACCCTACTTTTTAGCTCTAAAACACAGACACAAAATTTCAGCTCGTGATCTCTTTTCGTTTTTTGAGGTATCGTGTCCACAGACGGGCGGATATGCGGTAATGGAACACCTATTCCAAACATTTATGTCTGCGATCAAAATTTTCAAGCGTTAAAAAGTTGAGATTAAACTTAATACAGTGAAACCTTCATATCACAAATCTGAAGGAGATTCGAAAATATTCGTTATACCAAGTATTTTGTTACAATGCGGTTTGTTTTATAGAGATTAGGTTGGTCTAAGATTCGTTTTAGCAAGGTAAGCAAACTTAAAAAAAACAGTAAAACAAATTGTAATAAATACCTTTAATATTTATTTAAAAACACAATATGAAAAATTGACACAAAATAATCAAAATTTATTAAACAATCAACATTGTGGTCATGGTAGCCTAATTTTCACTTATAGGAACCATACAACACTAAACATTAATTTATTATGATAGTTTGAATTCCTGAATTGTCTTACGATAAATTGAACGTGTCTGAATCTTTCGACACATGAATTCTTGACAGATGGATTAGTAGAATACATTATGCAGAGGTTAATTATACTTTCTATTTATGTTTAGCAATCATCGAAAAATCGTTATAAAGAGAATTTTAAAAAAGTTATTCGTAATGTAAAGGTATATTTTGCATTAACTCTTACGGCCAGTTCTAGGAGATTTCTAAGAATTTGTTAAATTGAGGAAATCGTTATATTGAGGTTCGTTATACTAAGGTTTCACTGTATACCTTTGTATGTTTACATATACCGGGTATAACAATGTATGCATTTATAGTTATGCGAATATCCTTCAAAGGAAATCAGCTATTGTTTTTGTACCAATGTTGGAATTTCCTAAAAATTTCTTCAAATGTCCATCAATCCTACCTACTAGATGTTAAAAATCACTATCGCTAAAATTTATATATATATATATATATATATATATATATATATATATATATATATATATATATATATATATATCATATCTTCGTGGACTCTCTAGCGGTCACAGTTTTATTCCGATTGGAATGAAATTTGATATTTGAGGCGCTCTTGGGTATTCAAAAGGTCAAGTTCGTTAATGGGTAAAATCGGACCAGGGAAAAAGGGAGTTTAATATTTGAAAAATCGAAAAATTTATCATAAATTAAGTTGTAGGTACTAAGTTTTACTGTAATTTTGTTTCTTATCATTTTTCTGTTACACTAATATTTACAGAAATATTTACAATTAAAGATTGAAAGTTAAAATTCTAAATATCTCTGTACACATTAGAGTTTGGAAAAAATGATAAGGTAATGAACTGTAGCAAACTTGATGTTCTACAACTTTACTACTTACACATTTTTCGATTATTCTAATATTAAGAGAGATATTTTATATTTTATGCTTTCTTTTTTCTATATGCCCCCTTTCCCTTTGACTTATGCCATTTAGTAATAAAATTGGCCATGCAAATACTAAAATCATATCAGATACGATATTTCATTTTGATCACACTAAAATTATCATCGTTAGAGAGTGATTTATGTAGGAAATTCGCTAAGTTGAAGAAGCTTCTACGTAACGAATTTTTTTAAATTCTTATATAATTATATAAGTTAATATATATATATATATAATTTTTTTTCACATTTTTGTAAAAATAAGATCCATTCAACCGGGATTTCTATATTTTGTATAAAGCAATAATACACTATATAAAGCAATGTCGCTATAAACTTTTTAGACTATACATATACAATTTCAAATCATGATTTTATTTATATATGTATACAAAATAATACATAATACAAAAATAGCAGCAAACTAACCAACCAACGACCAGACAGATAGATACGTATAACATTGAAAACGAAAAGTTTACAAAGTTTACGATTAATATCAAGATACTGAACATTTTAAATTTAATATTACTTCTATTTCTTCTATGCTAACAGAGTTAGTTATACGTACTATATATACAATGTTTACTGTTAGTTCTATAATATTTTTTCATTAGGTACTCAGTTTATTAAAAAAATTAGAGTTATGTAAATATCATTGATGTCATTGAAGAATCTTAATTGAACAATACGCAATCAAGGCACAAAAAAAAAAACAAGTGAAAATAACATCTAACATAAAGAACATTCAAGGTAGAGAGTCCATCGTTGTCAACAAATACATTCACTGAAATACATACCGACTTCGTTGTGTCGTTTTCTATTTACATCATTTTGTTATAATAAATATGAATAAAACGAATGGAAACAATGGAAACAATAAAAATAATAAGAAGAACAAATATAACAATAAAAACTAAAAATAAATATTTAAAAAGAATCAAATAAACAATTGAAATGATGGATCTGATAACAGTAAACAACAATAGGGAATATGCATGAAAATTTTTTTTCACTTGAATTGACAAACATCATCACATGTTTACTTGACAAATATCAAGGTAAAATTACTTTTTAAATAACTTTAAAAATAAGCGAGATATGAATGATTGAAATTCCCGATTAGACAAAGAGGATGATAGCCCTCTTGACATGACAAGTGACGTCATGATACGCTATCACCATTTAAAATACACGTAAAACTCCGTTTTGCAAGAAAGAGACAGATAATAATCTTTAAAAGCTTATAGCTTCCTTGATATTTGTCGGATTTTAATTTCGTTTTTAAATATTATTACAGTATTAACAGTATTTTCATATTCTGAAAATAAATGTGAAAAAAGTTATTCTTGCATATTCCCTATTCAAATAGAAGTGAACAGAGACTTGCATTAATTCAGATTTAAATGACCAAGTTATCAAAAGAACCAATCATATTAGACCATGTGCTATGATAACGCAATTTCGTCTGTTTATATGTATATCGACTACAAAGTAGTCATTATCAGTATAAATTAGCTAGTCGTAATTTCATAATATTTCTTTTGAATGTAAAATGCTTTCGTATGCATCCCAGCTCTGAAGGATTTTGTACTGCCTTTACTAGTTTTAAATAGGATTTGTCGATTTTATTGTCATTCTCTATAATATGAGCAGCTACACAGGATTTTTCTAATCTGTCGTATTTCATCATATGCGCCATATGTTTTTTGAATCAGTTTAAAATTTGTCTGCGGCTTTGGCCAATGTATGTTTGTAAACACGATGGGCACTCTATGCTGTAAATTCCTGATTTTGGTTTGTTTTCTATTTTGTCCTTTGGGTTACCAAGGATCTGTTTAAATTTATACTTGCTCACGAGTGCTATTTTTAGATTATGATCCTCCATTTCTTTTTTAATCTTGTTCGTACAAGGTGGGAAGTACGATAGCTTGCACCATTTCTTTTGTTCGATGTCGGTGCGTTCTGGTGTTATTGTCGTTGTGTTTTTTTTTTTAAATTTTGAATTTAATTTTACGGATCATGTTTTTTATTAATTTTGGATTGTAGCCGTTAAATATTGCAATTTATTTAATATGCTTGATCTCTTTAAAATAGCTTTTGCTCGACATTGGTACTTTCAGTAATCTATTTATTAAAAAATTAAATATAGCTAGTTTGTGTTGAGGTGGACTATTTGAATCAGAAGTGATGTATCTTTCTATGTGGGTAGGTTTTCTGTAGATGTCAAAATCTAATTTATCTGTGCCCATGTTCCTGCTGATTTTTAAATCTAAGAAAGGGATCGAGCCTTCCTTTTCAACTTCTATTGTGAAATCTATAGATGGGTACATTTTGTTCAGCTTAATATTTTGTTAAGCTTACTACTTTGTACACATAAGTTCATTTATTCAGAAGGATTAAAAGAAAATAATCCCAAAGTTTTATAAAAATTGACTAGAAAATATTTCCGATATAAAAACACTGTGGGGATGTTTCTTCTCTCGCAGAAATTTTTATGAAATTTTCGGATGACGCATTCCCATACCCAACGACTTATAACTAAAATATCAAAAGTGGAAGCATTTGTTTGTTGTAAAAATAATTGTTGTTAATTGTAAAAATTCAATCTATAAGTTGTCGATGTGCAAGGAGAACAAAAAATTCAATCAAATAACTTTTTTTAAGGATGGACAACTATTCGTTTATGTCAAACTTTTTATTCTGTTGCCAACGTTTCGTCAGTCGTTGCAGACTTCATCAGGGCTCTACAATAATGAGAACAGAATTACAAAATAAAATAAACATTCGTATACAATAAATAAATCAACCATCATAATATGTGAAAATACAATGCATAGTTACCAAATTTCTACGCTTGACACATATGTCAATATCAAATTAATTAATGCAACTGCAGGTACTCGGTTTAATTGCATTAGCCAATTAAACCGAGAAAATTACTCGGTTTAATTGCTTTATAAAAGAAAAAAATTCACTGTGTAATTGATTTTTTAAGTAATTTTGATTGTTATCACGTTTACTGTTATGTTGTGCTGGCTAAAGCAATTACACCGAGTACCTGCGGTTGCAATAAATAATTTGATATTGACATATGTGTAAAACGTAGTAATTTGATAGTTATGCATTGTATTTTCACATATTATGATATTAGATAATCGAATGATAATTAATGAGAACTCTAGGTTTTTGAATTTCAAATTCGCCCCAATACCTAGATTAGTTTTTGTATTATAAATACGTATTTCGACTACAAAGTAGTCATCATCAGTATACATTAGCTAGTCGTAATTAACTCTTTTACGAATTGACTTTGAATTTGTTAGTAACGAATAACATATCCTGAGACAATATAAGAGTAATTTTAATAAGATTGATGTTAACAAGAGTAAACTTGAATGAAGGAAATTTTAACAAGAGTAATTTCAATAAAATTTATTATATTTTAATTTATTTTGTTTAATTTTTGTTTTTGTCTATTGATTTCGATATACTATCCATTTCTAATTGTAAAAGAGTAAATTACGACTAGCTAATGTATACGGATGATGACTACTTTGTAGTCGAAATACGTATTACAATACAAAAACTGATCTTGGTATTGGGGCGCATTTGAAATTTTATTTACATATTATGATGGTTGATTTATTTATTGTACAGCCCTGATGAAGTCAGCAACGACTGGCGAAACGTTGACAACAGAATAAAAAAGTTTTACATAAACGAATAGTTGTCCATATTTCCCTTAAAAAAAATAAATTCATTCTATGATGGACAGAAACAACAATAATAAATTTCAATGATTAATTAGGGGTTACACAACATTCAATTATTTGATACGTACAGTATTTTAGAATAGATGTGTGTTATTTTTTTTAAAAATTAAGTTGAAAATTCTTCAAGTGTTTTATTTTTATTCATTTTAATTTAATTACATATACTTTAAGTCGTTTAGGTAATTCATTTTAAATAACGATGTTGCTGTTATACTTGCTGCTTGCTGGCTATGCGCACGATCATCATAGTGCCGTGCCACACTTAAAACTGTCAAAAAATTACATACGTTTGTTTACTTTGTGTTGTATGCGTTGCGTATGTTCAGATTTTATTTATCATGTGCACACTGTTATTTATGATTATAAATAAATTTTAAAATGAATAAAATACCATTTTAAATATTTTTCTGCTGTTTTTATAGTAAAATAAATTACGTTTGACTGTGAATGTATTCGTAATATTCGTACTTATATATTGTTTTTGTCGTGAGTCGTAAAAGTTGCAATGTGATCATGTGGTTCTTACTCTTCTTAGAAAACAATATATTTTAAATATATTGTAGCAAATGGATACGTTTCTGAAAATTGTTTTCGTCCGTGAAACACTAAAAATACAATATCGGACTCTTTGCTCCTTCAATATAATAAAGAAAATTATAAATTACAATTATCACGGAATTGTGGTCTTCACATACTTTTAATTTCACGTACTTTTTAAAAAAGAGTCTTGAGACCGGGACTCAAGTTTTGAGACATGATGTGAAAACATATCGTATAGACAATAGTAATGAATATTTATATACAATAGGCATGTTCGGCCGAAGTAAGTATTTAGTACTGAGCTAATTGTTGGCCGGGATACCTTATAGATACTAAGAAACTCTTCTTATGCCGCCATTTTACTAAGTACGTCACGGCCATTCTAGCATGAAATTTCGACGTAGAAAACAATATTCTTTATAAAATTATTCATTTTATTGAATTTTTATTTCACTTATTACAATAATAAGAAATATTGTCAACACACGAGTAATGTTCTGACACATAAAAAATAGGCTATGACACTATTAAGTAGCAAAGGATAGTAAAAGTGTGTCCAGACCGAAACCCGCAACGCTCAGAACAAAATTTTATTTACTCTGACTAAGTTACTAAATTTTCTAAAGACTTAGTTCGGCCGAACAAGCCCAATGTTAAATTCAAATTAAACCATTAAATTCAATGTTAAGGGAATTCCAGCATGAAATCTAAAACTAGATTTAGAACATTTTTCGATCTACAAATTTTCAGACTTTTCTGGGTGGTTTCAGCCTAGAATCTATCTTCCTACCAACAATCAACTTTCTAGGACAATAGAAAGTTTCCTAGAATATTGACTGATATGTGAGTCACCCGAGATGTCGAATTTTAGGGCTCAAAATCTCGCAGCTATCAAACCTTTAATTTTGAAATTTGGTACGTACCGTCAAATGGTTGGTCTCAAGCTGAGTTTTAAATTTTAGATTCATAGCTTTTTTGGTTCCAGACTCTTTCCTGTAAAACATAGTACGGTAATGCGTAAACTTAGTCTGACGCACTATCGTGCTATGTGATTCATTATTATACCTAGTATAGAATCGATGTTGATTGATTGGCATAACAATTTAGTAGGTTATTAGAAAGTATAAATTGTGCACATACCAAAAATCTGTGTGCAGACCGTCACCAAATTAGCAACAAGTAACATCTCGGAGAATAATTACAATTAGCTAATTCATTCTCATGATGTCTACTTTGTAGTCGAAATGCATATTTATAAAATACAAAAAAATTTTGATCTAGGAAATTGGGGCAAAAATCGAAATTTATTTATTAACGGAGTTCCAGCTTGAAACCACTTATCGACAGATTTTGCTCTTTTTTCACAGGCTGAAAATAACGTTTTCTAATAAATCCCGAAATTTCAGAATTTTTGACCGTTTAGAACGCGAGATAATTAATAACAAAGTAATCATTCTCTCCGATTCTTTCTCGTAAGAAGCATGTAAAACTTCATGCCCGCTCAACTAATATCTGTTGTATTTAAGAAAATACTCGACAGAATTTGACAGAAGTTGAAAAGTTATTCATTAACAAACTCGAAACCTGTGAAATAATTATTTTTATCTTCATCAATTACATAAATTGATAAACAGAACAATCTTCTAGCATCTATCATATGAAACTCTATATATATATATACAATATTTCATTTATCTTTTCGTGTTAATCTACAGTGCAAATTTCTTAAGATTTATTGTTAAATAAATCTTACATTGTTTTAAATAGTCGGGTTCTTTGAAAAACATCATTATGATTGTACCTATACCGTACGTTTAGTTTGCATCTTCGCATAGCAGATCTCCCACGAGTGTGAGAGAGTACATATGTATACATTAAGCAATGTGTATGAGAAGGAGGTCTTATAGGTTTGTAAACAAACATATTTTTCAAAACAGTGAATAATATTCATAACTGTTCGAGTGGTTGGTGATTGTCTACCTTCAAATGCAACATAAATAAATTGACACATTCCTGTGCGGAGTGTCCGGAAAAGTACCATTTAACAATTTGCACTTCTTTTGTGTATTAATAACCCATTGTTGTAATAATATACCAATAAATAAAATACACAAACATGTATTTTCTAAAAGCATTCACATACTAATGATTGCATATTATCAAATCAATTAATAATATTTGTATTCAACAAAAAATCCCCACTCTCTAAAATTTATACAGGCACATACAACACAACAGTAACAAAACAAACCTATAAGATTTCCTTCTCATACGAATTGCTTAATGTATACATATGTACTCTCTCATACTCGTGGGAGATCTGCTATGCGAAGATGTAAACTAAACGTACGGTATATATATAAAAGAATTGTAAATTTATGAATATGGAACACACGACAATAATGAATATCGCGCTAAGTGTGTGGCGAAACACGCATAAAATAAGGTTCTGTAGCCGTTTCATTAACTAACCGGTGATTGCCTTTTACGACACATGTGTTTGTACCTTCTTAATCATATATAGTACAATCAATAGAGAAGCCCGTTACTCTTGTCTGCATTGCACTAAATTACAGGAGTTATGTAAAAAAAAATTAGGTTCAGTATCACGTACTGAATGTAAATGAACAAAATCCTTACAAATGTCGACACCGGAAGTGCCGCCATTTTGAGAAAAACTGTATCGGTCTTTATCTCCATTACCGTGCACTTTAGGCCAAAAATGCTAATAACCTTTATTATAGATAATTGAATTTTCTATTTTTTTGTCCATTATTTTTTTTTGTATCACTTACCGTTTACGACTTATACGACTATTACTTATTGACTTTTAATTATTTATTGACTTTTTTACCGATATCTCTTCTAATAATTGTTTAGAAAGAAAATTATTTATTGTTAATTATGTGACTATCATTCATATTTCTTAACATATTTATTGAATTTTCATCATTATATTATGCATACCTCGTTTTTATTAACCTTGCACCCGGTAGTGCAACATTAAACGCGTTATAACTTTAAAAATATTAATTTTAGACAAAAAAGTTTTAAATAAAAGTTGTATGTAATTTGTAGATTTAAAAGTTAAGTTACTAGCATTTTATTGTTTAAACAATTATTAGAAGATATATCAGAAGAGATAAAAGTCAATAAATAAATAGTAATAGTTGTATAAGTTATAAACGGTAAGTGATACAAAAAAAAATTAAAAAGAAATTCAATTATCTACAAGAAAGGTTATTGCCATTTTTGGCCTAAAGTGCACGGTAATGGAGATATTGGCCTATATCTACAGTTTTATACAGTCTTCTGGGGTCGACATTGGCAAGGATTTCGTTGAATTACATTCAGTACGTGATACTGAACCTAATTTAAAAAAAACAACTGTAATTTAATGAAGAGCAATATTCTCTATTGACAGTACTAATATTTCCACATAAGTAACTTTATGGTAGGAATCCGGATAGTGATAGCAAAGTGAACGATGCTGTTTAATTTGTATGCCGAAGACATCTGTCTATAAATAAGGCAATGCTTTGACACTGAAAATGGTATGTATTTACATGGCAGTGTTCTAATGTCCCTCTCGAAAACTGGCAACGGCGTCATGTAAACTATCAATGACTAACATTACTAATCCATTTGTTAATAATTATTACGATATATTTATCTAAATTTCTGAAGTGTATCGGAAACAACTCGAATTTAAATTTTTATATGGTTCTAAAAGTGTTGTGTTTGGAAAAACTATTTTGGAAAATTAGGTTTTATTTAGCAAGAAAATTATATATTATTTAACTGGAATATTATACATAGGTTTTCTGAAAGTATGGCGAAAGTGAAACGAATGCGAAATATTTAATCTGTCAGATTCACTTCCGACAGCATTTTAATTTTTTACATTGAATAATAGTCCGGTCATTTTAGACATTTGAAATAAAGAAAATTCCGACAGAGCTAAATCTTCGTAGAGACCTTAGGTTTACCACAAGGAATAAAGTGTCAAAAGTCCCCATCAGTCCCATGTGAGCTTAGGGACTTATTCGGGGCCCAAGGTCAAAATTTTAGGTTTTTTGGATTTTTCTCGAAAACGGTAAGTTTTATCGAAAAAGTACCTCGGAGCAAAGTTGTAGATCTTAAAATTCTCTATAAAAATGGTTCCCATGATTTTTTCTCTAAGACCCACTATTTCCCAGATATTGCGCTTGTAAGAATCATGTTCTACATAGTATGCACACATATGCCACGTATATACATATTTAGGTACTCAAGCAAGCAAAAATGCCTACTCGTGCCTCTTCTATGTATACATTATACTATTCTAAGAAAATTTACTCTAAAACGACCGCCGGTCCCTTACCGAATCCCCTCTACTTGAATAACATCTGGCCTTGAAAAACATCTGCCTATTCTTTTGTCCATGTGGTGTCGTTCACGTATACCTGCTTCTTTTAGTGTTGAACGAGCAGTTCGAGTGACTATACGTATTTATTACAAGCGTCTACTATTGAAATTAGTGCTGATTAATATTTAACAAAAAATGTCACAATTTTGCTTTATTTGTAATAAACTTTTGACTGAAGATGAAACTGTTGTGGTCAGTCGTGGAATGCCAACTTTAATCGATGCAAGCGTCGCGAGAAGTGATGAGTTTGCTGATTATTTAAGAAGCCAAAAATCCGTTACAATTCACGTGGATTGCAGAAAATCATACACCCGGAAAACTTCAATCTCTGCATCAAAAAGACAACGTGAGGAAGAACAGGCCAGTACTTCAAAAGTAAGTCCACCTCATACTAGAGCGCGAATAAGTGAATCCAGCTTTTGTTTTAAAAACCACTGCTTATTTTGTGGCGATGAAGCGGATGAAGAAGCAGAAAAGAAGAAAGTGAAGATTTATCGCCGAAAAATTCATAAAGTTTCTACACTTACATTCAAAGATTCCATTTTAAAATTAGCTAAAGATCGTTCTGATGATGTGTCAAAAGCTGTCTTTGCGCGTATTAATTTTCAGTATGATTTAGTTGCTGCTGACGCTAATTACCATGACAGTTGTTACAAATCCTTCCTGAGACCTAATACTGGCGGTAAAATTGGCCGTCCTCAAAGTGAGGCTATAAACTCTGCAATGGAGGAAATTTTCAATTTCATCGAAAGTAGCGATGACTGCCAGTTTTCGTTAGATGAACTGAAGAATGTTTGCCAAAATGTAGCTTTAGAAAACGGGATTATAAAAATACGATTGAAATTAAAGTATGGTAGTAGAATTATTATTACAGAGAAGCCTGGAAAATTAACATTTATTTGTTTTGTAGACAATTACCAAGCCTGGTCTGATAACAAAAACTTGAATGAAAAGGAAAAAAGGTGGAAAACTTTAAAAGCTGCGGCAGAAATTATTCGAGAAGATATTCAATCTTGTGTGTTTGATAATACACCATCTGATAAAATTATTTACTTTTTAAAACCTGGGAAGGCGCAGCAACGGACAGAAATATATTCTTCAAAAAGTTTATCAGCTTATCCGAAATGCCAAAACTTTATTTTATTTTTACATGCGATAACCGGATGCGATACTACGTCAGCAATGTTTAGAAGGGGCAAAAATTCAGTATTAAAATTATTTGAAAAAAATGATTTGATTGACTGCGCAAAAGTATTTACAGAAATTAATTCTTCACCTCAAATACTAATTACTAAAGGAATTCGGTTTCTTCTTGCGGTTTATGGAGCTCCAAAAAAAATTGATTGCATAGATACGTACAGATATTTAACATTCGTAAAAAATACACGAAACAAAAAGCAAGTACAGCTATCTTGTCTTCCTCCAACATCGGCATCTGCTACTCAACATTTGTTTCGAGTATACTATCAAGTTCAGACATGGCAAGGCAATGAACTGAACCCTGAAGACTGGGGTTGGAAATTGATAAATAATACTTTGGAACCGATTCGAACTTTACTGCCCCCTGCTCCAGAAAAACTTCTTAACACTATTTTTTGCAATTGCAAGAAAGGTTGTAGTGCCAAATGTGGCTGTAAAAAAGTAGGATTGCAGTGTTCTCCAGCGTGTACCAATTGCCAAGGTGTCTCTTGCTCAAATGTTCAATTAAATACAAGAGAGGAAGATTCATGTGATTTTGATGAAGAGACAACTGATTCATCTTCATTTGAACAATTTCTAAGCGTTCATCAACAGGAAGGAGAAGAAGAAGAAGAACAAGAAGAAATTGAAGAAAACATGATTGTTGAAGTTGAATATGAAGAGTATGAGTCAGATTAAAGTAATAAAAAAAAGTTAGAACGACAGTTAAACTCAGTAACCCATATCAATAATCTTCATACTATTAAATAATTATTGTTCCTGAAAATAACGTCATAAAGGTTCGTGGAATAGGCCTACCGGGGATACCACGTTAAAAAAAACGCGCCGAGTACACTACCTCACAGGTGGTGTGGAAATGTGTGCATATTATGTAGAACTTGATTCTTACAAGCGCAATATCTGGGAAATAGTGGGTCTTAGAGAAAAAATCATGGGAACCATTTTTATAGAGAATTTTAAGATCTACAACTTTGCTCCGAGGTACTTTTTCGATAAAACTTACCGTTTTCGAGAAAAATCCAAAAAACCTAAAATTTTGACCTTGGGCCCCGAATAAGTCCCTAAGCTCACATGGGACTGATGGGGACTTTTGACACTTTATTCCTTGTGGTAAACCTAAGGTCTCTACAAAGATTTGGCTCTGTCGGAATTTTCTTTATTTGATCACTATTTTTATGTCTAAAATGACCGGACTATAAATGATTTGACGTAAATAGTTCAACCATTGGCATACGCTCTGTCATCAAGATGATCTCTCAGCTATTTTCAATAAGCATTATTTCTATGTATTTCCTACGGAGCTTTTGGGCTCCGAGCGACTGCCGCTAGAGTGGTTAACGACGATCGTACGTCTCGAATAGTCGTACAGGAGAGGGGTCAATATAATCGACAGTCACTTTTTTGATGTGGTCTACAAAAATCAAAGGATCAAGAAAAATATATGGAGACTGCCCATGATAATGTTAGAAAAGCATCTTCCATTTCCTCACGTAAAAGGCATTTAAGTAATAGTTAACGTCTAATAGCTAACGTCTAATAAGTTAACGTCTAGTCAACTTTAAACTCATTCTATTAAACACAACCTTCCTTCAGAACGAAGTGACTGGGAATAAAAACATGCGGCTAGTAAAGAATCTGCAAATCGCACACGCTCCAAGCTAATGGTAACCAACGATTATCGTTCAACGTTTAATCGTTTGAACAATAATCGCGTTGTTTGGCGTTCTAAAAGTGAAACGGAGTAATGCCACACCAATAAATGTCTGTGTTTCTTATTTCTTACGATTATAGAAACGACTATACAACTATACAACTATACATATATACGACTATACAAAGACGACACAACAACTATATAATATTAATTATAATAGGTATTAGAAGATTAAAATCAGAATTATTTTTATAAATAATAGAATTACAGATATTATGATTAAAGTGATAAATTGCAGTAAAAATTGAAATCTACAACTTATGATTAACTTATTTATTGAACAGATTTTAAGAGAGATATTCAAAATTTTGTGTTGTCCCCTAATTCACCACTTTCCTTTGAACTATTTTGATCGTTAACAGGGGTAAACTGTTCAAGGTTTTCCATGACACAAACCAATAAACTTACAGGTCTATAAAATTGAATTACGCCGTGGTTTTATACGTGTTCCCACTCGTGCGTAACAAAAAAACGATCCTCACAACTCCTCTTATCTAAATAGACATAATATACGCCTCCGAATTATTATTTTGGTTGAAAAATAGTTACCAGCTTTAACCTGACCGAAAAAAATACCATGACTGTTCCAGACTTTAAAGGCTTTTGGCCACTCTGACTAACAAATTGGGCTTTTAAATTGCGAAAATGCAGTCATAGGGACTATTTTCATGAAATTAGTATGTCCACCAATAACAAAATGTTCGCCTTCAAAAGTAGTGATCTGTATGTAAGAGCCGAGATTTCGATTTTCAGGCTTTAGTTTATAATTACTATTAGAATATTGATGATGGTGAGATACTTAGCCTCCAAACCAGTCCAAGTAGCCGAGCGATCTAAGGCGTTATGTCTGCGCAGTATGCATACTTGGAAACTGGCAGGTTATGGGTTTGAATCCCGACATCGGCAATTTGTCAATTATAAATAAAAAAGGGGCGGTTAATTGACTAAACTGACAGCGTATGGACAAGAACGAAGCAACCGGCTATGCTTGAGAAGGTTTTCTGCAGTTTCCTTCACGAACTCCAGATGAATATTGGCATAGTTCCTATCAGCCGCATATCCTACGAATTCCTTGTCTACTCACAAATTCCTTCCACTCCACTCATATCCTCACATCCTTAGGCATCACAATGGACCTTATGGTCGCAGTGTAGCCCATCCAGGGTAGCCTCTACAATCTATCTACTTAGTTAGCCACCAAAATGTCGACTTTTAGGGTAAAATATCTTAGGAACAAATAAACTGTAATGCCCAAATTTGGAACGTACAAATAGTGGGTCTTACGTTACGTTTTAAATTTGAGCTTCATAGCTTATTTGGTTCCTGAGATACAGAGGCCTAGCAACCTTCTTGTTAATACAGAAGGTAGGCGTCTATGCTGAAACTTTGCCTGACTCACTACCGTGCTGTATGATAAATAGACTCTTAAAGTTTCTTTACTAAGGAAACCTCTGATACATAGATATTAGAATTACATATACTGTGTGTTTTGGACAGCTTTTCCTATAGTGAATCAATGTTAAATATTATTTATTACTGTCTGGCCGTCTGGTACTGTATGAAGTCAGTCAGTACACATGTGATGAGAGTACACTTTAGTATGTGCATTGTCCATCACAAAAGCCCCACTCTTAAATGACAAACAAACAACCATACGCATACTGTGAGATAACTGACTGACATTATTTACATGTGTACTGACTGACTTCATACAGCACCAGACGGCCAGACAGTAATACATAATATTTAACATTTATTCACTATAGGAAAAGCTGTCCAACACAGTCTGTATATATACAGTATGAGACATATTGCGGAATTACAGAACCCTAAAATAACCGGATAACAATAAAGTCACCACACAACCAATAATAACAAAAAATCGTGTGTCTTATGAAGAGAAAATAACAGTACATTCTATAGATACAATAATATCGAATATCAGATTCGATCAATGTCTTCATTATTTTATGTATAGGTACTTCTACATCGAAGACGAAATAAATAATAATGATAATAATAATGATGATGTAACGATCGACCTCTTTACCCCACCACCATCATACAAAACGTATTCTTTAGTACCTTGTGTGTTGTTATATTGAAAACGTGATTTAATTTTGTTAATGATAAAAAACAATTCGTTGTCTTTGTTTTATTTTATTTTGGAATTATGATTTGTTCAAGATGTTTTGTCGTTTCAACTATTACGTATCATAAATAAACAAATTTATCTTTTAAAGGTTGTAAAATAAATTCAAAAAAAAACAAAAAAAGTCCGACTACTAAACCGATTTTGAAAGTATAAAACAAGTTCGGATTACGCGCTCATGTCACATTCGATGAAAGGTCAAGTTCGTTAACGGACAGAATCGGCCAATGAGAATGGGGGATGGAGGGTTTTAGAGAACAACGAAAAATATGGAATATATCTCTTAGTTAAATGGACAAAAAAGGTATCTGTTAAGTTGCAGCAAATTAATTTTCCCTGAATTTACCCGTGAACATTTTTTCTGTGAAATTGTGACCAAATTAGTAACATATCCTGAGACAATATAAGAATAATTTTAATAAGAGTAAGGTTAACAGGAATAAATGTGAATGAAGCAAATTTTAACAAGAGTAATTTCAATATAATTTTAAATTTATTATATTTTGAATTTAGTATATTTAAATTTAGATAATTTTCTATTTATTTTTATATTTGCCTATTGATCTCGACTTTCTATCTATTTCTAATTGTCAAAGAGTAAATTACGACTAAGTAATTTATACTGATGATGACTACATTGTAGTCGAAATACATATTTATAAAACAAAAAAACTGATATTATATGAAGTATCTCCCTGAAAAGTCGACCCTTTTACATTTATGTTTTTGATCGGATAGATGTTAACCTAAATATAATTATATTGTTTGTATCATCTGCAATTCAAATAAACGTTTATTTTTTTATCAAAAATATGTTCAAATAAATGTATAAAAACTACTGATAAAGCTTATCTCTACAATGTAACACAAAACGGCAATAATGGAGTTTGTTTGTATAAATTTAATCATGTCGGTAACGTTTTATTTTCAAGTATCACCACTATACAGTTACACTGTTCTTTTTCACCGACAATTTTATTATTTATTTACATATTTAGATTTGTTATCATAAAATTACAAAATAAATTTGTTTTTCTCAAGTGGATACAAACAATATGCATGCATATGAATAAATAATACTATGAGATTCAAACATGCCAATGTTATGTAATCATAAATATAAAGATCTGGTATGAAAATCATGCAATCTCTACAAAAAATCTTTCTCGTTTCGCCTAATATCGGTTGAATACAAAGAGATAAAAATTTCTGTTTTCACCTTTCGAAAGATCACAAAATTGTCATTAAGACTGACTATTTGATTAAATACTGATATGAAAAAATTAACTCGTCAACCAGGAATCGAACCTCGGGCCTCTGGAAATCTAGTCCAGTATGCTTCCGCTACACCAAAGACGACTGTGACGTAACAGCCAACTTTTTCATATCATTCTTATTTTTATTTATTTAGACAGTATACTTCTGTCGAAGTTATTATTCATATATATTTACTGACTATTTGGGTTGTCAAAAAGGTTAAAACTGTTGGTGAATTTTAGGTTCTGGAATTTATTATACGTCCCAATAATTTGAAAATAAAAGGAATTTTTCTAATGTGAAATTACAAAAAAATGTAATCAAAAAAGCATTTTGAAAGACATTTCTTACTGTTTTATTGCCGCTGTTTTTTTTAATGAGAATATTGTCATATTTAATTTTGAAGTAAGAGATACGACTGACTGCTAGAGTTTGTAATGTTAAGACCTTATGTGATTCATAATCCATCACTAGATGTCAAAATAAATAATTCTAAGATAATAAAAAAATTAAAACATTCAAGGGAAAAGTTACTTATCCACAATCATGGGCAAAAGTTACTTAAAGAAAAATTAATTTATCTTCAAAACCCCCCAGTGCAATCCCCCGTAAATTCACGGGGGTAACCCCTAAGTTGGCTACATTGACAATTGAGATAAATGGTTGTGACAATTGAAATTAGTTTCTTTTCTCACATACGTAAAAAGTTACAAACGAATTTAATACATTAGACTTAACTGCACGGAAAATACATGGACAGTAATTAATAATAATAATAACTGGGTTAAAATAAAGAACAATAAAAACAAGCCTTTTATAACTTTTTCAGATAAAATTATTCTGCTATTAAAATATCCCTGATATTTCCATAATAATTTCCGATTGAATCGAGTTTCCTGACAATTCCAGGTTTTCCCGGTTTATAAAGATATACATCCATGTATACCCATGTTTAAAAGGTTTTAAACAAGTAATGTAACAACTAAGCTTGTTTGAATATCCAGTATATACTGAGTTATATATCAATAATTTAATTGTTAACAATTAGCTATCCGAGGAACATTTAATCACAAATTATGAGAAAACTGTTGAGTTTATGAAAAAAAATTTCAAACAAAAGTTGTTTATTTTAAAAAGAATAAGGTTTTTTGTTAACAAATTTTTCTTCTATCTCTTACGGTTTCTTACGATTTTTCCCATTAACTAACTTTACTTTTTTGCTCTAGAACACGCAAAAAATTTCAGCTCGTTATCTCTTTTCATTCTTGAGTTACCGAGTTCACGGACAGACGAACGGACATGCGGAAATGGCCAAATTATACCGTTTTATGAACACCTATACCAAGCATTTATGTCAAGGATTAATATTTTCAAGCGTTACAAAGTCGGGACTAATCTTAATATACCTTGTATATTTACATATACTGGGTATGAAAAGTTCGACTGATTATTTAGATCGCTGCTTCAACAACTTTTAATATTATATATATATATATATATATATATATATATATATATATATATATATATATATATATGTACAAGAATATTACAATTTTAGTCCCGACTTTTTAAAGGGTAAAAATATTGATAGGATTGAAAATATTCGTCTATCCAGTCGTCTGTCAACATGAACATAGATATAGACGTGAAATTTTGTGACGATTCTAGACCTAGAGGTAAAAAGTAAAGTAAAGTAGCAAAATCTGTCCATGTGTAAGAGATAGAAGAAAAAACTACTTACCAAAAAAAATTTTGACAAAATGGAAACCCGACTTCAAAAATCAAATATTCTAAAACCAAAAATGCACTAAGAAGTAAAAAAACAATTGCGTATTCTTGTGTCAATTTTAGTTCACCTAAGCAAAAATTTTAAAATATATATGTACAATTATTGTATTTTACTTTTTAGTGCATTTTTGGTTTAAGAATATTTGATTTTTGAAGTCGGGTTTCCATTTTGTGAAAATTTTTTTTATTATTGCATTATGAATGAGTATACTCTATAAAAAAAAAAATTCACAGAAATCGGTTATCACATATAAAATGAGGATTTTCCTCGATTTCTCGGGTGCCAATGGGACCAATGGGAAACCAAACTCTTTAAAACAAATAATAATAATTCAAAATCGATTCATAAATGACGGAGTTCTGAGATGACACACATTAAAAAAACAAAAACGAATTGAGAACCATCCTCCTTTTTCAAGTTAAAAACAACTTTTGTTTGAAGCAATTATTCATGAACTAGATAGTTTTTCCACAAATTCAACTCAAACATCTGTAAATACTCTTAATTGAGTTAGTTATGCATTTTTATTTTTGACAATCAATGACCACTAAATTAGCTAATAGGCTAATTTTCCGTTGTCTGTGACCGATGTTACACGGTATTCGTAAAACCTGTTTTTTTTTTTGTGATCTTTGACCTAAGTAAAACATTATTTTAACGACAATGCGATCGATGGGAACATTGACAAAGTAGAGAGAAACAATGACAACGTTTTAATGAGATAGATATAAATATTCTACGTTTAAAATATAGAGATAGGCTATGTGACTATAATATACAGGTAATTGCACATTTAAATCTAAGATTTGATTTGTTATGAACCTACGATAACTTAACTGAGTTTAGAGTTCATGCAACGACAAAGAAATATTATTAGCAAATGCATGTAACGAATGCATTACAATAAGTTCATTACACTTTGTAAGGGTTACTTGTGTACAGTTTAAAAAACATTACAATTTTGTTGTTTTCAATTGTTCTATTATTTTTAATATTTTATAATATGCTCTTTAGCGGATGTTCGACGTGAATATGACTATATGCGTTGTTGTTCTAATAAAACGGAAAAATTTTATTTAAGGAGAAATTGGGGTTTAAAGGAAGAAGGGCATACATAATTTGTGATATCTTAATTTGTTAAATGGAAAAATCTAATAATAATAAAAATATACTTTCCTAAAATTTATTATCTGATCTTTTTACTTTTCTGTAACTTTGGTATATATTTAGTTACGATTTTAATGAATTTCTTCTTCAAAGAAATAGAGCCATTGGTCTCGTAACGATGTCAAAAAATTCAAATGTCCATCGATCCTATATATATGTATATATATATATATATATATATATATATATATATATATATACGAGGTCTGTCCGAAAAATATCCGACCTTCTTTTATATCCTCGCGACATAGTGTTCAAGCGACCTCTGCGAGGCATGAATGCCAACTGTAATACCTCACGAACTTATCGAGTGTTCGCCGACACCTACAGGACGTATAGTTCATGCGCAGCGTGTATTTGTTTACAAATCCTTTTTTGCGTCTGTCGGATTTTGTTATTGTTAAAAATGACTAAAAGATCATATCAACGAATTTGCATCAAATTTTGCTTCAAACTAGGAAAAGCTAGTTCGGAAACTATTCAGATGATCCAGAAGGATTTTGGGAATGAGTATATGGGCAAAACACAAATAAAAGAGTGGTATAATCGTTTCAAAAGTGGCTGCACATCTGTTGATAGTTATCCTCGTTCTGGCCGACCTTTGACGACAACAACATCGGATAATATCGAGCGCGTGCAACTTGCGATTGAAGATTGACGTTTGACTGTGCGCGAATTAGAAGATGATCTTGGAATACCAAAAACTACAATTTGGAAAATTTTAACTTCAAATTTAGAAAGTGGAAGCGGTGGGAAATCTCATCGAATCTTGTGCAGCAGTTTTTAACTAAACACAATATCGCACTACTTCGGCAACCTCCGTACAGTTCCGACATAGCCACCTGTGACTTTTGGTTGTTCCTGAATTTGAAAAAACCACTCAAAGGACCCGGTTTGACGACAAAAAGATAATGCGACGAGGGCACTCAAGGCTATTCCAAAAACTGACTTCCAGGACTGCTTCGGAAAGTGAAAACACCGCTGGGAGCGTGTTATTCAATCAAATGGGGACTACTTTGAAGGCTGCCACTCGCCAGATGACGAAAAATAACGCCAACGCGGAGATATGAGGTAGGTCAGATACTTTTCGGATAGACCTCGTATATGTCTGTTATTACTCTAGCGGTCACAGTTTTTATTTTATCGGAATGAAATTTGGTATGTGGCTTGCATATGGTATTTCATATTTGCATAGGGAGGGAAAACACAAAATGGCATATCTCCCTTAATATTGGACGAATCGAAAAATACATAAGAAGTAAAGTTGTAGAAAATTAGTTTTACTATAATTCTGTTTCTAATTTTTTCTGTTACTAATATTTACAATTTAAGATTAAAAGTTAAAATTCTAAATATCTCTGTACACATTCGAGTTTGAGAAAAATGACAAGGTAATGAATTGTAGCAAACATGATCTTCTACAACTTCACTCTGCATACATTTTTCGATTGTACTAATACTAAGAGAGTTTTCTTCCTTCACTATGCCCCTCTTTTCCCTTGACCTATGCCATTTAAAATCAATTATTATAAAACTTTGAAAATAGAGCGTCACTTTTGTGGCCCACCATGTATGTAAATTATTTTCCTAGATACAATATTGACACAGCGTACTAAAAATTTTAAGTTAATTTGTACTAATTCGAATCATTACTTAGCTGTAAATCCGATAAACATACTTTAAAAAGATTTTAGATTAAAAAACATAAGTTGTGGCACACGAAACATTCAAACCCGTTGGCAATTGTTTGGTTTACAACTGTTAGTTAGCCTGACATATTTTTTTCGATGCCCACCCGGTATTTTTGAAATCTATGTTGCACTTAGAAAATTAATAAAACCTGTCTGACATTTTTACTTTGAAAATTATGTCCAAGAATTCGTGTGAAAACAAAATTTAAAAACTAATTTTTCGCGTGAGATAGTTAAATTAATTTGACTCATTTTTATTAAATGAAATCCTTAAATAAATAACTGCACGCGACTAAGCGGTTAACATATAAACAAACTAAGTATTGATAAAATATTATAGCTATGATAATATTCATATTAAATTGTTAGTAATATAGGAAATATTTATATAGTTTTTATTATGGTCTAAGATCCGGCATTAGAAAAACCTTCCATCATCTGTTAATTGATTAAAATATTATTGAAAACGCTTATTGCAATATAAACAATTTGGCAATGTAATGTCTGCCAGGGTAGTTCTGCTGCAATTAACATTAATTAATTAAAAATTTACTTTTTTATAATTAAATCCTTCACGTGTTAATTGAATTTGGCTTGTTAAATAGCATAGTATTAAATATACGATATGACAAATCTTGTAATAGCAGACAGCGCTGCTTATTACTGCTACGGTTACCTGCAGCCAGGTGTTCAAACTTAAAGTAAACTTAACTTACTTCCCTCATATGTTAATTGAAAAATATTTAGCTAAATTAAAAGTTTAGAATAATTAGAATACATCCATAACTGGCAGCCATCTTAAAATCCATTAAAATCAATTGCAGCCTGTATAAGAAAATTTTTAAATAATAGAATTTAAAAAAAAAATACCTTGTAGAGAGAGAGAGAGACTTTTGCATTATTCCTCGTAACAAACAAGGAAAGTATATGATCATGCGTATGTAGAGTGTACAAATTTAATTATAAAAAATTATAATTTCCCATAATTATAATTTTGTTTTTGTTAATAATTCTTTTTAAATGGACGATAGGAGATCTTGAATTTTTGAGGAAACATGTTTACGTGATTAAACTTGTCAAATATCACAGAATAAAAATTTTATCTAATATTAAATCTCTTGCATGAGCTTCCTTAACGTAAAACTATCCAATATAGCCTTAGATTTATGTACCCTAGGTAGTATCTCATGCGAAGGGTAAGTAATCAGTATCCCCTATTTTGGATAATGGGAATATATAGCATTCATCTTCATTTGCCTTCCCATTCTGGACAGATTCGAATATCTGATCAGTTTCCTCTAAGCTAGGTGTTTTAAATGATCTAATTCCAAAGTAATAATTCCACGGAAATGTTGGTGAAGGGTTTCTGTGTTGACAAAGTCGAGAACGTTCGGGTTCGTTCAGTATGGTGATATAGTTTTATTCTTAGAGCTGTAAAGATCTTTAGATCCACGTTATAATGTACGCACTATAACTAGACTTCTAGACATGGTTTGGTAATCAAATACAAGAAAACATTAATAATAATATTACATGAAGGGGTCAACATAATTTTTATAATCACAAAAAAATAAAAATAAAATTCAAAATTACATATTTCCAATTCATTTAACTAGATAATCCATTTCCAAAATTTCCCAATGTAATAAATCACATTAGAAAATTGCTGTATTGTATCATTGCAGTATAACATTATGTAAGGGTGATATATCATTCCATTGTACTTGGGGTACCTACTGACAATAAAAATACGAAAAAATATGCTCACAGTTTTTCTTCCAACGCTTCGAACAAACACCAAACACATTCCTGTTTTATATCAAATATAAACAATCAATAGACAACTAAATTAGACGCCCAACTGTGACAATAATCATAAAAAAAGTTTAACCATTACGAAATACGATGTGAATGGCTGGCTGGCTGTGTAGTCTGTGTTGATCGTATACACGAGCCCGAACAATAGAATCGCTTAATACGTATGTAAAGGAAGTGATAACGCAATACAGTTAAACTGCATAAAAATACATAATGGAAATTACACTTCATGATTTCAAAAAAAAATCTGCATACAAGTGATTAATTAACAAAAAGACACCCAGAAATCGAAAAAATGATTGCCGACTATCGTTACATAAAAAGTCATTTTTGGCGAATTTGAATACACCCGCAAAAATTAAACAAAAAATATTTTGACAAAATGGAAACCCGACTTCAAAAATAAAATATTCTATAACAAAAAATGCACTAAAAAGTAAAAAAATAATTGCATATTCTTGTGATAATTTTAGTTCACCTAAGCAAAAAATTTTAAATATATATGTACAATTATTGTTATTTTTGAAGTCGGTGTCAGCATACCGAAATTCACATAACTTTTGGACACCGCCTCCAAAAATAACAATAATTGTACATATATATTTAAAAATTTTTGCTTAGGTGAACTAAAATTGGCACAAGAATATGCAATTATTTTTTTACTTTTTAGTGCATTTATTTGTTTTAGAATATTTGATTTTTGAAGTCGGGTTTCCATTTTGTCAAAATAGGGTTTATTTCTCGCTTTTTAGTGACTTTGAAGTTCTATAACTGATTTTATTTGTCTAAATATGGGTAGACCTACTAAACGACCTACTAATTTTTAGTGCGTTTTTTCATAACAGATTTTCAGTTTTTTTTTTACATACATTTTGTTTTTTTTTTTGTAAAATTTTTTTTGGGGTCCTAATATTATTTTGTGATATTATTAATTATATTATAAATATTATTTTGCCCTACGTATGAACTTCTGCCTCAAAAGTTTGCTTAGGTAAAATAAAAATTTCAATTCGAAATAATATTTATTAAAAATAAATACCTGTTGTGTTTTGTAAATAGGATCATTGACTTACCTGAAAAAAAAAATTAAAATTAGTTTTTATTTAAAATCACTTTTGAAAAATTTATATTAATGACAAAAAAAGTTGTTAATGAAATTATAAAAATGGTGAAACACTATTTTGAATAGAAATATTTCATTATTTTAATTGAAATATTTGGGCAACTTTTGAAAATTATCTGACATAATTTTAAATCAGACTGATTTCCCTCAAGGGGACAAACATTGATCATTGTCATCAATTCACAAAAAATAACAACCTTAGGAGTTACAAATAATTTGTTCTAAAGGCGTAATAACGAGTGTCTTAAGAAAACTATTTTCGCAAATATTTCCAACAAATTAATTCTATGGAATTTCATCTTTATTTTTTACATTTTTTTCGATTTCTTGTCTCGACTCTCAACAGTGTGTTTCTCGTCTCGTTTATTAAAACTACTGGATAAAGGGACGTAGATCCGGCCCATAACGGGCCGTTGTAGATTTGAAGGTTCGCAGTTGATAAAATACCGATTTGTGATATATTATTGTAATGTGGATAATCTTTCACCATGAGAAAGAAAGTGAAATAATTTTTTATTTAAACAATTTTACTGTAATTGATAAAATACCCACACCCAATATTTACCAACAAAAAAAGTTGTATAACTAACTGTAATAATTAAAGCTATCATCCCCAAGTGTATCATTTTATAAGATACCCTAGGGATATAAATACCATACATGGTATAAGATAGTTAAGTTAGTTTATAGTTCACTATACTCGTATACCATTCATATATTATATTAAAACCCTCATTTTAACACTATCAACCTAAAACTATATGAATGTACAAACTAATGTTATTTGAAATTCGAAATATATCGATGATAGTATACATGCATAACCACACAATGTTAAGGATGTTCCAGCATACCACCACTTTTCGACAGATTTTGCTCATTTTTTTCACAGAATAAAATAACGTTCTCTAATAAATCCCGAAGTTTAAGAATTTTTAACCGTTTAGAACGCGAGATAATTAATATCAAAGTTATCATTCTCTCTCACTCTCTCTCATTAGAATCATGTAAAACTTCATGCCCGCCCAACTATTATCTGTTGTATTCGAAAAAATACTTGACAGAATTTAAAAAACAACTAGGAGAGTAAAGATAAATATATATTATATAAATTAAAAAAAAAATCGTGTGTTACCGTCTTGTTTTTGAAATATAAGTTAAAAATTTTTTTTTTCTTCAAAATTACATTATTTTGTATACCGTACGTTTAGTTTACATCTTCGCATAGTAAATCTCCCACGAGTATGAGAGAGTACATATGTATACATTAAGCAATGTGTATGAGAAGGAGGTCTTATAGATTTGATAAACAAGCATGCAACAGTAACAAAACACATACAACACATAGGCACATACAACAAAACACATAGGCACATACAACACAACATTAACAAAACAAACCTATTAGACCTCCTTTTCATACACATTGCTTAATGTATACATATGTACTCTCTCATACTTGTGGGAGATCTACTATGCGAAGATGTAAACTAAACAACCGGTATATGAACAGTATATTTGCCTGTGTGTTGTATATGTGTGTTTATGTATTTGTTCTATAATAAAATCGAACCGGTTTTTTGTCCTGATTATATAACACAGTGCTGGAACGTCCTTAAAATTGTATTCTATTGCACAATTTACACACATGTTCTTATTCGATGATGTGAACAACGAGACCAGTGGAAATATTTCTTTCTAACAGTGATGCTTAGTAGATGTCAAAAATGATCATTCAAAAATATATTTCTCTTTCAAAATTTTTCTATTTTATTTAATATTTAGAGACACGGGAATAGCTATAGCATTCACGTAAGGGAGGTTCCAACAATGTAGAAAGGAAAACCATTTATAGTCCGCCATAAAAAACAGAGCTCTAAATACCAATAAAATCAATCAATTGAAAATTACAGAGACATATCATCCCTAGCACACGCAAGTAAAGCTGTAAGCAAAAGATAGGTGAATATTCGACGAATATTAGCGTTTATGTGTAGACTAAGAGGGATATTTCAAACTTTTGGGTTCCCCTTGTTCCCAAACATCATTCCTGTTGCGCCAATTAACGAGCTATCCACGTTCAAAGACAGATATATAGGATGTTCTGAAATTCATTCAAGAAAACTATTCCACGGTGTAGAGCTGGAAAAAAACAAACAAAAAGTTTAATACAGTTTTTCGATTTGACGCTTAGTTTTTGAGATATAATTAATTAAACATTAATAAATTGAATCATTTTGTGGGTGTCGCTACACTGATTGAGAACTCTGATTCTCGCTACGCTAGCATGGCCGCCCTACTCCACTACTGTGGTCCTACCTCCATACACTGTGATTGGTGGAGTAAAAAACTAAGTTCTAAATCGAAAAACTTTACGAAACTTTTTTGATTTTTTTCCAGCTCTACACCTCGGCATAGTTTTCTTGAATGAATTTCAGAACACACATATATATATATATATATATATATATATATATAGGATTCTTGGACCCAGAAGGGGATGGAATTGGAGGTAAAAGTTTGTATTGGGCTTCCGTTTGTTTTTAAAGTTACAAAAATAAAAAATGGTATTAGGATCATAATGAATAATAGGGAATATGCATGAAATTTTTTTTTCACATTTATTTTCAGAATATGAAAATACTGTTCATACTGTAATAATATTTAAAAACGAAATTAAAATCTGACAAATATCAATGAAGCTATAAGCTTTTAAAAATTATTATCTGTCTCTTTCTTGCAAAAATACTAAAAACGGAGTTTTACGTGTATTTTAAACGGTAAAAGTGTAATACGACGTCACATAACATATCAAGAGGGGTATCACCCTCTTTGTCTAATCGGGAATTTCAATCATTCATATCTCGCTTATTTTTAAAGTTATTTAAAAAGTAATTTTACCTTGATATTTGTCAAGTAAACATGCTTCAATTCAAGTGAAAAAAAATTTTCATGCATATTCCCTATTAATGTAATATGTGCTTTTTTAGAAAATCAACCTTTAAGGGGGTAAAATGGGGAGTTACAGTTTTCATTTTAACGATTGGCGTCATATACATGGAATTTGGAAGATAGGTTCCTAAGAGAGCATGGAGATGCATTAAGAAAATATTTTTCGAAACTCACCTGCTAAGGGGGTGAAAGTTTGTATTGTGATCCAGTTTTTTTTTAAAGTTAGAAACATGAAAAACGATATCTAGGCTATCAATAATAAACAATGTAATACGTATTATTAATTTGTATAATTAAGGTAGTTCCAGCATTGTCTTGTATAATCAGGACGAAAAACCGGTTTGGTTTTATTATAAAACAAATACATATACACACATACACAACACATACAAATATTTATATAGAAATTAACGTAATTTTGAAAGCAAAAAAATGAGCAAAATCTGTCGAAATGTGATTTTATGCTCGAACCACCTTAAGCATCACAATACAATACTCCTTATGTCAAACTCCGGTAAGGTTACTTAAGACATGGTATGAGATAACTAGTGTATACTTCATACATGTAAACTAGGGCATACACGTAAAATAGAGAGTCAGAGTTTCCTGTTTTATTAAACATAAAAATTGTTATTATATAATTGTTACATAAGTACACCATAAACTACGTGTTTACGAGTTTTAGGAAAATAGACCCACAAGGCAGTGAAACACGGGGGGTGAGAATTTTATGGAAGCTCAGTTTTTATTTAGTTAGAGACATGGAAATTAGTAGTTTACTTATGTAGAAAATCAATCCTTGACGGGTAGAAATATCATGATATTCAGTTAAAAGATCTTTACAATTTTCGCGTGCACAAGGGTAATGCTATAGTTATATATATACCGGGTACAAAAAAATTCGCAGTATATTTGATAGACAGACCTCCTAAGTCTTATTATCTTTGTTAATAAAACATTCTTTAAATTAAATTTTACTGTTAGATAACACAAAAATATGTTTGCTATAAACAGTAAACCTACTACTTACACTATGAGATAATTGCATTTGCATTTTATAATCTACACCATATTATTTTTTCGTTGAAAGTAGTTACTATATATAGATAGATGTAATACAACAAAATCCACTTACTAAACAGCGCGGTAGCAATAGTTTAATGTTTGATTAATAGCAAGAAATATGGAGTGTTCCAAGTAAAGTTTAAATGTGTTGTTGTATTACTAGTGAAATGATTTCGCAAAAACTTTTTCGGATATCAATCGATCTCACCCAGTACATAACGAAAAGGATGATTAAGATTAATACCAGATTCTAAAATTCAAATGAAAATATGATTTTTTGTTTTGAATTTGTTTCTTTTTGTAACTTTATTTTATTATTCGTTGAAACAAGTGAAATGTAACAACTGACAGAGTTAATTAGTTATATATTATATATACTGAGTAGTCATTGTCAATCACAGATACATAAAACCATGAATTCTGATGCATACGTTAAGGATGTTATGAAGGTATATCGAAAATGCTATGAAACAAACGAAAATTTAGTAGAATTTTCCTCACTTAATGTTAAAGTTACCGTGAATTACAAAACGATTTTCTAAGACGTTTAAATGTTCCTGCAATTAAAAAAAATTACATATGTTCTCATGAAGATTTGTTCACTCAATAGAAATTCATTTCAATTACCATTAAAATGCTGCGAAGCGTTCCAAATTAAGTAACTGGAGTTCTATAGAAAAAATTTTGCAAAATGTTAACATTCACTTAACAGTTGTTGAGAAAAAAAATATACATAGAAATTAAAAAAATCTGTCCTTTAAAGCAGAGGTGGGCGCAGACGGCTCGCCGGAGTCGAACGGACTCTCCATAAGCTGGGTGAGCGTAAGTAAAAAAGGTATGTTTTGAAATAAGACGGAACGATGTTTCAATACAGGTTGTTCTACCGATTATTGCCCAATAATTTATTCAATCAATTTAGAATTAGTTTTATAAAATATTTATTGTTTAAAAAATATCTTTTACAATATGGAGAGATACACCAAAAAACATAATAATAATCATAACAATAATAATAACAATAATAACCACAATAATACTGATAGCAATAACAATAATTACAACAACAACAACAATTATATGTATTCCCACTTTATGTAAAATTTAACCATTTAGAAATTAGTAACAAATTACCAACCCTCCCCCCCCCACACAGCTTTATTATTGGCATCTTTTTTGTATCCAGTGTCCTCAAATTCCCATGACACTATACTCCCTACTAAGAAAAAATAATTAAATCAAGTAAATAATTGTTTATTAGTTCTCGGATATGAATAGTTTAGGCAAATTATTCGGAATTTTCTAAAATCTAATTCTTAAATTTAAACTTAAGCTAAATCATCAAAAAATTTACAAGCGATAAATGTAAAAGATCAAAAGATTTATATTTTATAATTTATATAACATTTATATTTTATTCATACCCAAATATATTAAAAAGGTACATTTTATGCTCCAAATTACCAGGCCAAAATTCCAGAGTATGTATTCAATGTATTGTATGTATTGTATACTTTGAATAATAGTGACCATAAAAAATAGTTGGTATTATTATATTTTTTGCAGAAAATATTTTAATTAAAAAAAGAAAATAATAATAATTGGTAGGATACCCTATATTTACTCTATCTCTCTTCCTACCTCTCGCTCAGAGCTGAGTGCAGAAAGTCTGCCCACCTATGCTTTAAAGCATATATGTTTCTGTTAATTTAAATTAAAGGTATATTCACTGTCAAAAGCTTTTCATATTATTTATTAGTTCATACTTAAAGTACTTTTACCTCCGATTGTCTCTGTCTAAAATCTTTTCCTTATGTATATACGAAGTGGTATACACATTTACAGTAATTACAGATGTTTGAGTTGAAATGGTGCCAAACCAGTAATTCAGTTCAGGACAAAAATTTAAACAAAAGTTATTTTCTTGTTGTAAATTTTAGCTCGTTATCAGACGGGCAGACGAAATTGTTTTATGAACACCTACATAAAACATATTTTTCCGTGATCAATTTTTGAACCGTAACAATGTCGGGACTAAACTTATCATACCTTTATATATACAGAGTATAAAAAGGTTTCCTATGAGAAAAAAAGCTTTTTGGATAACTTATAAATCCAAAATTATTTAGTGGTTTGTTTCTATTAGAATTAAAAATTGATCCAAATATTGACTCAAATGTTAACAGTTTAAGAAATACAGATTGTTATTTCAATTAATTTCAAATTGGTTTACTTATAAAAGAACAAAACATAGGGATTTATCAAATTGCAAACTTAAAAGTGTTTTTGGACTTATATTTAGATTCAAATCAATTAATGGAACAAATTCGACTACGTGTGCAAATGCAAGATAGCAACTGTATCTAAAAATAGCATATTTTTCCGAATATTTAAGAATTAGAAAAACTATATTAACAATTATTCGTTCTGATTTTAAAACTTTATTATATTGTTGATGACTCAAATAAGTCAATGTAAGTTTTATTGGGTACACTTTGTATAATAGATACTAAAATGAATAAGTGTTTGAGGAATGAATTTTTAAATCAAATAATTACACTATGGAATATATAATTTAATTAAAGTAGCAATTGGGAGGAGCATAATTTTACGTGATTTCCATATTAAATAAATATAGTCTTGTTTTATATTCCCCACAGGAATTTTATTAACTACACCAAACTTTTTAATCAGTCGTTATCAAACTGTATTCCGCATATATCTGGTAAGTTATAAACGTTACTGAGATTAAACGTTTTTAATTAATTTTTGAAGAAGTCACGCATTCAGATTGATCGATCTTGTCCGTTCAAACATTAAGCAAGTAAATTATTTCAAAAGCGATATAATTGCAGCGTAATTAAAGACCCGTATACACTAAGGACGCTCACGGCTAAGCGTACTTACGGTAGTTATATGACATACAATGTCAACAACCGAAACAAAATGCAATTAAAACAAGAATTGCAACAACTAACTGATTTAATTGTTTAAATATTTTGTAAATACTGATTACTGAAAAACTATTTTTGTTTTTGTTGTAACTTCGCCATCTCTTAAGGTTGACCGGACAGTACACAACATTTCATAATAAACTGACACACTCTTTTTAACAGAAATTAAAAATTTTTTATCTGTAAATTAATTATTTAAATTTAGATAAATTTAACATCACTAGTAATATAAATTGCGTAACGAATTTTGTATTCATAAAAATAGGTGCAATGCTATGTTATTAATTGCCAGAGACCTAATTTTTTTAAAGCTTAAAATGTAGCACATTATTTTAATTATTTTAAATATATATAAAAGGCATACTTTGCCGTATAGTTAAAAAAAATTGAAATAATATAGAGATTTTTTATTTCAATTTAAAATTTTTGCGTTTTTTAAGCTTTGGGAATATTTTGCCCGAGTTCTAATAAATCGATTGTGTTGGTTATGGGCTCTTTTTGTTATATATATACATATATATATATATATATATATATATATATATATATATATATATATATATATATATATATATACATATATATATACAGGGTGAGTCAAAAGTCATGGAGTTTTTTGAAAGGGTGGATAGGGGATGAAATTCTAAGATGAAAAGTCCTAGGACATTATTGCATCTGACCCACGGTGAATTAGATATTAGTTAAATAAAGTAACCAATAAGAAAAACGCGTTATCGGAAAAATAAGTGGTTGGGAATTAACGCAGCGTCAGCAGAGATACGTGAGGGGAGCGAGCTCTCCCCATCTCAAACATAGAGCGAGTCAACCTTATGCGTTTCAAATCCGGTACAGTTTTTAAAGTAGAATTTAAAAACAAAATTCAGAAAAATCGAATAAACTAAATTATTCAGTTTTTATTAGATTTCTTACGATGAAATTTTACGGCGGCTTTTGACGTTATTTTTTTAAAGTTAAGAGTAGTGTAAAAACATTTTTTACAGTAGTGTAAAAATTCTTCAAAAACATATTTTTGGGATTATCATAAAGATTGTCAGGATAGTTTTTTCGGACCTCAAAAATTCAACATCTTATAAAAACTCAATTTTTGATAATCGGACTGAAATCAAAAACTTCCTAATATTTGAAAACCTTCAATTTACTTAACGAATAGTTGAAAATTAGTCTAAATTGCAATTGATTTGATCAGTGCAAAAAACATTAATCAATTCTTAAGTATAATTTTTTTCAATATTTCAGTGAGCTAAATGCTGCCGTTGCGTTCATTCCTCATCATTTCTTATTGCGTTAACGGGATTCAGTAATTGGTTACTTTCTTTAATTAATATCTAGTTAACGGTGGGTCAGGCGCCAAAATGTCCAAGAATTTTTCATCTTAGAATTTCATCCCCTATTCACCCTTCAATAAACTGCATGACACTTGACTCATCCTATATATATATATATATATATATATATATATATATATATATATATATATATATAAATATATATATATATATATATATAATATATATATATATATATATATATATATATATTTATATGTGTATATATATATAATAAATAATATTCTTTGCCATTTTTTAAATTTTTAGTTTTAAAATATAGTAAGCAAGAAAAAAAGATTTTTTGTTATAAACAAATTCAATTTTGACCCTGTTCCATATCGAGTTGGTGCGTAAAAACTGAGGATCATATTCAGGACGTCAAAACGCGTCGACTTAAAAAAAATTGCGGTTCCCCACAAACCTATATGAAAAATGGTTATTTAACTCTACTATTAAGTCTTTATACGACTTTAATATTTAATGACTCACTAATGATTAAAATTTTAAGCTATTAAACTTAAGTTAAACAAAATGGCGAGAAAAGTTATTAAACCAAATATTAAATATACGCACATATTATGTTTATCCATATTAAAATAATAATTAAAAATATATGTTCGCTTTATAGATGCTCGCTCCTACATGTAAATTGGTCTATTAAATTTTATTATATTAATTTTTTTAATTTTATATATATTTTATTATAAATAAACTTTTTTATATATGGAGCATTCCATGCCAAATCATCGATTCAAAAATATCTATCCTTTTCGATTTTCAAAATGTTGCCCTACCTTGTACAAAATTTTGATCTAAATATCAAATTATCTTGACAAATTTAATATAACAAGACGTTAACAAACACAAGACGTTGACAAAACAGGTATTTTTGTAATTATAACAAAAAATATTTATAAAACAAGAAACGTGTTCACTCGAATTTAATAAATAGGAAACTAAAACCTATGTTCTAAGTCTATTACTTTATGGATGTGTGATATTATATACAAATTATTAAAATAATCAAAGAGAACTCTAGGTTTTTAGCGAATTTCCTCCAAAGGAAATGCAGCCTATTTTTTTTCACTAATATACAGGGTGTCCCAGAAGTAGTCAAGTTCCATAAGAGGGTAGGATTTGGAAACGAAAAGTCCTGAGACATTTTTTTATTAGACGCTATTTTTTTATTAGACGCTACCATTAATTAATTAAGGAAACTAGGTTGAAACCAGAGTTGCAAAAAGTGCATTTTTTTGATAATTCATTTTTGATTTATCAATTTTTGGAAAAATGTATTGCTTAAATTTTTCAAAGTATTAATTTCTTGAAAAGTGCATAAAATTTTTTTATTTTTTGAAAAATGTAATAAATTGTTTTAACAATAAATTTAAAAAAAAATGCGCAAATTAAATTCGTTAAATTATAAAGTTTTTTCAAAAGTGCATTAATTAAATTATTTTATTGATTAATTTTTTTAATAATGCAATAATACAATTTTTCAATAAAATAATCTTATTAATGCACTTTTGAGAAAACTTTATAATTTAACGAATTTAATTTGCGCATTTAAAAAAAAAAATTTATTATTAAAACAATTTATTTATTATATTTTTACATTATTCTAATATTAAGAGAGATATTTTATATTTTGTGTTTGACACGAATACATGGAATATATTTTATTGTAAAAAAATTTTGTATTTTGAAATTAAATTTCAAATTTTTCCCCAATTCCTAGAACAAATTATTACAGAGATATGTTGCTTGTTGCTAATTTGGAGCCGTTTGGACCGCATTATTTAAGTAATACCTAATTATAAGTACATCTCACGCAGACAAATTGTATTGCATCCATGGATAAGCTGCCCTAAAATAGACAAAGCAGTTCTTAATTTTAAGATTCCGATATGGACTGTTTAAACGAAACCTAACTTCAGGTTATTATTTGTGTGCGCATGCGCATTAAATAATTTTGAGGTGTCAAATTCAAAATGTCGAAAAAAATGTTTGGAAATAGCCAAACGCCGGGCATTCGCTACAGTTAATAATGAAAATATAAATTATGTTCAGAATGCTTTAATCGGTAATTATTTTAATGTTAAAAAATAATCACAGAAAAAATAATACATAATTATTCAAAGATTAAAAAATTCGTTACGCAAGAGCTCGTCAACTTTCTCAGAATAAATATATCACTTCTGCAATATTGCAATATAAACAATTTGGCAATGTAATGTCTGCCAGGGTAGTTCTGCTGCAATTAACATTAATTACTCAATTAAAAATTGATTTTTTTATAATTAAATCCCTCACGTGTTAATTGAATTTTGCTTGTTAAATAACATAGTATACGATACGACAAATCTTGTAATAGCAGGCAGCGCTGCTTATTACTGCTACGGTTACCTGCATCCAGGTGTTCAAACTTAAAGTAAACTTAGCTTACTTCCCTCATATGTTAATTGAAAAATATTTAGCTAATTTAAAAGTTTAGAATAATCAGAATACATCCATAACTGGCAGCCATCTTAAAATCCATTAAAATCAATTGCAACCTAAAAAATCAATTTTTAATTAATTAATTAATGTTAATTGCAGCAGAACTATCCTGGCAGACATTACATTGCCAAATTGTTTATATTGCAATAAGCGTTTTCAATAATATTTCAATCAACTAACAGATGAGGGAAGGTTTTCTAATGCCGAATCTTAGACCATTCTGGAAATACATCTTAATTAACTTTTATATTATTAATGTTCATGGCGATCCGTGACCGCAGCGACAGACACATATATAAAACATTATATTTTCGTATCTGATGTGCTTTTGGCATTTCGTTAAGGCCAAAATCGTTGAATGATAGAATCGATCAAGGGTAAGGGAAATGACTTGAAAATTTGAAAGCATTTGAAAGTGAGTCTCGAGGATAAGTTTTGAATCGACCTTATCGGAATTTACTCAGATGGAAGCGAAAAATTTGGCAACCTCTTAAAAAAAGAACCGGATCGAGAGGAATCCGTCTTGAGATTATGAAATTGATACATAATTTAACCTCTTGTATAGGTCATTTGATGGATTTTTTGCTTGTAACTGTACAAATACCAAGAATATAAAATTGCTAATGAATTACTCGTATTATTAAAATAAAGTGAAATGCAGTTATCTGTATCTGTATTTAATAAAAAGTCGATAAAATTGGAAATTTAAAATACTGAAAAAATAAGAAAGCGACTATAAAAATTAATATCCCATGCTCAAATTTGACGTAGGATATATTAATGTTTTGTTTTCTAATAAAATATTTGAAAGAAAAAAACTAAACTTTTGAAAAATTAGATTTATTGTGAAAGTCGGCTAACGATCTGGTCAAATAGTTCTTTTACTTTTTAAAAAAGATACTCCAATGGAAGTGGAGATTTTCCAATGGAATTATCTTCGTTTTGGCACTACGAAAACATGGCAAAAAATCCATAACGAAATCCAGAGGGCAAAAAAAGTTACTGAAGCATAATGATCCCAAAAATCAGTTCTTCTCAAATATCTGGTGAACTATTGGTTTTACATTAACAAAGATCATTAATAAATCTTTCTTCTCTATTTATTTCTCACAAAAAAGACCTACACAAAATTTACGTAGGACCAAGAGCTCGACTCGAGATATACGGATGAGAAATGTTTTTCGTATTAATGCAATAAATTGTTAAACTGAGTATAAAATAAAACAAATTTTTAAAATTTTCCTCAAATCACTTTATTTTGACTAGTTCGAACACAGTTCTTTCTTTAGTTTTATTTACGACGCATTCAATACAATAATGTTAAACTGAGCTTTGCAAGGGACAAAAAATGCCGTACAATACGTTAAAGGTTTAGGTTGATTCGTAAGATTAGGGGAGAGTGGGGGGAATGGGGCTAGCGGGTAATGGGGGCCACTACAATATACACAGACAGGATCGTACAAGTCGCGCCAAAATGACAAGAACAGCTTCGGGAACATTCGGTTAACTCACGCGATCGCCGCTTGCCGGCTCGCGCGTATGGCGGTGAAAAAATATTAATAATTTGGTTGCTTCCTGGTTCTCGCGATTTGGTTTACCTCCGAGGATGAGTAGTGCTCAAGGTAAAGGATTTCAATCGCATATCTGCAAATATTTTTTATCTTCTCTGGAAATTAAACATATTTCGACAACTGCTTATCACCCTAACAGCAACGACATTGTCGAGCGGTTTAATCGGTCTCTCAAAATTTCCTTGTTGTCAAAAAAAAAAATAACTGGTACAAAATTTTAACTTGGATACTTCTAAATTTGCCCTCCTCTGTTAAGGAGGATATTAACCTATCTTCTGCAGAGATATTATATGGCATTCAGATCAATAAGGACAGAATGGCCATCGCTAAATTTTTTTTCACTAAACAGTTTACGAATAAAAATGTGTATTTACCAAAAGATTTGGATTCATCAAAAAAAAAAGTTTTTATACGGGAGGGTCATGACAAAGCCCTCCACTATCTTGTAATTATAGAGGGCCATACTCTGTAATACAGAGGTTTCCAAAATTTTTTGTTGTTGATGTCAACATCAAACCTACCTCCATTGATAGGCTAAACCTTGCGTACCTTTATTCAATGTCAAATTTTCAAATGTCAAATAACATTTCAAATGTAGTCTAGTCATATAACGACGTTAAAAATGACGTATTATTATAATAATTACTGTATTTAAAATATAATTTTTTGTATAAATTATTTCTTCTAAATAATAAAAATGATAATTTTCTGTAAATAATTGCATATGTATACCATTTTTTTTTCGTTGTACATTTTTCTCTAAATAAATGCTATTTTGTTGTACTGTTAATTTATTTACTCATTACTTTTCTAAATACATTATCTATACACACAATTTAGCAGATGGTGGCATTTTTTAAATAGGAATAACAGTTTTATTCTACTATTTAAGTGTTGTGATTATTATTTTTGTTTTGAATATCATATGATTAGTTTTTATGGTCGATTTTAAAGAGTGGTTAAACACTGTTGTGCTTAGGTATGAGTTACAACATCATATTAAATTAAATAAAAAACTACAATTTTAAATAACAGGATTTAATTGTATGAACATATAAATGCACTAGTTCAGGAGTTCCCAAAATTTTTCTTAAATGGAGCACTTTGAGAATCTTGGAATTTTCACGAGCCGCCTTGTTTACTTAGAACGGTAGGTAATAAAACATAATCAAAACAAATTGGGTAAAAACTAGTTTTATTTCATAACTTACACCAATAAGATTAAACAAAAAAAGTGGGTGCGGTCGGGAGACCCCCGTCAGGAACGAAGCCCCTTGCGCTTTTTCTTCAACTCCGTATGTAATTCGAAATAAATTCTTCAAACTTTTTTTATTCACGTTTAACCTAAACTCATTAAATTAAAATTAAAACTAACCATTAAGACTCAACTCATTAAATTAAGTCCATTAAGACCAACCCATTTATTGGCGGTATCCTTTTCTGACCATGCGATTTTATTATTGTCAATAAGGTGGGAGTGTTGATCGAAGCTAACCTTGATATTCAGGTATTAAAATATGGTTTAATTTTATTAAATCAGAATTTGGAATTGGGCCATTGTCTAAATTCATTATCTGTTTTCTTATTTTGTGTATGTAGATACTGTCGTATGCATCTAATTCTGTGGGGTTTTGTACCGATTTCAGTAGTTTTAAATTCGATTTGTCAATTTTGTGGTTGTTCTCAATAACGTGCGCAGCTATACACGATTTTTCGGTTCTCGATCAACATATCTCTGACTCCATATCCCAGAGGAAGTTACGATTAGCTAATTCATACTGATGATGACTACCTTGTAGTTGAAATAAGTATTTATAAAATTCAAATAATTGTTATAGGAATTGGGGAAAAAGTTGAAATTTAATAACAGAGATATTCTTTAAAAACCTAATTTTTTGGTGCCCCATTTTCTCTATTTTTCGGTATTTTTTGCTATTTTCGACAAAATTGAACAAATTTTTCAATTAACTGTTTTAACAAACTTGGATGAGCGCGAGTTCAAGAGACCGGAATCTTTTTTTCGCTTATAGAGGTTTTTCTCTTAACAGGTTTTCCCTTTCCAGTAAAGGTTTTCGAGGATTAAAATGACGGGACCTGAAAATTATTCTCATCTGTAGTTTTCTCGCCAGGTTTCGTTATTTCAATGCGAAATAAGAAATATATAGAAAAGTTAGCATTTTTAATGGACAAAATAGATTAAACGAAAAAGGAAGAGAGAAGAATAGAATGTTCTAATACTATAGAGAAAGTAATTAATATTACAACTGTTGTGATAATATTATTTACATTTATTATGATTCGTTTCTCTAAGAAAATTTCCTCTTACTTCCTCTAAGGGAACCGCAAAAATAAGAATTATTTATCTAGCAGCATTCGCACCCTTTTATTTATAAAAATAGTATGGTATTTGTTTAATTGTTGGGGACCCAATTTTTTCTAAGGGCTTAAATTTGGCACATTATTTTTAACATATGAAAGGAATACTTTGCCGTAGTTAATAAAAATAAAGTAATTTTTAGATATTTTATTTTAATTAAAAATTTTTTGCGTTCTTTAAGTTTTGGGAATTTTTTATTCTCGAGTTCTGATAAACCGATTTTGATGTTTGTGGGCTTTTTTTATAAATAATTTAATAAATATTCTTTGCCTTTTTAAAAGTTTTTAGTTTTAAAAAGATATTAAGATAAAAACTTGTATCGGATGTCATATTCAGGAAGTCAAACGCGTTGTTAAAAAAAAAATATTTGTCTTTGAAAGAAATGTATCGCGAAATTGTCCAGTTTTATTAAAAAAAATTGAATTGAAAAATTGCATTTAAAAAATTTTAATTAATCAAATTCTTCAAGAGAAGTAAGTGGCTTTACGAGTGAACTACCTAAATTTATGACAGAGCAAATAATAAATTTTATTGTTGATTTTGTAGAATTTTTTCAAGGTATTATTTTGGATTTTGTATAATCTAATTTGAATGTACAATTGGCTGTAAAAGTTGATGTTATTTCTAAAAATTTAATAGTTGATTTGTGCCTTATTCATTCAGTTTTCAAATAAAAGTTGTAACTATATTTCTAATGAACAACTTTTATCGGAAGCATTTTTTTCGAAAACCTAATCAAGGCACAAATCAATTAAATTATTTTATAAAAATAACATCAATTTTTGCAGCCAATTGTACTTATATGACACGCATGAAAGTCTTTAAGGTTAACCGGACAGTACCCAGCAAATGATAATAAACAGAAACACTTTTTTTAACAGAAATTAAAAATTTTAATCTGTAAATTAATTAATTAAATTTAGATAGCATCAATAAATAAACGTCTTTTGACTCTATTCAAGTATGGCGGACGAAAATGTTCGTGAATTTTTTATCTTTTTAATTAAGATATTTACCAAACTCTTCATCTGACAATTTTTTTTTATATTTTAACATTTAAATATTTACATATTAACATGTTAAAATTCCATGTTTAATGATCAATTACATGAAAACCCTTCGTCAGATTTTTTTCAAAAGATTATTATTTTACATATGAATTAGCAATTAATAACATTAAATTCAGAGTTTTATCTTGTCGCGGTATCTTGGCTCCTTTTAACCTTCAAAAAGGAGCGCTGTCGAACCTACAACAGATTCTGATACTCGACACAAAAAAAAACAAAAGTTTTACTAAATATCGTCAATTGGAGAACACGCACTTTAAAAAAAAACTGAAAAATTTGATTTGAACAAAAAAAAGAATTTTAATTTTAATAATTTCCTTTTTATTTTCACAATTGAGTCTTTTCTCTCAATTTTATGCAACAACTTTTTACAACTGTTCTTACTTGAACAATACTAATTTTTAACTGAACAATGGTACTTAAACTGACAATGTCAAATTTAAACTGATTTAATTGAACAAATGTCAATTTTTAACTTATTTTTAATAAGCATTGGCCGCGACTTTTATATCCGTCATAGATCTTTCTAGAACATAGTTGTTGATGTTCTTGAAAAAAATTTTTTTTTTAAATATATTTTTCTATGGACGTTTCTCGAATAATTTAGTTTCTCAACAACCATGGGCGCATTCGGAGGTTTTGATTATTTACAAAACTTATTATTAAAAATTATAACGCTCCGACAAAGAATCAAACCAGAATGACACCCCTCTTGTTTGATATTTCAATATCCACTTATCACATACGGCCAGTGCTAATTCAATACTTATATACAATTTTACAATACATAGGTTATTCATAACAACAAGCTTGTTTTTTGAATTATTTACGTATTTATGTTATTACAAAAAAATTTCAATATGTATTTACTAGACTTTTGATTTTTAATTAAATAATATTTGATAATTTTTTATCTTTTTAAAAAGAAAAACTTTAAATCAAAAGCAGTGATTACTTTCTTTTTGTAACTTTCAAGAAAAAAAAACTTCCTTTCTTGAGGAGAAGAAAAACAAAATTATCTAAAACATTTTTCGTAATTTTTTTCTTTTGTAATATTTAAAACTTTAATTTTGTATTTTTAAATATTTTAACTTTTGTAATTAGAATTGTGTGTTGAGGCCTTAAAAATTATTTGACTAATTTTCAGTACAATTTGTATTTACTAGACTTTTGATTTTTAATTAAATAATATTTGATAATTTTTTATCTTTTTAAAAAGAAAAACTTTAAATCAAAAGCAGTTATTACTTTCTTTTTGTAACTTTCAAGAATAAAAAACTTCCTTTCTTGAGGAGAAGAAAAAAAAAATTATCTAAAACATTTTTCGTAATTTTTTTCTTTTGTAATATTTAAAACTTTAATTTTGTATTTTTAAATATTTTAACTCTTGTAATTAGAATTGTGTGTTGAGGCCTTAAAAATTATTTGACTAATTTTCAGTACAATTTATACATTGCCGATTTTACCTATACATGTGTCCGACCAACCTTAAATAATCAAATATGGTGGTGGTCTTTCCTATTTTATGTAATCACAACTATCAACTAACAATACTAATAATATAGTGAATAAATTCAACATAATATGCATATATGATAATATATTAATAATATACACAATGGTGATGTCATTCACACATACAACATATAAACATAACATATACTGAATATTAAATATATTATTTTAACAACAATCATAAATATTTCTATTTACGAGCGCCATCTTACATTACATTACTGATAGGTATACGAAGTATGTTATGTTTATACTGTAATATTCAATAAAATTCTTAATTTACGGATTGTTTTTACTCGACTCTGCAAAGGACGGTTGGTCTTTATGACGTGAACGTACTATCAAAAGACAAAAAATTGAATCAGATGATACATTTTAAGGGAAATTATACGTAATACTGTAGAATTAGAGATCGGGAATCTTTTCTGGAATATCAATGATTTTCACTTGACAAGTTTCATTCCTCAATGAGTTTCTGAGTTATAACGGTGCAAAAGCGGTTTCTCTCAATTACAGAGCTAGAGCTCTTTCACATACAGTGCGGTCCGACATTTTTGTCTTTCACATTTTGGGATTTTTACTATCTTATTCGTTTTACACCCCCCCCCCCCCAGGTAAAAATGGGTGGAAATGTTTGGGAAAGACCACAGGAAGGAGGATTCCAAGGAGGAAAAAGGCATTTTCGTCCTTGAAATTCTTAACCCAACCCCCGACAAGTTTATATTAAAAAAAAATTTTTTTTCAATATTTTTAAACTAAAAATTAAAAAAAAAACATTTTTGAATTTTAAGGTTATCAAGAATGAAAAGGCTTGGGTTGAGATTGTTAAGCCCCCCGACAGAAATTCCCCCCGACAATTTAATATTGTAAAAAAAGTTCTTTTCCGTAAAGACCCTTAAAAATAAAAAATAAACATTTTTGAATTTCAAGGACGAAAAGGACTTTTTTCTCCTTGGAATCACTTCCTACTTACGGTGGAAAGCATTTTTGTTGCCTTGATATCTCTTGAAAAAGTTGTTCAAAGCAATTTTCTAGGAAATAAGAGCTTTGTACTTCTTAGCTGTTGGGATTTCCAGATTGGCCTTATTTGTGCAAAAATACTTTTAGCTTTTCGAATTCTTTGTTCTACGACTTTTTCTGTTCCATCATTTCTTGAAACTAAGCTATTAAGATATTGGATATTTTTCCTCGATACCAGATGTTATTTGGTTTTACTGCAGAAAATTTTACAAAAAACAGAAGACTTTTGTATGTCTTGGAGCCAGGAGGATAAAGTAATTTCTTACTTGGTGCAATATTTTTGGAGTAAAGTATACATATTATGTTTATACATTTCAAATAAAAACAATAAATGTGTTTCAAATATCTCAAACATATTATATTACCACGTAGAATATATCAATGAGAGAAACTCTTGTTCCAAGTGTCATAGAATAACATAAAAGTTATTATTCATTTGAATTTTAATATTAAATACAGGTAGGCCACCACCCAACAAACCCGAAATATTGATTTAAGTTATTCTACTAAACTTAACTTCACATGAAATAGGAATTGCGAATCTTGGTCGTTGCTTTCGTTGAGTGGTTTACTACAGGTTTCGGCTATATCTTTGAAAACAAAAACATTTTCTCTTCAAACCAATCATGGACGCTATATAAAGGAGATATAACTCATACGGGAAAATTGACAAAATATGGCACCGAAATGGGAGAAGTTATATTTACTTTATATGTCGCTAGGGTCGCTAGTTTTTGATAGGAACTCATCCTTACAAAAGTGAATATAGTATAATAAATAGAAGTGAAGTAAGCCAAGTAACTAGTTTTATTTTGAAGTGATCATTTTGATGTACACAATTTGGTTAAAAAAATTTATTAAATAAAAAACTGTTTAAAAAACATTTAAAATGAGAAGAGTATGTGCAGTAGACAATTGTAAAAGTGGTAGTGCTTGTGACAATAAGCAACGGGATCAATTGGATTTAAAAAACCAGGACTTTTTAAAGTACCAAAAGCTAGTATAAATATTCCAAAATTAATTAAATTGTATGACATTATATTAAATATTAATTTTCAGCATTATTATTAAGAAATAAAGGTTTAATTTAATATCTGATTCAATAATTTCTTTCATTTTTACAATTCCAACATTACAGGTTACTATTTAATTATTTGATGTTTTTTTTTTTAATTTATATGTAAATATTTTGCGAATTTTAACTATCACTTCAACTTCAACTAAATCCTTATTGAAAAATTGAAATTTCTTATCATTTATTTAAAAAAAATATTTTATTGGAAAAATACTTTGGCTGGAAATAATTTTTATAATACTATCAATACGTAATGTTTTTCAATTAAAACTCGCGCCTTATACTCTCTGTTTTGTTTCCGGTGCCGAAGGAACACTACTGACATCTTATTTTTGCCAATTATTTGATTACATGGAGTTATGTGTCCTTGTTTAGTGTTTATGAAACCAATGGTCAAATGAACTTCTTTTCTTATTTTGGTTAGTTCCATCATCTGTTTACAAAAATATTGCTCTGTTCGCACCATTATAATGAAATTAGCAAAATGCGATGGTTCATATATCTGAAAATCTAGAGCATGGAAGTGCGCAAGGCCGAGTTTAAGGGGCTTTTGACCTTCGTACTTAATTATTAACAAACAGATTATGGACTGGAGAATTTTGAAAATCCAGTCGGTCAATTAAATTATTTTAAAGTAGTTCTTAAAATACTTCCATATAATAAATTATGATATTTTAACTTTGGTTTGATGCGTAACATTTTTGGAGAACCACCCTGTATGTCTAGTATATAGAATTCATATTATAAAGGTGTGGTTGATTTACCATAAATAATAATGTACTTAAAACAATTGAATAATGAGTAATCATAAATGTCATCAATATATATACCATAAACTTTTTTTAAAATTATTTTTGGTTGCATTTTCGTTATAAAGCTCATAGAGAACCGGCATAAAGATGGGTAGCGCCTCTTTCGGTGATTTTATAAGTTTATATGAGAGGCTCTCAGCACAAGCTGTTATTTATTTAAAAAAAAGACATTAAAACGTTGTTGTATTGAAAATTATTGAGAATAATTTTTCTGGATCCAACACACATTTTAATTAAGAAACAGAAGAATATTAAGTAAGATGTTACGAAAAATATTTAAGAAAACGATATTTTTCTTCTTGAAAAAAGGAGTTTTTTTATCTCTAAGTACAAAAAGAAAATAATGTAGTTCTATTTATTTATTTTCTTAAACTAAGCTTTTTTTTAAGTTGAAAATTGAAAAGAAACTAATAGCTGCTTTGATTTAAAGTTTTTCAAAAAATTGAAAAAAATTATTAGATTTAAATTAATAAAAAATCAAAAGTCTAAATTGAATGTTTTAATAACATAAATAGCATCACAAATAAATAATTTTGTAAAAACAAGATTAAGTAAACAGAATAAGCAAGCTTATGTATTGTAAAATTGTGTATAGATTTTGAATTCACACTGGCCGTGTTCATTAAGTCGGTAGTTAAATATCAACCAAGCGGGGTGTGATGATGGTTCAAACCTTGGAGAGGTATTATAATTTTTTAATTTTATAAATAATCTGAACACTCCGATTACGTCCATGTTCTCGAAAGATCTTTGACGGGTATATAAACCGGTGACCAGTGTTGATTCAAATCAGTTTAAAATCGACTATTGTCTGCTTAGTTTCAAAGTATATATTTGACTGTTGTTTAATCAGTTCAAATGAGTTTTAAATCGACTATTGTTCAATTCAGATCAAGTTAAAGTTGGCATTTGTATAAGTAATTCAAAGTTTGACATTGTGTTGAAAAATTAAAATAATTGTTGAAAAAGAAATTGGATTCTCATTTAAAAAAATAATAAAATCAGGTTTTTTTTTGTTTCGCAAAAACTTGTGTTTAATTTAATTTTTTTTTTCTCAAAAAAATTTTTGTGCGTGTAGTTTCAATTCGAAAATAGTTAGTAAAACCTTTTACTAATATATTTTTTGTTTTTGTCGAGTATCGGAATCATTTGCAGGTTCGGGCAGCGCTCTTTTGAGCTATAAAGAGAGCCAAGATACCGCGACAACGTTGGTTAACAACTAATTATTACTTCTTTATATTTATAATTTTAATAGTTTATGACGATGTACGTTCTCAAATTTGCGAACTTAAATCATTAATTTAAATCAATATATAGATAATTTAATTTTAAAATATGGACTTTAAATTGCAATGGTGGACTTTAAATTGTATTTATATGGACTTTAAATTGTATCTACAAATCCTGAGTTAATAAAATAAATAAATATAAATTTTAACTTTCATAGTTTATATTTCATTATTTATAAAACAATATTGGATGTTGATTTTGTTTTTTCAATAGCCAAATATTCGTCATTCAAAAACAGAGGAGTATCAGAATATCATTAGGTATACCGAGAGAATTTTTACACCAAGAAATCCCATGTCAGACATTACTTTCTGGCCTGGTTCCAGAAGTTTTAGATTCAGATGGTTTAAGTTAATTCGTAGTTACTGATCAACAATTAAAAAGTCTATCAACTACGTTTCGATTGATGTAAACTTAAAACATTTATAGATATAAAAATAATTATCATTATAATAATTTAATAATAACTTAAGTCAATCGTAACATCAAAAAGTTACGATTATATTACGAATTACGATATATATTGGAAATGTGAACAAAACTTTCAAAAGCGCCTGAAATACCAAATTTCATTACAATCGGATTAAAACTGTGACTACTAGAGACTACTACACACATTTCCAATATTTTGTTAAAATAACTTACCTACAACATGCCGATTAAATTAAAAATAGTTTAAAAAAATTGACATCATACCTGAAACAGAAAGAAAATAAAATTATTATTATCACTGCATATACAAAAAACTACAACATAACAATCAAATCTACAAGGAAAACACATGTTGGCATCCTGATCCTTAACATTAAAGTTATGCCCACTAGATTTTTAGCGAATTTTCTTACATAAGGTATTACAATAGGGAATATGCATGAAAATTTTTTTTCACTTGAATTGAAGCATGTTTACTTGACAAATATCAAGATAAAATTACTTTTTAAATAACTTTAAAAATAAGCGAGATATGAATGATTGAAATTCCCGATTAGACAAAGAGAGTGATAGGCCTCTTGATATGTTATGTGACGTCATATTACACTTTCACCATTTAAAATACACGTAAAACTCCGTTTTTAGTATTTTTGCAAGAAAGAGACAGATAATAATCTTTAAAAGCTTATAGCTTCCTTGATATTTGTCGGATTTTAATTTCGTTTTTAAATATTATTACAGTATTAACAGTATTTTCATATTCTGAAAATAAATGTGCAAAAAAATTTTCATGCATATTCCCTATTATACTGATGAAAAGATCTCACTGAAATTACTTCAAATGTCCATTGTCTATATACAGCCTGTAATCGTCAAGACTAGCCCACTGTGATACGAAATATGCAAATTCTACAGCGACCTTTGCAAACATATGCCCATATAAAACAACTTTTATTCGATGCATTGTTTCGAAAACCGAATAAATAAGGTACAAATAAATTATAAAATTTTTAAATGATAGCTGGACTTTTGACGCCATTAGTACATATGTCTGTACACCCTTTAAAAGCCACAATTTGAGTCTAAGCAGAATGGAATTTGATATGTAAAAGGTGAAAAGTGCATTATTAGGGAAAATCGAAACAGAAAGCGGCGGGAATTAATTAATTAATTAATTTAGTGAATTAGAGGGAAAGAACACAAAATTTTGACTTTCTCTCTTAATATCGATAAAAAGCTGGTTATAATATTCTTCATCTGACAAAACTTCCTGTATTAAAAAAAAATTATTAAAAAAAAGAAAATTACAACTATATCCCTATGATAACTAGATTTTCAAGACGATTACTTCCTCCAGGAAATTCGCTACGTAAATACATTTATTCCCTTTAATGAAAAAATGACGATTTGAGAAAATATATGTTTCCTCGTTTCGTCGTTTTTTTTTTGTAGATAGAAAGAAAATCCTGTGTAAATTTCCTTTTTTCTTTACTAAACAGTAATCAATAAACGTAGCAACTCCCAGAAATAAATTACATTCAATTTGAACGTGCAGTGTCTATGATTATGTTGTTGTACACGTGTAAGAAGAAAGTAAAAGAAATCAATGAAATTAAATTGGATATGTTGAATGAAAGCACCAATTTTCTTAGAAATAACATAGACATTTCAGTAATGTAAGTACAGAACGTATACTTACCAATCTATAGTGCATTGAATGTATTTTAGGGTGATTTCTATTACATATTAATATACATAGGCCCGTATTCATAGACCAGTCTTGAGCAAGTGCTTACGCTTACACCTTCATGAAGACCGTCTTTTTGGTTTTAAGACATGATGCAATCATAGGTATACATTAAAATCATATTCAGTAGGACGATGGTTTCAAGCATAATCTTATTCGGTTTAAGATTAGGTTCTGTAACACGAATCTGGAGATCATCTTAATTTGTCTTCGTCAATTTCCTTAATAATTATCATGTATCCGAAGATCTGATTTGCTGAGAAATGTATCATATTATTGTCAGTGACACTAAATATTATTCTACAAATGAAAACAAAAATTTGCAGACTGTACAAGACCTCATAAGACCGTATATAAAAGTTATAGCGAGATAAAAAAATTCTTTTTGAAATTAAAAAATAAGAAAGATATGACGAGCAAAGGTGAAACTAAAAATTATACTTCGGTAGAAAACAAGTATTTTCTTCAAATTTTGAAGCAATACTCTTATGTGGTAATAATTTATAATTACCTGAAAAGTAGCAAATGCATAAAATCGCAAACATATTAATAATTGAAACGCTGATGGAATAGGTAATCCACGACGATTGACTTTAGCTAATCTGTTCTATTAGTGTATTCCGAATTTAGTACTGATTTTTTTGAATCTAAACTTTTTTTTAAATACGATGTCTGAATAAAAATCAAAAGGATCTTGAATATCTCGAATGTAGCGTTTAGGAATACGTATAATTATATCTTCATCGTCAGAATTAAAATCGATGTCAATACTATCATCAATATTGATATTATGTAAACCCAAAAAATGCATTATCTTCATTACTTTTTTTACTGCAAAGTTATTAAGATTGTCAAGTCTACTAAAATGCTGACTTAAAGAAAATTCTCTTTTTTTAATAAAAAAAGAGGATTTTTTATTAATAAAATTTTAATAAGAAAAGATTTATTCGTTTCGTCTCATTTTATTTCCCTCGTAGCATTACTATTTAATACCGTCTTAAGAATACATATAATACCAAAACTAAGAGAATACATATAAACATGGATTGAGACATTAAAACTATTCGAAATATTATTCGAAACTGTTACCAAATTAGCAACGAATAACATATCATGAGACAATATAAGAGTAATTTTAATAAGAGTGATGTTAACAAGAGTAAATTTCAATGAAAGCAATTTTAACAACAGTAATTTCAATAAAATTTATTATATTTTAATTTATTTTGTTTAACTTTTTTATTTAGTTTTATTCTTGTTTATTGATTTCGATTTTCTATCTATTTCTAATAGTCAAAGAGTAAATTACGAATAGCTAATTTATACTGATGATGACTACTTTGTAGTCGAAATACAAAAATTTTCTTATACAGGCTGCAATTGAATTTAATGAATTTTAAGATGGCTGCCAGTTATGGATGTATTCTAATTATTAAACTTTTAAATTAGCCAAATATTTTTCAATTAACATATGAGGGAAGTAAGTTAAGTTTACTTTAAGTTTGAACAGCTGGCTGCAGGTAACCGTAGCAGTAATAAGCAGCGCTGCCTGCTATTACAAGATTTGTCGTATCGTATACTATGTTATTTAACAAGCAAAATTCAATTAACACGTGAAGGATTTAATTATAAAAAAATTAATTTTTAATTAAGTAATTAATGTTAATTGCAGCAGAACTACCCTGGCAGACATTACATTGCCAAATTGTTTATATTGCAATAAGCGTTTTCAATAATATTTCAATCAATTAACAGATGAGGGAAGGTTTTCTAATGCCGGATCTTAGACCATTAGTTAACGTATGACGCCCTACGGTCGGTTAATTAACCAATCTGCTTCGATGCGGTGATACGTTACTCGACCTTTAACCGTGCTATCATTTAAAGAATTCACATAGAAGATTTATTTTTTCTGACAGAAAATTTGTGTTTGTAATCCTTTCAATAAAAGTAGTAACGGCCAATCACTATGCATGCATGCATGTATATAACAACAGAACTTAAAATTGAATTATTAACTTCACTTTAGTTTTATGTAATCTCTCTTGTAAGCTTACTGACTAAATAAAAAATTCAAAAAGATTATGATTACATTATAAAATACAAAAAAAAAAAACGTCGATGATGAAGCGAAGATGTCGACAAGATGAACGCATAAAAAAAAATTGTCTTTGATTTATTTAAAAATATTTATAATATGATCGGAAAGTGGTTGAACAAGTTTTGTGTTATAATAAGTTTTAAATTACAATACAAAAAACTCATCAATATATTTTCTGTGTGAGACAAAAAAAAAGAAGTAAAACTGTAATACATAATTACACATATAGTGTATGTATAGTATAAGACGTATGTATTACAGTGAATCTTGTTTATAACAGAATAGAAAATTGTATGTAATATTTAGTATTTATATCTCTGTATACGATAGTAAAGTACTGCGCCATCTCGTATTTTTTATTTTAAGTTATGGTTCTGTCAAAACTCAACATACGGATATACATGTAAAAAGTCAACTTTAATTTTAACTATAAACAAATAATTACATACAATGCGAGTGATAAAATTGATGAGCAGCTTCCAAGAAGTATAATTAGAAATTTTTAGGAAAAAAATATTTCTAAAGGTACAAAATTATTTACTAGTTTCCGTGTTTCTAATGTCTATGAAGAGATTGATGTCAATGATTCTCGGTTAATTTTTAGTACAGTATTAAGAGAAACACCTTTGCCACAAAAACAGTTGTCACGAAGTTATTGTTGTAATTCGTTAATTAACAATGTTATTAATTATAACAACAGTTTTATTGAACATTTCAAATTAATTGTGACATTATGATTGTAGAAGTGTGTATACTGTACCAAAAATTCGCCGAGTATCATTGATATCAATCTCTTCATAGACATTAGAAACATGAAAAGTAGTACATAATTTTGTACCTTTACATGTATATCCGTATTACGAGTTTTGACAGAACCATAGCTTAAAATAAAAAACACGAGACGGCGCAGAGGTCGCCCGCCAAAAATACTTTACTAGTGTATATATTTACTATGTAAAGACAGAAATTTACGATATTTTATGGTTATTCCAATAATAAAACGTATACCACAATACTCGAAACAAAATTGTATATTAAAAAATTTATCAAAAACAAGTAATGTAACAACTAACTGAGTTAATTGTTTGAATACCCAGTATATACTAAGTTTATGGAAAAATACGGTTAAAACTCTTACGGTTTCAAAGATAGGCCGTTTTACACATTAACGAGGGCAAGAGAGACTTTTAGAGAAATTCTTAATATTAGTAAAATGGAAAAATTTGTAAGGAGTAAAGCTGTAGAAAATAAATTTTGCTGTAATTCATTACCTGAACAAATTTTCTGTAACTCTAATATTTACAAAAACATTTGCAATTTAAAAACAATACCCATTAAAATGAATATTACAAATGCATCACCAAGGTTACTTGATATTTTTAATGTATTTAATTGAATTTTTCTAATGTTAAGAGGGATATTCTATATTTTGTGTTTTCTTCTTTCTCTAAACGTCCCTTGCCCTTGGATCGATTCTATTCATTAACGACCATTGAAATACCAGGAGCATAATCAGATACTTAAACATATATATTTATATATTTGTCTGTAAACACTTAAGCGGTCACGGATTACCATGGGCATAAATAAAATAAAAGTTAATTAAGAAAATATGCTTAGTTGACGCAGCTCCTGTGTTATTTGTACTCTTTAAATAACTTTTTTAATATACAATTTAATTTCGAGTATTCTGTTAAGGTTGATCGGACACAATGTATAGACAATTGGGCAATGTATCTAGATAAAAATCTGTATTTTCGATGTTATTAATTGCTCTCATACGTATAAAATAATTTTTTGAAAAAAATCTGACGAAGGGTTTTTATGTAATTATTAATCATTAAAAATTGGTATTTGAACATATTGTGAATAGCAAATGTTGAATGAACGCATACATTTTCGATAATGTTGCTCCACCTTCTATAGATTAAAAAGTAAAACACTTCTACTTTTATAAATTAAATCTCGTACATTACGTTAAAATTAAAAAAAATAGTCTGACGAAGAATTTATAAATATCTAAATTAAAAAGATAAAAAATTAACGAAAATTTTCGTCCGCCATACTTGAATAGAGTCAAAAGACGATTATTTATTATTTTTAGTAATTAAAAAATTACATAAATCCAATTACTAGTGATGTTAGATGCTGTCTAAATTTAAATAAAAAGTGTTTCTGTTTATTACGATTTGCTGGGTACTGTCCGGTCAACCTTAAAGTTTTATTTCTTATTTAAATAACTATGTCTCAACTCGAAATCTACAAAAATTCATTTTATTACTCAATCTAACTTAAGGGTAAAATTTTTGTATTTAATTCGGTATATGCACTAGTGAAATTTTGATTGTTAGATATTTGTTATTAGTACAGGATACTGACAAAACGACCATTAATTACTTAATAATTAAAATTTATAAAATTTAAATATTTCCGATCACAACACAAGTTTACAAGATATATCTTAGTCACGCAACATCTTTAGTCACTAATTTATTACATACATATTTTATACAGAACAAAATATTAGAATAGCATTAATTGTGTTTCTACCAAGAGATGCCTCCCTGTATATTTATCAAGATTTTGCCTTACAAAAATCAAGTCCCAATTTTTTTAAACTAATTTTTTTGTACAGCCCGAATGAACTAAATATTTTTACCCAAATGTTTTCGATATTTTAGGTCATATTAAACAAAAAAAGAGCTCTTGCCATTTCTTCGTAATGTTGACCGTTTCTGAATTATAAACAATTGAATATAAATAATATTAAAGATAACTCTAGAATTTTTCGAAATAAATTTCGATTTTTGCCCCAATTTCCTATATCAAAATTTTTTTATATTTTATAAATACGTATTTCGACTACAAAGTAGTCATCATCAGTATGAATTAGCTAATTGTAATTATTCTCCAAGGAGATGTTACTTGTTGCTAATTTGGTGACGACCGTCACCAAACCGTGCAGACCGTCACCAAATTAGCAACAAGTAACATCTTCTCGGAGAATAATTACAATTAGCTAATTCATACTGATGATGACTACTTTGTAGTCAAAATACGTATTTATAAAATACAAAAAAATTTTGATCTAGGAAATTGGGGCAAAAAACAATTGAATGTTTAAAAAATTGCAAAAGCAAACTGTTTTCAAGGCTGAAAAACAATAATAAAAAATAAAATTTATGCCTTAGTTTTTGGTAAAATGATTCGAATAAAAATTGTTAGTATATTTATCATAAACAACTTTTATTCGAAATATTTTTCCAAAAACCGAATGTATAAGTCATAAAATACTACAGACTATACAATTTTAAAAAAAGGACACGACTTTTGTGACCCATAGAAGCGAACGACTTCTATACCGAACTTCTTCTAACGTCTTCTAATCGAACGAAGTTCTAACTATAAATTATGTTAACTCCAACTTTGTACATTGTAGGTAACTTTGAACGAACCATAGAGATAAAATTATAGAGGGTGCGAGCCTCGCGCAGTTTCTGACTTAACTGAGAAAGAAATTTGAAGGTCATGATGAGTCTGAGACCCATCGTGTTTTCAAAAGCATTTCTAATAGAGAATAAAATAAAATATTAACTATAAAACTATACAGTACACCTATACAATACACATACATATAAACATCTGGATAGTGTATAGGTATACTGTATGCGTATGGTCGTTACATGCGTATGGAGGCACATACTCAAGTTAAGAATTCAATGAACATATTTAACCCCCTCTCATTACATGTGTACTGATTATACCCCGATTATAATCAGTAATATGATTACATGTGTACTATTTAACCCCCTCTCATTACATGTGACTTCTCACAGTAACCAGACGGCCAGCCAGTAATAAATAATATTTAACATTAATTCTCTATTGGAAAAGCTTTCCAACATACACGGTATATGAACATAGTACATACAGTTAATAGTGAATCTCGTTACTCTTATCTTGTCTTGAGTTATTTTTTATTTAAATTAGGTTCTGTATCACGTACTGAATGTAAATGAACAAAATCCTTACAAATTTCGACCTCGGACGTGCCGCAATTTTGAGAAAAACTGTATAAAACTGTAAATATAAGCCAATATCTCCATTACCGTGTACTTTAGGCCAAAAATGGTAAGAACCTCTCTCGTAGATAATTGGATTTCCTTTTTTTTTGTTTACTAACTTTTTTTGTATCACTTAAAAAAAAAAAAACTTAATAAATAATTTTCTTGCTAAACAAATAATAGAAGAGATATCGGTCAAAAAGTCAATAAATAAATAGTAATAGTCGTATAAGTCGTAAACAGTAGGTGATACATAAAAAATAGAAAATATGAATGATAGTGACATAAATATGAATGATAGTGACATAAATATGAATGATAGTGACATAATTAACAATAAATAATCTTTTTTCTAAACAATTATTAGAAGAGATATTGGTTAAAAGTCGTAAACGGGAAGTAAAAAAAGAATTAATAAACAAAAACAAAAAGGAAATTCAATTATCTACAAGAAAGGTTATTACTATTTTTGGCCTAAAGTGCACGGTAATGGAGATGTACGCAGATAAAGTTTTTCTAAAAATGGCGGCACTTCCGGGGTCGAAATTTGTACGGATTTTGTTCACTTACATTCAGTACATGATACTGAACCTAATTTTTAAAAAAACTCCTGTAATATTATGCAGCACAATATTCTCTATTGGTTGTACTAACAAGCGTTCATATGGTCTAAGAACCGGCATTAGTGAAAACCTTCCCTCATCTGTTAATTGAATGAAATAATTTTTAAAAGGCAGATAACAATATTATAAATGTAGGAGTGCAATGTCTGCCACCGTAGTCCTGCTGCTTATATCATATTAATTAATTAATATGATATAGTGTCTTTGTTTGTTGCTCGAACAAATATATTTGTCTCTCTCTCTGCGTAGAACACATTTTTTGAAAATATTATTACTGTGATATTATAAAATATATTTTATATAATAAATATATAATTAATTTATTTGCAGCCTATATAAAAAAATTTTTAAGTAATAAAATTTTCAAAAAATGTGTTCTACGCAGAGAGAGAGACAAATATATTTGTTCGAGCAACAAACAAAGACACTATATCATATTAATTAATTAATATGATATAAGCAGCAGGACTACGGTGGCAGACATTGCACTCCTACATTTATAATATTGTTATCTGCCTTTTAAAAATTGTTTCAATCAATTAACAGATGAGGGAAGGTTTTTCTAATGCTGGATCTTAGACCAATATTATTATGAACAAACGCTTCTCCAATATTTCTTGCACGACAACGTTACTTTGTCAAAACGAAATAGGCAGAATGTATAACTTTAAATCTATGATTTGAACTGTTTATACACATAAACAAAAATATGTTTATATTAAGTTTGACTGTATAAAATTAACATATTGATTAAAAATTTCACATTAAATGCAATTATTGTTATTTTCAAACCTCAATACATAGTTTAATAACTATAATACAACCGACGTACATAACTCTTGATTACTTTATAAAAAAAAAATAGACAACTTGATTGTTACAATTAATATTAAATACACATTTTTTTCTTTATTCAATAGAGAGGATACTTAATAATTAGTAAAAAAAAAGTGTATACATCTAATTTGAATAAATTACAGGTAGTTCACTCGTAAATTCATTTCAATTGGATGAAATTGAAATATGGTAATAAAATCTGTAACCTCTATTGAAATCAAGCAAATCAAATTTTTGTACCAATTATTAAACGAGATATTTGCTATCAAAGTTGAGAGTTTTATACACTGATAGATTAGAAGGCATATCTTTCTTACAAATAATATACTCTGATAATGAAATCCTTGTTTTCATTCAAGAATTTGTTTACTTGAATAAGTATCTTCAAGTAAACAAATTCGTGAATGAAAACAAGGATTTCTTTCTCAGAGTATATTACATTGAAGAAAACATATTTACTTGAAATTCCTTCTATCAGTGTACGTAAACCGCGGTTCACGAATATCCCAGTTTTTTACAAGAAAAACTTTTCTATTCAATTCATTCAAACACCAATCTAAAAATATACAACGGATTTTTATACCCGGTATATATAATATATATACCGGTTTATGCAGTTTAGTACCGACTTTGTAACGGTTGAATATTGATCGCAGAAAATAATGTTTGTTATAGGTGTCATAAAATGACCTAATTAGTTAATTTCCTTATATCCGTCTGCCTGCCCGTGGACACAATAAATCAACAACTAAAGTAAAGTAAAAATCTTTGAACAAAATTGGTTCGTGCAGTTGTTTAAAACTTTTTTTTTTCATAAAATATATAGATTTTCCATAAATTCTATTCAAACATAGTCAATAGGGAATATGCATGAAAATTTCTTTCACTTGAATTGAAGCATATTTACTTGACAAATATCAAGGTAAAATTACTTTTTAAATAACTTTAAAAATAAGCGAGATATGAAAATTGAAATTCCCGATTAGACAAAGAGGGTGATAGCCCTTTTAATATGTTATGTGACGTCATATTACACTTTCACCATTTAAAATACACGTAAAACTCCGTTTTTAGTATTTTTGCAAGAAAGAGACAGAGAATAATCTTTAAAAGCTTATAGCTTCCTTGATATTTGTCGGATTTTAATTTCGTTTTTAAATATTATTACAGTATTAACAGTATTTTCATATTCTGAAAATACATGTGAAAAAAATTTTCATGCATATATACTGGATATATACTTGATTTTTCATATCAACCATTTGATGTCAAAAAAATGTTATCAATGTTCAGACATATTACTTAAATGTCAAAGTAAGTAAACGCTAGTCGCTTCCGTTGGTATAATATAACCGAAAGGCAACCATATTAACAATGGAAATAAATAGACGCTAGTTTACAAAAAACAATTTGAAAAATATGTTAATAGTAAATAAACAAAATTAATAATACAATGGCATCAGAAATGATAGTGAAAGATCATATGCATAGTACTACCATAACATCTAAGGTAGCTCAGTTGGTAGAGCATTGGTCTAGAATGCCAGAGGTCGTGGGTTCGATCCCCATCCCTAGATGTGTATGATTTTTCATATCAAGCATTTGATGTCAAAAAAATGTTATCAATGTTCAGACATATTACTTAAATGTCAAAGTAAGTAAACGCTAGTCGCTTCCGTTGGTATAATATAACCGAAAGGCAACCATACTAACAATGGAAATAAATAGATGCTAGTTTACAAAAAAACAATTTGAAAAATACAATAAATAAATATCCATCATTTTCTCACATTTCACTAATTTTGCTGGAATATAGTAATACGTATGCTTAGAATAGTGATTCTCAACCACTGTGCAGCTGTACTTTTGTGTGCCGCCTAATTCTTAAAGTGTGCCGCCAAATTTTAAAAATGCATTTAGTAAAGTATTAACCAAAATAAAAACGAAAAAAAGATCGAGACTGTTAAATGTAGAAGACGATATGAGAGTAGCATTGTCATTTTTACGACCAAATATAAATGAAATTTAAAAAAACAATCAAGTTCAAATTTCTCATTAAACGTATTCTTATTAATAACTTGTAATTAATCCCTTAATAAACGTACTGTTTTGTTTGTAGTACAAATTATTTTATTTTACATTCAAAATTATTATCATAAACCATTTTACACAGTTTATTATAGGTAAGTAAACAACTTTTAAATTTTTTATTTTCCGTCACATTTTGAAATCGTTAAAAGTGTGCCGACAAAAAAAAAAGGTTCAGAATCACTGGCTTAGAATATGACTATTTCAATTATATTTTATTCGAATGTATCTACTACTGAACCTAACAATAAAAATGTTCCAATACGCACTTGTCGAGCTTTTATTTAAATCGATTTTTAACATTAATAAATTTTTTAACACTACAGTATTACAAATGTATGTACTCTTTATTAATTATAGGGTTTACTTTTTTCCAAGTCATTCGTTACAAGTTATTTCATCGTATGGAGAGAATTTCTCAATATGAATGACTAGCTGGTTGCTATACATACTTTTAAAGGCTTTTAAAGAGGTGTTATTTTCTTTTGATCTATTGATGATAACTATTTTTGAAAGTTTTTTATATTATTTTTTAATATAAGATTTATTTTTTTGAATTTTGAAATTATACGTGTAATTATACTATCAAAAATGATTGTGAAGAATTTATTATTTTTATTACTTGTTGAGAGTTTTTATATTCGGTTTGAATCAATAATAGTGTATGGTAATTTTTTTTTTAAAACTACTTCTAGTATAAAGTATTTATTCGAATTATCTATGGTTTTATATTTGTCGAGAAAAAATCTTCATACGGTACTTTTACTAACAACGAAAATTATTTTTAAATTGATTAGTTTGAAATAAACTTCACTTCGAAAACATTTTGTTTGTTTGAAATTTGAACTAATTATCTTTTAAAAAGGTTAAATCATAAATTAAAAAAATTCGTTACGCAGGAGCTGCTTCAACTTAGCGAATTTCCTTAGAATACATAAATGACTCTCTAGCGGTCACAATTTTAGTCTGATCAAAATGAAATGTTGTATATGATTTTAGTATTTGCAAGTCTACTTTTATTAATAAATGACATACGTCTAGGGAAAGGGGGAGGGGGTATAAAGAAAGAAGAAAACAAAATATAAAATATCTCTCTTAATATTAGAAAATTCGAAAAAATTGTAAGGTATAAAGTTGTAGAAAATTATATTTGCTACAATTCATCACATTATCATTTTTGCTCAATATTTCTGTAAATATTAGTGTAACAGACAAAATGATAAGATACAAAATTATAGTAAAACTTAGTACCTACAACTTTACTTCTTATAAATTTTTCGATTTTTCAAATATTAAGGGAGATATGTCAATTTTTGTGTTTCCACCTCACTCTAAACCCCCCTTTCCCCTTGTCCGATTAACGAACCGGACCCCCTTTACCCATTAACGAACTTGATCTTTTGAATACCAAAAGCGCCTCAAATACCAAATCTCATTCCGATAAAATGAAAACTGTGACCGCTAGACTTATTACAAACACATATACATATATATATATATATATATATAAATTTTACAGATGGTGATTTTTGACGTCTACTAGGTAGGATCGATGGACATTTGAAGAAATTTTTGCGTAATTTTGACTTCGATACGGGACCAATAACTCAATTTCTTTTCAGAAAATTCGCTAATAGTAAGGATGTATCAGGGAAACATAAACAATTAATTAATAAGTAAATACTATAACGTATCGTTAATAGACAAATTTATTACCGTTAATTGACAAGTTAATTAAAATTACAAGAATGGTTCTGGAAAATTGAAATCTGCATTCTAAATATTATTTTGTCACTTATTGTATATTGAAAATGCCATTGGTAATTACTCACCGAATGCATTCAAAATTGACACTTGACGTGTAGGAGTTACGTAGACTAAACTAGTTTTCTTAGAGAAAGTAATTACAGTCGAAACCGGCTATAACGACGGATCGGTTATTAAGACTAAATGGCAAGGTCCCAGCCGAATTCCTATATAAACACCTATATTAACATACCGCTTATAACAACAGTAGATAAAGCGACATACCGCTTAAAGCGACGAACCTTTATCGTAATTTATCATCAGCTATAGCGACCACCCGTCATATTTTTTCAGTAAGTAAGAAGGATTATTTTGTCTTATTATTAGATACGCACTTCCTCCCACCCCACCCACGCATTTTGCGCGCTCTGTGCCATTTCAACTATCGGATATAGCGTCATTAGTTGTGTGGTCCTTTCAATGTCGTTATATCTGGTTTCGACTGTATATTGCTTATAACAACTATCGGATATAGCGTCCAAATTATTTGATCCCTTCTTGTCGTTATATCCGGTTTTGACTGCATAATGAAATAAAATCACGTAACCAATGCCGACCCTTGTATTATTAACTATACAGACCGTTTTCAAAAGCATTTCTAATAGAAAATCAATGTTTAATAAATATATAAAATATTAACTATAAAACTATACAGTACACTTATACAATACACATACATACAAACATCTGGATAGTGTATAGGTATAGTGTATGCGTATGGTTGTTTGTTTGTCATTTAAGAGTGGGGATTTTTTAATACACATACTAAAGTTAAGAATTCAATGAACATATTTAACCCACTTTCATTACATGTGTACTGACTGACTTCATACAGTAACCACACGGCCAGCCAGTAATAAGTAATATTTAATATTGATTCTCTATTGGAAAAGCTTTCCAACACACATGGTATATTAAGTATTGCAATATTAAAATTGTTAATATTTCTGTAAATATCAGAGTTACACAAAATATGGTTAGATAATGAATTTTATTTAATAAGATCAGGAATTGAGATTCAAATTAATTGAAGTAAAGTTGATTTTCTACAAATATACATCTCATACATTTTTCGACTTTTCTAATGCTAAGCGAGATATTCTATTTATTTATGTATTTTCTTCTTCTCTAAAATATCTAGAATGTTTGAATATTACATTTCATGCGTCATACATGCAGCGAGCCTTAAAAAACTTTCCAAAAAGTAATGATATCCGACAAAATCATAAATATGAGAGGGATCATGTTTTCGCATACAAAAAGTATTGATATCCCAGCAAAAACATAAATGTTCGCTTTAAAAATTAGTAAAATCTACGTAAGGACCAAGTTTTTTTAACAAAAATGAGAAAATAATTGGTATATATTTATTGTAAAATATGGGCGCCCTGCACCCTGAAAAACTTACCCAATACATTTATATGAACGATAGTCATTTTCGATAGGTGTGTCCGATGGACATATGAAGAAATTTTTCCATTATCTCTTTCGTCAGTACAAAAGGAATAACTGAATTTTCTTAATGAAAATTTGCTAAAAATAATTTTGTGACTGATTTGAATTAATATTTTAAGACAAAACAGGATTTCACTCAAGACAGTTTTCTAGTTATTAATAAAGATTTGATACTTTGTAGATAATTATGACTGAAAAAATATATTTTTATTTAAATATTATATTTACATACCGTGAAGGTACATTTTCAACACTCCTTGATTTAATTGTAAAGGTAATAAACTTTTATTGAATGCTTATAATAATATAACTTGTATATTGTTGTAATTATTGTGTATATTCTGAGTATTGTAATTTAAATACAAGTAACTAAATTTTACAGTCTAATTCATAATCTTAACATACTCTTTTCTTTCATACATATGTAATGGAAAAAAAAAATTATTTTATTTTTTTATTCAATTTCAATAAAGCATACAAAGCTATTCAAATTTTTTGGTATTTGATATTCGATTGCACTCTCTTATGTATCGGGTTTAGAAGGGTTGTATGTAAATTGACGTTCTCAAAAGGCGCGTATTAAAAATATTTTAATATGCGCCTTAGTATTGGGATCTCTGGCAATTGGCAACTGGCAAAAATTGCTTCTATAGGTAAAAATATGAACTAAATGAAATAGATCGACCAAATTGTGGTTAAAATATATGTAAAAAATTTATATAATAAACATTATTTGCTGTCCGTTGATAATTGCATCACTTGAGAACTGCTGGACCGATTTGGTTTTTTTAAAATGTTTGTAATAGTCCGAATTAGGTTTTAAGGGAAAGAAAAATTGGAAAACTCGGGGAAAATGAATGTGCTTATGTCTATGGAACTTTTGTATGATTTTTTATGTTTACTTCTTTAAAATAAGCAACTTACAAAGTTGATAACTGTCCCTTATATACCCATACCTTCCAGAGGGTGTGAAAATATCTAACTTTAAAATTGTAAGCGATAAAAAAAATTCAAAGACAAAAAATGTTCCTTCGTTAAAAATAAATAACTTGCAAAGTCGATCATTGTTCCCAACACACCCACTCTTACAAGAGGGTGTGAAAATATCTAACTTCTAATGAGCGCTTCTCATGAGAGACAGTGAGGGAGAATGATTACTTTGCTATTAATTATCTCGCGTTCTAAACGGTCAAAAATTCTGAAACTTCGGGATTTATTAGAAAACGTTAATTTTAGCCTGCGAAAAAAAATGAACAAAATCTGTCGAAAAGTGGTTTTATGCTGGAACATCCTTAAATGATCATATTTCTTGTACCATGTGTATGTCTCATATTAAACATGTCAAAAACTAATGTTACTAACGTTCAGGCATATTTTGTTTAAATGTCAAATTTTAAGTAAACGCTAGTCATATCCGTTAGTATAATATAACCCAAAGGCAAGCATATTAAAAATAGATGAACGTAAAGTTTACAAAAACAATTAAATATACGTATTGTAGATTTTCTTTAAAATTGATAAATTAATTTTTTTTTTATATTGATTCTCATGAACGTCCATAAATAATCTAGTTTTTCTCACACTATTCTGTTTAAAAAATTCCAGATAATTTTATTTCAATAAAGTTTCAATTCAATTTTGCATATTTTAATTTTGTTTCATTTAGTATTGAATTAAATTCCCATATTAATTAGTATAATTATTCTAAAACCACTATATCTGTACAAAGGGTGTGTTTGGAAATGTCATTGGACGAATAAAATACAGAAATCAATAAAGAGAATGAATAAATGCAAAAACTAAAATAGGCGGCACTTCATTGAAATGTGTCTCCCACATTTATAGCAAATCAAACGAGACATTCAATTTCGTAACCATTCGTATAGAATTGAAAATTGATACAGAACAATATCATTAAAAATGAAATGGAAGGAAAAAGGTCGATCCCACTTCGACTAAAGATTTGTTCCAAGGTCAAGCGTTAAAAGATTATCTTTTCGCATATGTCTTTTAAAAGGTAAGTGTTGTCGTAAAAATAGTTTAAACAAAGTTTGTGATTTCGACAAAATTATACCTTTATTTCTACAAATTATTATTTATGAATTATCGCGATTCGAAATATTGGAAATATGCACTCTTACGCGGTCGGTATTCGTCATCAGACGTTTAAGGTTGTTGTGAAGAAAATTCAACTTAATGACAGGTTCTTCAACATTTTACATCTTATTATTTCAATAATAAAGAATATCCTGTCAAAATTTGAAATTGAACCTGTTAAAGTAAAGTTACTATTTTTAAGAGATTTTTACATAGGTTAAATGGACTTGTCCATTTAATGGACTTGTTCTTTGTGTGAGAATCACACCATAAAATACATGCTTGTATTGTGTCTACTATTAATTCCAGGTTATCTAATGAATTGGACGACTTTACCATATATGGTACGTGGTGCATAAGGTAAAAGTCGAACTTTTGAAATGTAGGTTACTCTAAGTAGGTGACACTTTTTTAAAGGGGGGATGTATGTACACCCTGGGTATTCAAAACAATCCAAAGTAGTAGACACGCAGATTCGTATCTTGAGATCATGTCTTTTATATAAGGTACTGATGCCCAATAATACTGGTGCCCACGTTTTGCAAAATGACTATAAAAACGTGAAATTGAGTAATAAATACAAATAAATAGAAATTGGAAAAAGTCATCACAATTTATATTTTGTTTCCGTGAAGACATTATAATTTTAAAAACCTCGAGTTTGGGCCTTATTAAGAACTAAAAGGACCCATTAAAAATTTTGTCAAATCAAAGTAATTTCAATCAATATAATTCACCAAAAATAATCATTAAAATGAAAATTCTTTAATATTCATGTACTTCGCACAAAATACGCTGGGTCTTGTTAGATTTATTGAAAATACAAACTGCATTGAAACAAAAATTATCATTATATTTTAAAATATCCGCATTTCTCTGTTATTACCTACTAACTGATTACTAAATATTATTTAAAAAAATTGAAATCAGTATTTTATTTTTAATCACAAACCAACCTGGGCAACAATCATCGTCAACACTGGCCATTGGGATACGAAATTTGCGGGACAGGAGTGACAGGACATAAACTTATTATGTCTGTTTCTTAGAAATAATAACAATATTATTTGTATGTCTGTTTATTTTTATTTTTACAAATAAATGTATGTCATTCTTATACTCATGAATACACTGTTGCAAATTTCGTATCCCAATAGCTAGTCTTAATGATGAGCCTGTATATACCGTACGTTTAGTTTATATCTTCGCATAGCAGATCTCCCACGAGTATGAGAGAGTACACATGTATACATTAAGCAATGTGTATGAGAAGGAGGTCTTATAGGTTTGATAAACAAGCATATTTTTCAAAACAGTGAATAATATTCATAACTGTTCGAGTGGTTGGTGATTGTCTCATACAACACAACACAACAGTAACAAAACACATACAACACAACAGAAACAAAACAAACCTATAAGACTTCCTTCTCATACACATTGCTTAATGGATACATATGTACTCTCTCATACTCGTGGGAGATCTGCTATGCGAAGATGTAAATCTTCGAGAGGGAGGTCTTAAACGTACGGTATACTAAATTTTACAGATGCGCGAGTAACGAAGGAAAAACAACGGTAGCGGAGCAAGTAAAAAAGGTGATAACTCGTACATCTATTAGAAATGGTAGGGCTTTTGGGGGACCTCTACTTCAATAATCTTTCCTGCGTACGTTCTGTATGAATCTTGGCTTGGCTAAAGAACATCACTGTACAAGAAGAGTAGTACATTTGTAGACATTGTTGTTACAACTGTACACATAATAAACACATTATTAAAAATTTTTATAAATATTAATTTATGTTTATTATTATATTAGTAGTTGAAACCCGTTGTATAATCAAGGATTTCAATAACTCACTTTATGAGTAACCACCTACCTTTGTTAACCCTATTTTACCCTGCCTACCATCGGTTTTAGTATTATAAGCTCAGTTCCTACTTTGTAAAGGTGGAAAATATTGATCGCAGAAAAAAATATTTAGTTTAGGTTTCATAAAATAACTGTATTAGTCCGCATGTCCGTCCGTATATTAACATAATAACTAAAAAATAGCCGAAATTTAGTGTGTGTTTTAAAACTAAAAAGTAGAGTCAAGTTCGAGCAAAAATATTTTATGCTTTCTCTTGCTGGGGGAAGGGGGAATCTGTACATTCAAAACCTTAAGATATAGAACAAAAATTTAGATTAAAAAAATATATTTATTATTTTTATTTTTGTGTATACTTAAGCGTCACAATACAACACTTGTCAAATTCTATAATAATAAGTTGAATTTTGACAACAACAAAAGGCTTTCGTCAGAGTCGTCTTTGGTGTAGCGGTAAGCACGCTGGACTCGATATCCAGAGGCCCCAGTTGCTATTTTCAAAGTTTATTTAAATTTTTTCGTAAAGAAATTGTAAAATATTTAATATACCCCTTTGATGATAAGATCTATTTTCATGTCAAATTTTAACTTTTTATACTTTTTTAGATATTTTTCGGCGGAGGACAGAGGATTTTCAAGACAATTCAATAATAAATATATATAGTATGCATTTCTGATATTCACAATTATATGTAGTTACATATAATATAAAATTATAAGATTTTATTAACACGTATAAAATAATAATTAGTAATCTTGTTTGTCATGACCCCCATAATATAATATCCATATCATATTTATAATTCTGTTAGTGTGATTATCACCATATAAAACTACGGCAAATAATGCAGGAACTTCACATAATATAAATAGTTTTATCCTGCAATCAAGTTTCACAAAAATTTCGCTCGTATTTGATATTTATTATATTTCAATTCCATATTGACACTAACGGTAAATTATTACATAAAGTATTATTCCTTTGTTTAATTTCTCAATTCAATATTTATTGGGATCTTTAGTACTTAGGCATGCCATCTAGCGGCGAAATTTAACAACTAACCAAATAGGTTAAACGCTGACTGACAGCTGATATATTTCAATCTAAATAATATTAATATATTTTAATTTTTATGGTGATTTTTAAAATAAAAGTCCATCCAAGTAAATTTTTTTTTAATCTAAATAACTGTGTATTATTTTTTAAATTAATTATTATTGTGATTTTTAAATTAAAAGTTGATCTAAGTTAATTGTTTTGCTCTATGTGTCTGGTTGTCATAGTAAAGTAGGTGAGGAAAAAATCAAGTTTTTCATATTTTCCACATACCAAACAAAATTTTGTTAATAGAATTAATTAATTTGGTGATAAGGAAAGTAGACGTCTAGCTTAAATCCGAGTATTGAGAATTCCAAAAAAAGTTACGGTATGAAAATTATATCTTAAGTTGAAATTTACAAATTTCGTGCATTGAAAGTTTCATTTTATATTTTAAAATTAAAAGAAATCTAAATTTTTATAAATTTTTTTTTGTCATAATATATGTTAACACAGAAGGTTCGACCCTATTTCATTTAGTGCACATTTTTACCGCTAGATGCAATTTTGTAAGCCACGCCCCTATTGCCTGAGATCCCAATATAGTACGTACACGCAAAAAGTCTCTTTTCATATATTTTGATTTCTTGGTTTATAGAGTAATGGAATTCAGGGTGCCTAGTAATATTTTGGGCAAAAAATTCCCTGACTTTTCCAGGGTTTCCAGACCATTTTTTCCTATAATATTTTGTTATTGATAGGAAAATTAAGAAAAGTTTAGATTTGTTCATTTATAATCATTTTTTATGGATAATATGATAAAACCTATACATTCTTTTTCATGAGTAACACACATAAAATTTTTTCAAAAACCTCAAAACAGATAACTATTAGTGATAATTTTTTAGAAATAAATTATTTTAAATACGATTATGCGAAATTCCCTGGAATTTTACGAAATTCCCTGACAATTCCATGACTATTCCAGAAACTCCAAATTCCCTGACATTTCCAGGTTTTCCAGACAACTAGACACCCTGTGGATGAAAGCCACAAAATATGGATTATGGACACTTATAAGGACTATAAGGACCATTGTGATACCAATTCCTTGTCGTCTGCATCCTAAATGTGTAGTAAGGATGTAGGTGGAGGACAAGGAATTTTGATAACTAGGAATTGGTAGGTTGTTCGACTGCATCCGACTTTGATAGAAATATCCTGTGCCGACATTCATCTCGAGTTCATGAAAACTGCAGAGAACTTTTACAAGCATAGCCGTTACTTTCTTCTCCATATGCCGATCGTTTAGTCAATTTAGCCAGCCGATCAATTTTTTTTTTAAATTGACAAACTGCCACTTTTGGGATTAGAATCCTCAACCTCGCAGTTCCAAGCAAAGCGCCTTTTCACAGCCAATTGGACTTGTTACTATAGGGATAATAATTTCTAATTTTAAGGTTAGATGTATTTACACAATGGAATAATGTCAAACAGATTGGCGAAAACAGTAACATAATGCAGTAATGGATTATGTTACAATGGATTCTACAAGTCTACAAGGTATTCCTTAGGAATTATTTAATATTTTACTGACAATCTATAAAAATATCTGGAATAACTTGCAACGCATTAAATAGCTCCTAAGGATTAAAAAAAATTTGGACAAAATGGAAAACCAACTTCAAAAATCAAATATTCTAAAGCCAAAAATGCACTAAAAAGTAAAAAAATAATTACGCATTCTTGTGTCAATTTTAGTTCACCTAAGCAAAAATTTTTAAATATATTATATGTAGACTGCTTAAAAGACAATCAAATTATTAGGATAATATAATGTACAATTATTGTTATTTTTGGAGTTAGAGCATTTTTGGTTTAAGACTATTTGATTTTTGAAGTCGGTTTTCCATTTTGCCAAAATTTTTTTTTATTTCTCGCTTTTTAGTGACTTTTAAGTTGCTATAACTGATTTTATTTGTCTGAATATGGGTAGACCTACTAATTTTTAGGGCATTTTTTTAATATCAGTTTCTTTGTTTTTTTTTTTTTTAATTTTTAGTGCATTTTTTCATAGCAAGATTTTCAGTTTTTTTTGCATGCATTATGTTTTTTTTGTAAAAATTTTTTTTTTGGAGTCGGTTTTTTTTGTAAAAAACATTTGAAATCGGTTTTTAAAAAAAGGATCTTATTTTTCCATTATGAATGAGTATACCCCTTCAAACAAACAATTTCGTAGAAATCGGTGATCACATATAAAATGAGGATTTTCCTCAATTTCCAGGGGATCCCTTCATCAGAATGCGATTTGGTGACAATGGGACCAATCGGAAATCAAACCCTTTAAAACAAAAACATTCAAAATCGGTTCATAAATGACGGAGTTCTGAGGTAACACACATTAAAAAAAATAAATAAATAAATACAGACGAATTAAGAACCATCCTCCTTTTTGAAGTCGGGTAAAAAACCTTGCAATGGTTTGACTTTCACGTATAGAAATCACGTCTTTTTTTAGGGAATGTGTGAGAACTTATTTACATTTACGGTGGTGGATGGGACATTACTACTTTTGGGTAAATTTATATAAATATATAAATAGAAAATTGCAATTTATAATACTTCATGGTTCTCATTACCTCGAATTCAGAACATCAGACTGACAGTACACACCCTGGAGCTGAGGTAAAGAGAGGCTGAAGTAGTTTTCGTGTAAACAGTTGTAGACTTAAAACGTAACGATGACACTTATAAATAAAACGTTTTCCAGTTTATAGTATATAATCCAGCTTTATAAAATCGCATATAGTTAATTAATATCATAATATATTTCATACACTATACGGTTCATATTACATTTATTTAATATTCAAAGGAGACGTGTTACACTAATTCACTTTAAATCACTGTGTAATAGACCCAGCAAGACGACAAACAAATAATGAACTTTGCTTTAATATATGAGGGGTACGTCGTACGTTATAACGATGCACATACGTTTATGGATAGGTAGATTGTAAAGGCTGCCCTGCCGATTGGAATGAAATTTGGTATTTGAGTCGCTTATGGTATTCTAAAGGCCAAGTTCGTAATGGGTAAAATCGGACGAGGGGAAAGGGGGGTTTAGAGAGAGGGGGAAACACAAAATTTGACTATCTCCCTTAGTATTTGAAAAATCGAAAAATTTATCAGGAGTGAAGTTGTAGGTACTAAGTTTTACTGTAATTTTGTTTATCATTTTTCTGTTACACTAATATTTACAGAAATATTTACAATTACAGATTAAAAGTTAAAATTCTAAATATCTCTGTTCACATTCGAGTTTCAGAAAAATGAGTCAAGTAATGAATTGTAGCAAACTTGATTTTCTACAACTTTACTCCTTACATATTATTCGATTATTCTAATATTAAGAGAGATATTTAATATTTTGTGTTTGTTTGACATGAATAAATGAAATATATTTTATTGTAAAAAATTTTGATTGTCGTTTCCATAGTAGAGGTAGATTGTAAAGGCTGCCCTGGACGGGTTACACTTCGACCATAAGGTCCATTATGATGCCTAAGGATGTGAGTGGAAGAAATTTTTGTGTATAGACTAGGAACTGGTAGGATATGCGACAGCAGCCGACTATGATAGGAACTATGCTGATATTCATCTAGAGTTCGTGGAGGAAACTGCAGAATATCTTCTCAAGCATAGCCGGTTACTTCGTTCTTGTCCATACGCCGACAGTTGAGTCAATTAACCGCCACCCTTTTTTTTTCTTAATAACTAACAAACTGCCCATGTCGGGATTCGACCCCATAACCTCCCAGTTTCCAAGTAGGCATACGGCACAGACATAACGCCCTAGATCACTCGGCCACTTGGACTGGTAAATTATGGATCGTGCTAGACCGGCAGTTGGGACATGATCAAATAATTATATTTTTTGCGAAGAATAACATATTAGCGAATTTTGGAAGAAAATGTAGCTGTTGGTTTTGTACCGATGAAGGAATTTCGGAAAAATTTCTTTAAATGGTCATCGAATTCACCTAGTATATAAACTGTACGCACTCTGGAGGCCACAATTTTAAGTTGATTGCAATGAATTTTTTTATCTGACGTGCGTTTTGTTTTTGAAAAGCTAAGTTACAAAATCTGACAAGGGGAAAGGGGGGTTTAGAGCTAGGGGCAAAAATAAAAGCTTGAATTTCACTCTTTATATTAGTAAAACGGAAAAATTTGTAAGCAGTAAAGTTGTAGTAAATAAATTTTACTACAATTCATTACTTGAATATAATTTTTGTAACTCTTATATTTACAGAAATATTTGCAATTTAAATAAAATACAGTAGGGCCTCGGCAATCCGGACTCCCGCTTGTTCGGTGATCGCTGTAATCCGGCCGGGCAATGGGGTTCGCGGTGTAGGTGCGGGCTGCCATGAGCCAATTTGTCGTCAGTCTTTTGTCAATTTAGCGTGCTCGCTAACATCATGGCGCCGCCACGTAAACATTCAACATTAAAAGACAAATTGAGGATTATAGAAATGTTAGATAAAGGTGACAGCTACACTGTCATTGCTCAGAAGTTTGGTATAGGCAGGTCAACTGTAGGCGACATAAAGAAGAACAAAGACAAAATCTTGAAGTTTGTTAGCCTAACAGAACGTGGTCCCGGTGTACGAAAAACACTGAAGAAATCGGAAAATCCTGTTTTAGAAGATGCTTTGTTTACGTGGTTTTTGCAACAAAGGCGATTGCAGTAGGAGCTTTAAACACTGCTTTAAAATGGGCTGAAGATAACGAATTTGATAGCCACGAAGTTATGTTTCTCCGTCGACTTAGAGACCGGGCTTTTGAAATGAAGTGCGAAAATTATAAACAGAAGAGTATTACAGACTTTTTCAAGAAGAATTAACTAATGTTTTATTTTAACTTACTGTTTTTCTTACATGGTTGTAATTTTAAACATGTATATTTTTGTCTTTATGCTTTAATTTAAAAATTGATTAAAGAAACTAAGGTTAAACATGTGTTTTATTACCATTAAATATGGCATACTAGAATCCGGACGCTTCGATAATCCAGAAAGGGTCTTGTTTTTGCCTCTCCGGATTAACGAGGCCATACTGTATGTAACATCTTGAATTTCTTGTAATCACAGTAAAATGAAAAAATTTATTGTTGGTAAAATTTTAATGTCGGAATGCATCCAAGAGGCTATCCCTCGATGCACTGGGTTACCGGATTCATCACCGGGCATTCAAAACAATCGATTGAAAACTTGTATCAAAGACCGTTTTTACACATGTAACTTCGGATGTATAATTATTCATGCGATTGTTTTGGTGAGCAAGCGCAATAGTATTTTTTATGAATGTTTTCAGTTTGATGAAATAGTGAAGACTTATATGTAACTTAATATGTAATAGTAGTGTATACGATATTTTAATATTCTAGTTCCTTGTGATTGGAATACTCTGATCATGTGACTGAAGTGCTTGATAAAGAAAGAAATATTAAACAAGCCGAGAGTTATAGCTGTAAAAAAACAAGCGATTGATATATTTTTAATGAATTTCTGCGTGTGCATAGCAAAGTAACTTCAGTTATATCAACTACTTTTATTGCGATTGAAAACTTTCACCAAACCTTCACGTGTATAAACGGGAAAATATTTCACATGTAAAAACACCCTTGCATACCAAATTCTCACCTGTTGTCCACATTATAATATTTAAACTATACAGACAGTATAATGAAACAGTCCAGCATATTATATGTATATTTATCATTCATATTTAATAGTAGTAAAAACGGAGTTGATCATATTACTACTAACCAACCGTACAATAGTGGTCCATGGTCGGCCGGCCGATCCAATCCATGCCGCTGCAACCAGAATATACAACATTTGCTTTTAATAAAAGAACAACAACAAACATACCCAACAAACGAACGAACGAACGAACGCATGTACGACGGATGCTGAGGTATATTAAGATCAAGTTTTGCTTTAATATGACCTTGAAAGTATCATCGACCCACGTAACAAACATAATATCGTCATCATCATCATCATCCTCCATCCACGATCCACAACAGCCATGTTATATTATTATTGTTGTTGTTGCTGCAGTGTGGTGTGGTATGCTTGGAAAAGAATTGAATATTCGATTTGTGGATGTAATGTCTGATCCACATAATTTATTGTTCCAAAAACTAAACGAATGTCTCGCGACAGTATGAACTTGGCTGCCGAAAGCGTGGAATTACTGAATTATTATTAGGTTTAGTGAATACTCGTATAGATTTGACTAACCTAACCCAACCAGACCCAACCAAACTAGTATGAGTATCTCACTTTTCTTTAACATTAAAATCAATTTCTTTTGATGTATTTAATTTATTACCTAATAGTAATTCAGTAATTCCACGCTTTCGGCAGCCAAGTTCATCCTGTCGCGAGACACTCCAAAAACTAATCAAATTGTGTGAGTTATTAATCTCTACGAAGTTGCTATCAAAACTGTTTTTGTAGATTATTTTCAACACATACGCTACTTAAGTTAGGTTATGGCCTAAGACCGGCATTAGAAAAATCTTCCCTCATCTGTTAATTGAATGAAATAATGTTGAAAAGGCAGATAACAATATTATAAATGTATGAGTGCAATGTCTTCCACCGTAGTCCTGCTGGCTATTAAGATTAATTAATTAATTAATATGATATAGTGTCTTTGTTTGTTGCTCGAACAAATATAATTGTCTCTCTCTCTGCGTAGAACAAATTTTTTGAAAATTTTATTACTTTAAAATTTTTTATATATAGCTTTAGAACACATACAAAATTTAGGTCGTTATTTTTTTTAGTTTGAGCCAACAGACAGGCAGACTGGAAATAGACTACTTAGATCCTTTTATGAACACCTATACCAAATTTTTTTCTGCAATCAACATTTTCAACCGTTACAAAGTCGGAACTAAACTTAATATTATACCCTTGTATATACTATATATATATATATATACATCAGCGCCACTAAAAATAATGAATAATCACAGTCAACACAAGGCTTGTCATGTTAAAATACTATATACATATGATACTAGATATGTTCAATTGACATAGCTGTAATAAATAAGTTTTTTATACTTTACTTTAATACTTCTTGTTTTTTTACTGTCACGAGTTTCAAAGTGTAGATTAGGCTTAACGTTTTTAAAAGCAAAGTAAAGTATAACCTATAATCAAAGAAGTGAAGAAAACAAAAAAGTAACAAGAAACTGAAGTCAACAGATCATGGTTAAGAAGAAGTGAAGCCGTGTGGTACATTCACGTATTATTATTATTATTATCATCATAGCCACAAGTAACCAGATTTTATAATACACATTTTTTTGTTCAGTTTGTATTCATCGTTGTGGTTATAAAATAATATGTGAATGTATTGTATGTATATGTATATTGTATGTATATTGTATGTATATGTATATTGTATGTAGTTGTAGTATACCCATACAATAAAACTAATCAGACAACAAGCCTCTTGTTATAAATGTAACTTAATATAGTTCAATTCACTGGATATTACCACAAATAATAGTTCATTTCGATTTTTTCACTCTATTAATATATTGTGTATATTGAATATAAATTGAAGGATATACATATTTAGATTTAGGACACCGGTAACTTAAGTTTCGTGGAATTTATAATATAATTATGTACGTTGGACTTCTGTACTAATAATATTATTGAATAGATATTAACATTAAAAAAAAAATTAAGTCGTCGTAAGGACGCCTGATAGATGTGAAACACCGAAACTATTTTGTATAGAAAATGAAAGGATAGTTTATTATATTAAACTAAATAAATACGGCATAATCAAAAAACAAAATATTCAGATTTTTTTTTAGAAAACAATTTTTCTTGATTTAAAAAATACATATTAATTTAATACCAAAAAATTAAAAATTAAATAATTTCTTAAAAATTGAGACGGCTCAATTCTTTCAATCAGTTACTTAAACTATTATTATTATTATTAACTATTTTGTGTAGAAAATATGCATTGCCATCTATGAATGAGTTTTTGAAATTGTATAAGTACTGCTATCTACCAGTATCTTTTTTAAAACTGATTTGTTATCTGTAATATCACCTATGAACAACCTGCTAACGCGTGGTGAGAAAACATCGCCGAGCCGTTGCCAGGTATAAATGTTTCACATCAAAAACCAGTTAAATTTTTAACCCGCATTCAAAAAAGAGGATGGTTTTCAATTCGTCTGTATTTTTTTTTTATTATCCTGCATTATCATAAAGTTATACCTGATCCTATGGAGAAAAGTGAGCATAATAAGGAATATGCATGAAAATTTTTTTTCACATTTATTTTCAGAATATGAAAATACTGTTAATACTGTAATAATATTTAAAAACGAAATTAAAATCCGACAAATATCAAGGAAGCTATAAGCTTTTAAAGATTATTATCTGTCTCTTTCTTGCAAAAATACTAAAAACGGAGTTTTGCGTGTATTTTAAATGGTGAAAGTGTAATATGACGTCACATAACATATCAAGAGGGCTATGACCCTCTTTGTCTAATCGGGAATTTCAATCATTCATATCTCGCTTATTTTTAAAGTTATTTAAAAAGTAATTTTACCTTGGTATTTGTCAAGTAAACATGCTTCAATTCAAGTGAAAAAAAATTTTCATGCATATTCCCTATTGATAACATTCTAAACGAATAAGAAAATTTATTCGTACAAAAAGTAGCATTATTAGAGTAAGGTGATGATTATACGTGATTACATTGATTATGCAGAGCCTGATTATGCAGGGTTTTCATATTTAACTCGTCAGTGGTCAGATTATTTATTTATAATATAGAGTTACCAACTAGAAATTTTCTAAAAACCGGAGTTATTACTAATAATTCCGGAGATATTTTTTTAATTGATTAAAAAAATATTCAAAAATATGTAGTTGTATAAATTAAATACAATAAAAATTAATTTTTTTGGTTCTTCACTTGACTGTTATTGTTATTAGTACAGTCAATAGAGAATATAATTAGAAAATAAATTACAGGAGTTATTTTTTTAAAATTCGGTTCAGTATCACGTACTGAATGTAAATGGACATAATCTTTACAAATTTCGACCCCGGAATTGCCGTCATTTTGAGAAATACTGCATAAAACTGTAGATATCAATATCTTCATTACTGTGCACTTTAGGCCAAACTCTCTTGTAGATAATTGGATTTCGTATTTTTTTTGTTTATTAATTTTTTGTATCACTTACCGTTTACTACTTACACGACTATTACTATTTATTTACTTTTTGACTGATATCTCTTCTAATAATTGTTTAAACAATAAAATGCTAATAACTTAAGTTTTAAACCTATAAATTACCTACAACTTTTATTTAAAACTTTTGCACTACCGGGTGCAAGGTTAATAAAAACGAGGTTTGCATAGTATAACGATGAAAATTCAATAAATATGTTAAGAAATATGAATGATAGTGACATAATGAGCAATAAATAATTTTCTTGCTAAACAAATAATAGAAGAGATATCGGTCAAAAAGTCAATAAATAAATCTTAATAGTCGTATAAGTCGTAAACGGTAAGTAGAAAAAAAATTACTAAAAAAGAAAAGAAGATACAATTATCTTCAAGAAAGGTTATTACTACCATTTTTGGGCTAAAGTTCACGGTAATGGAGATATAGGCCGAAACAATTTTTCTCTAAATGGCCACATTTCCGGGGTCGATATTTGTAAAATTTTTGTTCATTTACATTCCAGTACGTGATACTGAACCTAATTTAAAAAAAAATAACTCCTGTAATTTAGTGCAATTCGGACAAGAGTAACGGGCTTCTCAATTGATTGTACAATATTATGGATATAAAACCATAATAGGGAATATGCATGAAAAATTTTTTTCACTTGAATTGAAGCATGTTTAATTGACAAATATCAAGGTAAAATTACTTTTTAAATAACTTTAAAAATAAGCGAGATATGAATGATTGAAATTCCCGATTAGACAAAGAGGGTGATAGTCGTCTTGATATGTTATGTGACGTCATATTACACTTTCACCATTTAAAATACACGTAAAACTCCGTTTTTAGTATTTTTGCAAGAAAGAGACAGATAATAATCTTTAAAAGCTTATAGCTTCCTTGATATTTGTCGGATTTTAATTTCGTTTTTAAATATTATTACAGTATTAATAGTATTTTTATATTCTGAAAATAAATATGAAAAAAAATTTTCATGCATATTCCCTATTAGCTTTGAATTTTCTTTAAAAAAAATAAATCATATTTTTGACTTTTTTTACAAGCGTCTAAACATAGATTGTTGTTCAGGTTCTAGAGATAAATGTTACGAAATCATTAGATAGAATACAATTATTTTAAAAACATAGTTCGTTCGGTTTTAAACATATCAACACCAAAGTTATTGCGCTCATCATTCCATAAATTATTCATGAAAGAAAATATTCGATCCACATATGCGTTACTTATAGGTATTGATAAGACTTTACTTATAAATTTATATAATTCAGTCAATTCCATTACATAGGAAGATTTCTGACCATTTTTTAACCATAGGATTATCACTGCGATATTTTTTCATAAACTGAATTTACAGCGAAAATTTCATCAAATAAATTATTTTCATTCACATCGATAGATAATTTTTTGGACAATTTTATGAAAAATTTTTCCTAATAAAAATCCGGAGATTCCGGTCCAAAACCGGAGGGTTGGTAACCCTATTGTGTACACCTGTAACCCTATTGTATATAACCCCTGAGAAACTTACACAATAAATATATAGCAAAGATTTTCGCATTTTTGTTAAAAGTCAGTCAGATGTCTCAAGTTGCGTTTTAAATTTGAGCTTTATAGCTTTTTCGGTTCCTGACATACAAAGGCCCTAAAGCAGTCCACCAGTCCAAGTGGTCGAGCGGACAAAGGCGTTATGTCTGCGCAGTATGCCTACTTGGAGACTGGGTGGTTATGGGTTCGAATCCCGACATCGGCAGTTTGTCAATTATTCAGATTAAAAAGGGGGGGGGGGGTTAATTGACTAAACTGTCGGCGCTTAGACAAGAACGAAGTAACCGGGCTATGCTTGAAAAGGTTTTCTGCATTTTCCTTCACGAACTTCAAAAGAATATCGGCATAGTTCCTATCATAGTCGGCTGCAGCCGCAATACTTCCTATTCCTAGTCTATACACAAAAATTCCTTCCATTCCACTCACACCCCCACATTCTTAGACATCACAATGGACCTTATGGTCGAAGTGTAGCCCGCCCAGGGCAGCCTCTACAATCTACCTATCTATCTAAGGCCCTAAAAATCGTCTCTAATCTTTCCTGTAAACATAGTTAGCTCTTAAAATTGGTCTGACGCACTACCGTGCTATGTGATAAGACACAATACCAAATTGTGTCAACTTACACCTTTTTCCATTATATTGAATAATATTTCATATATTTTCGTTACGTAAAAACCAACAAGATATAATTAGACAAATTTATATTCATATACACATAAAAATACTGTGAATAAATACATTCATAATTGAATATGAAATGAACGAACGTCTTTCTTAATTTTTATGAAGATATTTTTTGGAATATTTTAATAAAAATGATATTTATTACTCATAAATTACATACATTTTTTTCTTCATGTAATGAATTTTTATAGTTTCTAAGTGTACAAATAATAACAGGATTTAAGTATTAAATTTAGTGACCATATAAAAATATAAATTTTATTTGAATGAGAAAACAGTTTTCAGTCTTTCAAGAAAAAAAATCAAAATATTTTAATTCTTTCAAAAAAAATTTACATTTTTTATTTAAATATAAATAAATATTGACTAACAGATGAATTTAATAGATAATAAATAATACTTTTTTGTAAAATTATTGTCATAATAAATGTTATATATAATAAAAATATCTTATACCAGAGGTGGGCGCAGACGGCTCGCCGGAGTCGAACGGACTCTGCATAAGCTGGGTGAGAGTAAGTAAAAAAGGTATGTTTTGAAATAAGACGGAACGATGTTTCAATACAGGTTGTCCTACCGATTATTGCCCAATAATTTATTCAATCAATTTAGAATTAGTTTTATAAAATATTTATTGTTTAAAAAATATCTTTTACAGTATGGAGAGACACACCAAAAAACATAATAATAATAATAATAATAACAATAATGATGATAATAAAATTTCAAGTGTGATACTGTCACCAAATTAGTAACAAGTAACATATCCTGCGACAATATAAGAGTAATTTTAATAAGAGTAAAATTAACAGGAACAAATGTGAATGAAGAAATTTTAACAAGAGCAATTTCAATATAATTTAAAATTTATTATATTTTAAATCTAGTATATATTTTAATCTAGTTAATTTTCTATTTATTTTTATTTTTTGTCTGTTGATCTCGACTTTATAACTATCTCTAATTGTCAAAGAGTAAAGTACGACTAGCTAATTTATACTGATGATGACTACATTGTAGTCGAAATACGTATTTATAATACAAAAAACTGATCTAGGTAAAGGGGACGAATTTGAAATTTTATTTCAAAAACCTAGAGTTCTCACTAATTATCATTCGATAATATAACGTTTAATAATGATGATAGCAATAACAATAATTACAAGAACAACAACTATATGTATTCCCACTTTATGTAAAATTTAACCATTTAGAAATTAGTAACAAATTACCAACCCTACCCCCCCCCCCCCCAGCTTTATCATTGGCATCTTTTTTGTATCCAGTGTCACCAAATTCCCATGACACTATACCCCCTACTAAGAAAAAATAATTAAATCAAGTAAATAATTGTTTATTAGTATGTAAGTAAACAAAACCCTTACAAATTTCGACCCCGGAAGGGCTGCCATTTTGAGAAAAACTGTATCGGCTTATATCTCCGTGTACTTTAGGTTTACAGTTTTTTTTCAAAATAGCCGCACTTCCGGGGTCGAAATTTGTAAGGATTTTGTTTATTTACATTCAGTATGTGATACTGAACTTAAAAATTAAAAAAAAAATAACTGTAATATAATGCAATGCGGGCAAGAGTAACGGCCATCTCTATTAACAATACTATTAGAGAAATTCATTAAAATTATTTTATTATTTTATATAATTATTTTATATATACATATGTTACGGTAAAAGTAGATATTGCGGCAAATGTACACATTTTCCGGTAAATGTGCAGATTTGCCTCCTCGTTTGGGTAATGTGCATTCAACTAACATTTACAATTTCAAAGAAGGGAAATGTACATTGAATTCACAATGACCATGTCGTTTTGGTAAATGTGAGCATACAAAATACGAAATCGCAAAATACGAAATAGAGATATCGATATGGGTCGAGTTGGGTTGGGTCTGGTTGGGTTGGGTCGAGTTGGGTTTGGTCGAGTTGGGTTGGGTCTGGTTGGGTTGGGTCTGGTTGAGTTGGGCCGAGTTGGGTTGGGTCTGGTTGGGTTGGGTCGAGTTGGGTTGGGTCTGGTTGCGTTGTGTATATATTTTATCATCTAATTTCATCATGTTTTAGCTCTCTCTATTGGAATTTTGCATATTTTTATCGTAATCGTGCCAAAATTTTCCAATTTTTCTTAAAACATGAAGGTAAGAGTATACATTTACCAAAACGTGAAGGCAAGAGTGCACATTTGCCGGGAAATGTACATATACATTATATTCAGTTCACATATACCTAACTTTTTGGGAAATGTACACATTTTACGGTAAAAGTGTACATTTCCCAAGAGTGTACATTTACCGTAACATATATATATATATATATATATAATTTTAACGATAGTGATTTTTAGCATCTAGTAGGTAGGATCGATGGACATTTGAAGAAATTCCAACATTGGCACAAAACCAATAGCTGCATTTCCTTTGGAGGAAATTCGCTAAAAAGTAAAAAAATAATCGTAAAGGTATAAAAAAAATGTGGCAACAGTGACTGCATTACTTATCGTAAGGTTTAAAAAACTTAGCTATCTATAACAAATATATTCTGTTGTTGTTTTGTGCATAGAAAAATTATGTATTTAAAGTTTTATTCTTTTTAACATCACGACAAAATATTTGACCCTGAGTATTGCACCAATATTTTAATGTCTTCAATGTTAAGAAAAAGATCAAATAAGGTAACTTACTTCATAAAATATTTAGAAAAGCACAATGTTTAGTTTAGATCCAAGAATATTCTAAAAAGGATAATATAAAAAAATCGTTTTTCAAAACAAGTTTTTATTTAAACCATGTGCTAAAACGAACAAAATTAGTTTATATTTTCGTTCAGGTAATAACCATGTTCACTTAAGTAAGTATACTTATATATTTTTGTATATTAATTTGACACTGAATAACCTTAACGAAAGCCTAAACTTATCTTATACGTTTTAGTACGTGGCTTAAATAAAAGCTTGTTTTAAATACTAATTTATTTTAAGAGTAGTAACGTCAATGTAATTTCCCACCGATTCCACTACTTCAAATATTTATCGACACTTCCGCCAAATTTCTATTTCAGCGAATATTTCGAATTATATCTATATAGAACGATATTATACTATATTACACACGTGTACACAATTTCAAAGGTCTAACTCAATTATAACCAGTCATTTTGGGTGCAAAATTGGATCCACACATACTATCTAACAGATCAAGTTAAATAAAAGCTTGTAAAATAGAGTTTTGGTCCCCGGACAAAATATCCCCGACGAAATATCCCAAGGACAAAATATCTCGAAAACTTTGAAATCACAGAATAATATCAATAATAATAGTTTTTGCCACGATATCTGTAATATATAGAACGCCTTTCAGTGCGGGGTCCAAAAACATGCAAACCCGACGAACTCGGGGTATGACCGATGAAGGGTAAGATTGTAGTACTCGGTTGTAATAGTTACCTTATTTAACTTCAATAATTTTTGCCACGATATTTGAAACATATAGAACGCTGTATGGTGCGAGCGCCCAAAAACACGCAAACCCGAACAACTCTAGGTATTTTTTTCATTATCAAAAGATATTATGTCGGGGAGTATTTTGTCCCGGGAATATTTTGTCTGGGGATCAAGGCGTCCACTACCAAGTATAAGAAAGTTATGGTAATCGGAATCAAAATTTTCACCATATATGCATGTTGTGATGTCACCAGAGTTTATTAACACCATTTTTGGGAAGATGTTTGTGTTAATGGGTGTGTGCGATCGTAAGCCGTATGCATATTTTTTGAGCACGATTTCTCGTGATAAAACCAAACATGATATCGACTTTGTTGAGGTGTGAATCGAAGGGTATTATAATATCAATACGATCTCAAAATAATTGTATCTAATTCGGTCATGGGGAAAGTTGGTCTAAGTTAGTCAAATGGACAAATTTATCAAAGGAATGTTGTAGTAAATAAAATTTGTAACAATATTTTTAGCGATAATTTTTTTCTGTACCTCTCATATTTACAGAAATATTCCCGATTGTTCTCTAATTTTGTAAACAGGTTTCGTTTTTGGTACACTACATGTACCAATAAATATTGTTACTATTAATATCTATTATTATAAAATTGTAATTGTCTGTTTGTTTGTTCGAGCATCACATAGAAACTACTGGACCGATGAAACTTCTTGTGTTTAAAAGCTTATGATTAGATTTAATAACTGGTATATATTTTATCTCGCTACGATGACGTAAGCCAGTGGTATAACAATAAGCGAGCGAAGCCGCGGGTATAATCCTGTAATATATAATTATAATTTTATTGCTGTTGAAATTTGGTCAAACAAGTGAAATATAACAGAAATCTGTCTGTTTTAATGAAAATATTTTTTCGTAAGGAGCTTAATTTATTAGCAGTGTTTTCGGTGAAAGTAGTTCGTAAACGTTTGTTAAAATGTCCATACGATTAAAAATTTACGAAAAACATTTAGATTAAAAAAAACACGGGGAGGTGTCCGTGTTGGCCTTATGGATCGCACTTAGAAATGTACATTCAGACACCATGCCACCTTACAGTTTGTTTATAAGTTTATAAACGTATCCATGCTTAAACGATGCATGGAGGTGTACTGGTGAAGAAAGTTCTTTCCCAATAAAATATATAATATACATAATAAATTTTCGTTTCGTATTATATAGAGCAGTGATTCTCAATCACTGTGCCGCGGCGCTTTTGTGTGCCCCCAAATTTTATAAATGTATTTAGTAAAGTATTAACCAACATAAAAACGAAAAAAAGATCGAGACTGTATAGAAGACGATATGAGAGTAGCATTGTCATTTTTACGACCAAATATAAATGAAATTATCAAAAAACATCAAGCTCAAATTTCTCATTAAAAGTATTCTTATTATTAACTTGTAATTAATCCCTTAATAAACGTACTGTTGTTTTTGTAGTACATATTATTTTATTTTACATTCAATATTATAATCATAAACTATTTTACACAGTGTATTATAGGTAAGTAAACAACTTTTAAACTTATCTTTTTCTTTGTGTGCTGCGACAAAAAAAGGTTGAGAATCACTGATATAGAGTATAAATACCCGTAGGCCAGTATCTGTATCGAAACTTCTGACAAACCAATTTTCTTCAATATAAATTGGATATTTAATTTTCTTCGAAATAAATACTAGAAATCAAATTATAAAAACTAAATTGTATCTGACAATGTCAAATTCAAACACACTTCTTATATATGTATAAGTTGATGTCTCAAATCGATTGCAATCAAATCAAATCAACTCCCCTTAAATAATCTAAATATAATTTTACAGTTCAATGAATTACAAATTATCTTTTCTTGTATACGGCAAAAAAAAAGAAAGATTACTTTCACCGTGGAGATAATAATATTTGAATATCAAAGAGTAATTAAACAAAGTTATAAATTATAGAGATGATAATAAATAAAGAAGTTATAAATTATAAATTATTGATACAGTATGTCAATTGTCTTGTAGCTTTATTACACCGGACAACTTGTTTACGATTCTGCAAAATGAATTTCCATCCAATAGTTTTAAATTTAAAAACGTAAATCTAACATTTTAACAATCTTTTAATTTTATTTACACGAATTATATGAAAAAAAGAATATAACATGTTATATTTTGCATTAAATATGGTTTGTGATTAGCCTATTATCCGTACTCTAAAGCCAGGCATGCCTGATAAGATGCCAACTTTATTCAGTGCAGTGAATACTAGCATCTAGCGCCCTCTGATACTACTATTTATTGACTGTCAATGATTTTATGCAAACCTATGTTTAATTTATATTAAATTGTACAGTCATTTATAAGAAATATTGAAATTTTATATCTGTCAAGCTTACAAAGGATTCCAAATCGTTGTAGTGTAGTTTCTTCAGTCTATTAATTAATAACGAATCACAAATCCATAAACACAGAAAACTGGGATGACTATCCCAGTACGTGCAGGTTACAATCTCTCTCTCTCTTTATCTGATGTTTAAAATTTTTTTTGTCACTTTGTGTTTGTGCTTTTTTTGATCATACAACCATCGTCTTGAAACCATCGTTTCACCGAAGATGATCTTAATGTATATCTATGAATTGATCACGTCATAAAACCAATAAGATGGTCTTCATGAAGGTAAGCTTAAGCACTTGCTTAAGACTGGACTATACGAGGTCTGTCCGAAAAGTACCCGACCTACCTTCATATCTCCGCGTTGGCGATATTTTTCATCATCGGGCAAGTGACATCCTTCAAAGAGGTCCTCATTTGATTGAATAACACGCTTCCAGCGGTGTTTCCACTTTCCGAAGCTGTCCTGGAAGTTTTTGGAATCTCCTTGAGTGCCCTCATCGCATTATCTTCAACCGTCTTTTGTCGCCGAACCGGTGTCCTTTGAGCGATTTTTTAAAATTCGGGAACCAAAGTCGCAGGGGGCTATGTCGGGACTGTACGGAGGTTGGCGAAGCGGTACGATATTGTGTTTAGTTAAAAACTGCTGCACAAGATTCGATAAGATTTCCCACCGCTTCCACTTTCTAAATTTGAGGTTAAAATTCCCCAAATTGTAGTTTTTGGTATTCCAAGATCATCTTCTAATTTACGTGCAGTCAAACATCGATCTTTACCAATCGCAAGTCGCACGCGCTCGATATTATCCGGTGTTCTTGTCGCCGAAGGTCGGCCAGAACACTATCAACAGATGTGCGGCCACTTTTGAAACGATTATACGGCTCTTTTATTTGTGTTTTGCCCATATACTCATCTCCAAAGGCTTTCTGCATCATTTTAATAGTTTCCAAACTAGTTTTTCCGAGTTTGAAGCAAAATTAGATGCAAATTTGTTGATCTGATCTTTCAGTCATATTTAACAATAACAAAATCCGACGAACGCAAAAATGGCTTTGTAAACAAATAGACGCTGCGTATGAACTATACGTCCTGTAGGTGTCGGCGAACACTCGATAAGTTCGTGAGACTTTACTGTTGACGTTCATGCCTCGCAGAGGTCATTCGAACACTCTGGATCGAAGATATAAAAGTAAGTCGAATACTTTTTGGACAGACCTCGTAAATACGGGCCATAGATCGATACAATCAAAGTATATATAAAAATCGCAATTACTCGTTTCTGAAAGTAGGTAAAAGAATAATAAACATACGGTAGTACACAAGTGAACAAGAAAATAATCCGCGTGTAAAAAATATTATTCATAATAATTTAAAAGTAATTAAATCCATGAAGAAATTAATAATAATTAAAACCAACTGGTGATTATCTAACGTATAATACGTTAGTTTATAATTTGTAATTCATATGTAAATTTTATAACTATAGAAAAAGAGATTAGATATACATATAATGCGTATTATACTGTTCTTTCCATCTTAAAATTATTAATTACCCCATATTTAAATTACATCATATAATAACGATATAAAATTGTTAATTTAATGTTCAGTAGCGTTATTGTTAATTTTTAGATGACAACTTTTATTATATAGTTTTTTTAATTAAATGTGCTTATGGCGGCTATAACATAATATTTCCGTCATCTTTATTATATAAATTATTTATTCATAAATAAGTTTAAAAAAAATTCGTTACGCAGGAGCTACGGCCACTTCCTTAGAATACATAAATCACTCACTAGCGGTCATAATTTTAGTGTGATCAAAATGAAATATAATATCTGATATGCCATTAGTATTTGCAAAAATTAAATTAAATAATAGCCAAAATAGAACGATGTATAACGATTATAGTTTGTAGTTACTATGGAAACGACAATCAAAATTTTGTACAATAAAATATATTTTATGTATTCGTGTCAAACAAACACAAAATATTAAATATCTATCTTAATATTAGAATAATCGAAAAATGTGTTAGGAGTAAAGTTGTAGAAAATCAAGTTTGCTACAATTCATTACTTGATCATTTTTCTCAAACTCGAATGTGAACAGAGATATTTATAATTTTAACTTGCAATCTTTAATTGTAAATATTTCTGTAAATATTAGTGTAACAGAAAAATGATAAGAAACAAAAAAATTACAGTAAAACTTAGTACCTACAACTTAACTCCTGATAAATTTTTCGATTTTTCAAATATTAAGGGAGATAGTCAAATTTTGTGATTCCCCCTCCCTCTAAACCCCCTTTCCTCTCGTCCGATTTTACCCATTAACGAACTTGGCCTTTAGAATACCAATAGCGCCTCAAATACCATATTTCATTCCAATCGGAATAAAACTGTGACCGCTAGAGAGTCCACAGACATTTTAAAAAATGTACATATGTTGATATATATATATGTATTTACTTATATACAAATTTTAGCGATATGATTTTTAACATCTAGTAGGTAGGATCGATGGACATTTGAAGAAATTTTTACGAAATTCCAACATTGGTGCAATAACAATAAATGCATTTCCTTTGGAGGAAATTCGCTAAAAAATAAAACCCTAATCTGCGAAAAATGCACGAAACAAGTTTGAAGAGCTTTTTAAATATTTCTCGTAGTTGTAGACCAGAAATTATTACAGTTTTAGTTTGTACATTGCAGGAGCCTTATGCATATTTATAAGGCGCGTCAAACTTGTTTCGTAGTCGGGTTTTAGTTTTTTTAACTTATTTATTAAGACTTTTTATTTATTAATCTATAAATTAGCGACCCGGCCCGACTCCGCACGGTTAATTACTACACTTTGATCTGAGCTCATTGATCGGAGAATCGATAACATACAGCAGCCAAATATATGGTTATATCAACACTATTACAACACCTCGCATGTGAGAGTCTAAGAAAAATTGTATAATATGTAACTAAGGTGATATGTAACTTTGGTTTGTTAACTTAAAATTAAAAACGTAAGCCATGAAAGTAAATTTTTTTCGAAATATCTTAATTATTTACACATACGAAACCTTCCGAAAAAAATTATTTACATGATGGTGAAAACCGTTTCAAAATCCGTTGCGTGGATTAGAAGGAGTTAGCTGATAAACATACAGACAGGCGCGGAAGGCTTTCTTTTAATAGATTACACATTTTTTATAAAGTAAAACCATTCATTTGATACCAAACTTGATAAATTTGAAAAAATGTTTGTTGTTGTTATCGTATTATGCAAGTCATATCTCCGGCATGTTGGATTTAATATTAGGTAGCCTATGATACGCGGAACTCTAAGACAAAGCTAACGACATTTCATTTATCAAAATATGATCAGTAGCTTAAGAGCTACATGGGAATAGTTGAACATGATAACATACACTCCCGTTCAATAAAATTGAACCGACCTGAAGCGAATCAGTCTCTCACAATTTAGATTATTCTTGTAGTAAATGTTTTTGACAGATACAACATTTTATTTAATTTTCGTAAAAGGGAGATATACACTTTTAAAATATATACTACTTATCTTTGTTTATAAATAAATAATATACAGAGAGTTGCAAAAGTGAGGAGTTTTGTGAAATATAAGAAAATTAACATTTCAGGTTCTAAGAACCCCGTTTTAAAACTGAACCAGAAAGTCATATTCTAAGCGTATGTGTTACTAAATATATGTATAATATTACATACAGTAACACTTAGAATGTATCAACTGGTTCAATTTTTATGAATGAGAGTGTACATAGACTGCTAAAATCAAAACCCTTCGTAGTCAGGTAAATATAAATATTAGTTAAGTTTTTAGCAAGATAAGAAACTGAAGCTTTTTATGCAAATGACTGTAAGAAAACTTTATTTGTTTATTTAGTGTATTACATTCTGGGTGTATTCGTTTTAAGCGCAATTTATTGGTGTTCATGTTGCCTAATGAACGATTAAGTTACTCTTGAAAATGCCGTTTGTTTTGGCATTATGTATACGTGCAAGCGTCTGTTGACATCAATATTTAATATGACGGATGAAAACAGTTTAGCTGTTTTTCCAGCAATATAATATTTGTTTAAGTGACTTCAACCCCTAAAATCAAACCAAAACCCCTTAAATTAACACTATGATAAAATATGTCGGTAAGGTAGGTTTTCTTCTAATAAAACATATGTTATATGTTAATATATGTTATGTGGTTCATTTTGTTTATTCAGAAAAAACAAATTTAACATTCAAAAGAACATCGATGAACATGACAGATAAATAAACAAACGCTTTTACTGTCCTACCTCGATAGATTAGCGTGTTCCGTCAGCAAACATATCGTCTGGATGAACACAAAAATTAACGCATGATGGCGCTGAAAGCGTGTAAACGCTCAAAACGGAAACACGCTCTAATTCCATGTTTCAATAGAGCTGAATTTTATAGAAATGTCTGGTGTTAACAAAACCAGAATATGTCAGGCGTATCTTCTAGGGTAAAAACGGGTAAAGTATTTCTAACGTTCATCAAAACTGTAACGCGAAAGTTTAGAAAATCCCAAAATTTCAATTAAATAACATGAAAGTTACATTTAAGGAATTCGTTAAAAGCCTATGTACTTTTAATTGATTAAAAAATATTTTTTTGAGGCCCTCATTATTATAATTCAACAGAACTCACCAGTGGGATGTTGTACAATTACAACATTTTAGCATTAAAACAATATGTCTATCTCATTTGTCTAAGTCTTCGGCCCGTATTCATAGTCCAGTCTTAAGCAAGTGTTTAAGCTTACCTTCATGAAGATCGTCTTATTGGTTTTAGACGTGATAAATTCGTAGATATTTATTAAAATCATTTTCCGGTAAAATGATGGTTTCATCTGAACATGATCTTATTCGGTTTAAGATTAGCTTTAGTAAGACGAATCTTGAGATCATCTTAAATTGTGTTTGTCAAGATTCGATAATCTGATTTACTGAGAAATGTAGCATATTGTCAGTGATACTGAGTATTATTCTACAAATGTAAACAAACCGATCTCATAAAACCGCACATAAAAGTAGCGAGCTAAAAAATTGTTTTCGAAATAAAAAATAAGCAAAATATGACGTGCAAAGATAAAAAGTAAAAATTATACTTCGGTAGAAAAATTTTTTTCTTGAAATTTTGAAGCAATACTCTCAGGTGATATTTATAATTACCGGAAAACTAGAAAATGCACAAAATCGCAAACATATTAATAATTGAAAGAGTGGTGGAATAGGTAAGCCGCGACGAATGACTTTAGCTAAATTACGTTCTATTAGTGGTAATATTACAAACTTAATACTGAAATCAAAAGGATCTTGAATATCTCGAATGTAGCGTTTAAGAATACGTATAATTTTGTCTTCATCGTCAGAATTAAAATCGATATTGATATTATCATCAATATTAATATTATGTAAAGCCAAAAAATTCATCTTCACTACTTTTTTCACTGTGAAGTTATTGAGGATATTAAGATCTTAAGTCTATTAAGGATGTTCCAGCATACCACCACTTTTTGCTCTTTTTTTCACAGGTTAAAAATAATAATAAATCCCGAAGTTTCAGAACTTCTGACCGTTTAGAACGCGAGATAATTGATATAAAAGTTATCATTCTCTCTCATTAGAAGCATGTAAAACTTCATGCCCGCCCAACAATTATCTGTTGTATTAGAAAAAATACTCGACAGAATTAAAAAAAAAACTAAGGAGTAAAGCTAAATATTTATTATATAAATTTAAGAAAAAAAATCGTGTGTTAGCGTTTTGTTTTCGTAATATAAAAGTTTAAAATTATTATTTTTCTTCAAAATAACATTATTTTGTATATGTGAACAGTGTTTTTGTCTATGTGCTGTATATGTGTATATATATGTTTTTGTGCAATAATAAAATCAAACCGGTTTTTTGTCCTGATTATATACCACAGTGCTGGAACGTCCTTAAAATGTTGTTTTAAATAATTTTGTTTTTAAGGATTGTGAAATAAAATTTCTTCTTTTTAAATTCTTTTTTGCGTTTTTCTACTTTTATTTTTTTTATTTCAAATTAAACAAAAATGGCATGCTTCGCGTTATTCACGCATTCTCAAACTGTGAATAACATAGAATAATAATAAGAAGAAATTTTATTTCACAATCTTTAACAATGAATTTCTACAAATTGAGACTCGATACGATTCATAATAATATTGTTTTGGTAAATTATAAGGTTTCTATTTACAATAGTACCCGCATATAAACAGAAACATTAACAAATTTATAAAAATGTAATTGACATGCAAAAAAATGTCAAAGAAAATCATTTAAATGAATTTTTCAAAGTGCGCCACTTTTTTTGCTGTGAAGTGTACAAATGTCTTTTTTTAATAAAAGTAAGCTAAAGGTCTATAATAAGATTAGAATTTTACAAAGTGCGCCACTTTTTTTGCTGTGAAGTGTAAAAATGTCTTTTTTTAATAAAAGTAAGCTAAAAGTCTTATTTGACTGTGAATACACATCAAACAGTTTTCAATTCTTAAGATCGCTTTAAGCTATGACTATGAATATTCATCCAACCACACATGCTTGCCTCAAGATTTCGTCCTAGATTCATTAGAGCTGCCTTAAGATCATGATTTAGGTAAACTTGCATGTAGACGGGACTATGAATACGGGCCTTAGTACTATAAAAGTAATGTTTTTAAGTTAGCTACAAACTTCATAATGATAAGTATAATTAATATTTAGTAGTCAAATTTATACGAATAAAAACATATAACTGTCAAAACAGTTAATGTATCTAATTTTTCATAAAGAATATAAAAAACCAAACACAACAAAATGTTGGTATATACTTACAATATTATTTTGATTTCATAGAAAAAATGATCCATGCTGATTTAAATAAGCTACCGTTGATGATTAAGTATTTATTAACAGTTATAAGTATTTAAATTTACTGCTTACGGTGATTGGTGTAATAGAGCATTGTTCAGATTTAATACACAAAATATATCAAATTTTTTATATACAAGTTCCATGATATTAATTCTTAAAAATTAAGTTTTAATTTAGCAATTGGCGTTATACACATGGTCACACATATGTGACATTCTTTTCTCAATATTTCATAGTTAATACAGGGTATTCACAATGAAATTTGAATCAACTGTCAAAAAATTTCATGTTGAGCGGACCTTGTGGAATCGTAAGAGGAGTTAATCCTTAACGGCAAAAACCACTTTGGGACAACTGCCTCCCTCAGTTTTTTTCCTTGGTATCTCTCCAACCATTTAGTTTGTTGAAAAAGTTGTTGTTTGATATCACCTCAAATTTTTGTTTGTTTTCTCGAAATATCGAGAAAACAAAGATTCTTACTGTAGAAAAAATTCTTACTGTAGAAAAAATTCGGGGGCGCGGTTCTCCCAAAGTGGTTTTCCCAGTTGAGGATTAACCCTTGTAAATATCGCACATGGTCCGATCGACGTTAAAATTATTTTAAAGCGAAACCCTAACTACCATGAAATAAGTCGATTTGTGCCCAATCCATTTTGTTTTCGAAAAAATGTCTCGAGTAAGCAAATGGATTCGGTTCAAAATATGCAATTTTGAAACAAAAACGCCACTTTTAACTTTTGTAGCCATGTCTAAGTACCATCATAAAAATTATATCTAACAGCAAACCTGAATAAACGATAATTGTGTAAGTGAGATTAATGCCCTCAATCTTTTTTATACCAGGTATATGGTATATACCAGGGTATATTAAGTTTAGTTCCATTTTTTTAATCTCTTAAGTTTAGTTCCATTTTTTATACCCGTTATACAATATATACACGGGTATATTAAGATTAGTTCCGTTTTTGTAAGGGTTGAAAATATTGTCTGCCCATCCTAAGATCTAGTTTAAAAGAATGGACAAAATCAGATCATGTTTGGGCAAAATGGGCCAAACAGCCTATCTTTAAAGCCGTAAGAATAGAAGAAAAATTTAAAAACAAAAAATGTTCATTTTTTTTAAATAAACAATTTTTTTTCATAAATTCATATGTATTGAGTATTTAAGCAATTAACTCAGTTGTTACGTTCACTTGTTACCTATATGATTGAGAAACTTCCCCATTAGAAAGCCAGTATTTGAAGAGAATACAAATTGGAATTTTTATAACTTCGTAGAATGACCAACGCTTATATATTCCTGAATATTCGAATCATCGAAAAATACATCAGAAGTAAAGTTGTAGAAAATAAGTTTTACTACAATTTTGTTTCTTATTATTTTTCTGTTACACTGATATTTACAGAAATATTTGTAAAAAGATTGAAAGTGAAAATCCTAAATATCTCTGTTATGAAAAAAATTACCAGGTAATGAATTGTAGCAAACATGATTTTCTACAACTTTACTCCTCATATATTGTTCGATTGTTCTAATAATAGAGATATATTTAATATTTTGTGTTTCTTTCTCTATGGCTCCCTTTCCCTGTAACCTATGATAAAAAATGATTAGATAATGAATTGTAGCGAATATAATTTTCTACAATTTAACTTCTTATACATTTTTCGATTGTTCTAATATTAAGGGGAATATTTTATGTTTTGTGTTTTCTTCCTTCTGTATGCCCCCTTTACCCTGACCTATGTTATTTATTAATAAAATTAGCCTTGCAAATACCAAAATCATATCAGATACGACATTTAATTTTGATCTAACTAAAATTGTGGCAGCTAGAGAGTTATTTATGTATTATAAGGAAATTCTCTAAGTTGACATAGATCCTACGTAACGAATGTTTTTTTTATAAATAATATGTCAATATGATTTCGTTAATTAAAAACTTGTTTAAAAGAAATTTATTTCTCAATTAAATAATAAATTTTATTTATATTAATTTACGACAGATAAATTATAGAGTTTATTTTGATTATTTTGACTACTATATTATTACACCAACTGCCGTAAGTAATAATATAAAAAAACATTAAGTAACTAATAAATGATTGAGTAGTGAACGTTATATAAATCATAAATATCAAAATCACTTGATGATGTCATTCAGTAAATTAAAATAACATTCTACTAAAACAGTTTGCACATAGAGTACTGACAAACCAAACATACACTTCACAGCGAAAAAAGTGACACACTTAAGGAAGTACCAGCATACCACCACTTTTCGACAGATTTTGCACATTTTTTATCACAGGCTAAAAATAACAGTTTCAAATAAAAATAACAGTTTCAAAAATGGCATGTTTCGCGTTATTCACGCATTCTCAAACTGTGAATAACATAGAATAATAATAAGAAGAAATTTTATTTCACAATCTTTAACAATGAATTTCTACAAATTGAGACTCGATACGATACATAATAATATTGTTTTGGTAAATTATAAGGTTTCTATTTACAATTTTACCCCCATATCAACAAAAACAAATTTATAAAAATGTAGTTCCCATGCAAAAACTTTCAAAGAAAATCATTTAAATGAATTTTTCAAAGTGCGCCACTTTTTTTGCTGTGCAGTGTATACAGTTGTGTTCTATTTCCGTATAAAAAAACTTAGTTTATTATGTAGTTATTAAAATCTATTAAAACCTATCAAAAATTTAAATGTAACAAGACAAATATTTAACCAAACAAAAAACCCGTAAAGCAAAAACACTTGAAAAGAAAAAAAATAACGTTAAACATACGTTTTTAAACTTATTTTAATTTCCCCTTTTTGTATTCGCAGACACCATATTTAAATATTATGTCACTCCCACAATTAAGACGAATTTAACGACGCCTCATATGTTAATATCTATCCGATCAAAAACATAAATGTAAAAAAGGGACGAGTTTTTGGGGAGATGCTTCATATAATAGTTGCTCCTTAAAAAGTCATGATATCCCATTAAAAGACCGAGCTATTTACCAAGTAAACAGCTCTGTAAACTATTTACCAAGAAAATTAATGAGGGGTGAATTGATTAAATGTAAGAAAAAATTTGGTTGAAATTTATTTCGTTTGTTTTCCCTTAGTATGTTTTTAAAATTTTATAACGCAGTAAGTTATTCTTTCATTTGTTTCAAATATTTCAAAACTTGCCGCGTTTTAAAAGCATACTAAGGGAAAACTTACGAAATAAATTTCAATCAAATTATTTCTTATATTTAATTTAACAAAAATCGTTCTATATTGGCTTTCTATTTCAATGATGATTTAGTTTTAATCGAGAAATCTTTGCCGAAACTCCAAAATAACCACAAAACATGGTGAAGAGCGTTTAAGACTGATACCCATTGCTATTTCTCCGGTAATAATAGCAACAATTGAGCATCGCCTACGATTGAAGGAACTTAATGTCGATGTATTTTTAGGTACACAGTCAACACTAGAGCAAACACTGGACGAGGCATAGAGAATAGAATCAAGACGGGTTAGCTAAAATAGAGATCACTCTCTGTGATGCTAAAATGCGGATCGAAAATAAGGGTAACATGTAAATAATAGGGTCTAGACTAGGCTACTTCCGACTTTGATAGGAACTATGCCGATATTCATCTGGAATTCGTGAAGGGAAACTGAAACGACCTTCGCCGACAGCTTAATCCATGAACCGCCCCTTTAATTTTAATTGACAAACGAACTGTAAGACTAGCCAAATTATATGGATCCGAATGGGCGATATGAAAATGTGCTACACAAAAACGAATGTTACGGAAGTGTTACTAAACTTGATAAAATCAGAAACAAAAACAATAGTAGATCTTTCAAACTCACAGAAAATACAGAACCAAATACGCCGAAATGAAGATCGTATGATGCGACAGTTGATGACTATACAAGATGGAAAACGAGGGGAATGATACGCACCCATTATCTGCATGCAAACCATTTCTAATGATCTGTTGGATTTAGGCTTAACGTCGGAAATGACACGAAATCACCAACAGTTGTGGTATCAGGAACGCTAACCCTAAATAAATAACAAATTAGGAGATTGATAGATTGAGACTTTCTATTCCAACCCTTTTTAAGAATATGGAAATTGGAATATCATCTGTGTACAACACATAGGTACGTACACAAATTAAATAATTGACAAATTAATAATAACATAAAGTAAAAGAAAACCAGTTTACGTAACAACTTCAATCAAGATAAAGTTATATACATTTCTTTATAGTATTCGTATGTATAAACTATATATTCAAAATGAGATCACACAAGTCTATATATATAAAAGACTTTCTTAGATACATAAACAAATCAATCTATTTCAATTTTAAACAAATATATTTATTCACCTTATACAACTTTTCTGTATTTGTTTTGTATAAAAGTATGTAGTATAGTATCGATCGATTCAATTTATATGTAACAATGATTTGCCGCTATATTACCCTATATGTGTATTTCTCTTGTATTGTGTTGTTTACAATAATTTAAAAGTGGACTATTCTGAACATTATCTGTGGTACTTTATTAGTTTTAGTTGAATTGTATTGTAATTTTTAATGTCAATTGTAAGAACAAATGACAATTTCAATTGTTTTTCTACAATTATACAAAGTTTCAACCATGTGCAATATTTTTTGTTTTTATGTATTTAAGGGAGGTCCAGCACTGTCTTGTATAATCAGGACAAAAAATTCGTTACGCAGGGGCTGCGTCAACTTAGCGAATTTCCTTAGAATACATAAATCACTCTCTAGCGGTCATAATTTTAGTGTGATCAAAATGAATTATAATATCTGATAAAAAAAAAACGGTATAACGATTATAGTTTATAGTTACTATGGAAACGACAATCAAAATTATTTACAATAAAATATATTTTATGTATTCGTGTCAAACAAACACAAAATATTAAATATCTCTCTTAATATTAGAATAATCGAAAAATGTACAAGGAGTAAAGTTGTAGAAAATCAAGTTTGCTACAATTCATTACTTGATCATTTTTCTCAAACTCTAATGTGAACAGAGATATTTAGAATTTTAACTTTCAATCTGTAATTGTAAATATTTCTGTAAATATTAGCGTAACAGAAAAATGATAAGAAACAAAATTACAGTAAAACTTAGTACCTACAGCTTAACTCCTGATACATTTTTCGATTTTCCAAATATTAAGGGAGATAGTCAAATTTTGTTGACCTTTAAAATATCAAAAGCGACTCATACATACACCAAATTTCATTCTAATGGGAATAAAACTGTGGCCGCTAGAGAGTCCACCATATATATATATATATATATATATATATATATATATATATATATATATATATATACATGTATTCAAATTTTAGCGATAGTGATTTTTAATATCTAATAGGTAGGATCGATAGACATTTGAAGAAATTTTTACGAAATTCCAACATTGGTGCAAAAACAATAGCTGCATTTCCCTTGGAGGAAATTCGCTAAAACCGGTTTGTTTTTATTATAGAACAAATACATTCACAATACATACAAATATTCATATACAAATTAATGTAATTTTGAAGAAAAAAAATTTTAAACTATTGTATTTCGAAAACAAAACGCTATTTTTTTTGGGAACGATGTTCCTTAACGCCGATTACGGGTGGGGTGACTAGGTAACAAAATGTGGTATTCTGTGAGTGTATTAGTGTGTTCAGTAGTGTGTCTAGTATGTTGTGTGTATAATAAACAGTCATTTCTACAGAAACTATACTTCTAAAAAATAACTATAAAATTAGTTTTTTTCTATTTTGAAATGTCAGTTTTGATTGTCATTTCCATAGAAACTATAAACTATACTAGCATGCTACTATAAATCGTTATATATCGTTGTATTTTGTCTATTCATAAATTTAAATTTTTTGAAGTGGAACTTCTTAGGCGGCGTTTCGATAACCAACAAGTGGACAAGCATTGAGAGTGAAATTTTAAGAACGCGTCAGGTTTAGGCAGATTTCGTTACACGAGAGAGAAGAAAGATATGAAGCAGACAGAAAGAGAGCTTCATATTTTGTTTTATTAAAATATTGTTGGTTGTCATTTCCACAGAAACTATACTTCTAAAAAAATAACTATAAAATTATTTTATTAAAATTTTGTTTCAATTTTGAAATGTCAATTTTGATTTCCATTTCCATAGAAACTATACTAGCACACAAATCGTTATATATCGTTGTATTTTGGCTATTTTTAAGAAGTTTCACTTCTATCACAAGAACGGGGCTGCACGCGTAATGAAAGTTTAAATTTTTTTTTTAAATTTAATTCTGTCGAGTATTTTTTTTAATACATCAGATAATAAATAGTTGGGCGGGCATGAAGTTTTACATGCTTCAAATGAGAGAGAATGATTACTTTGTTATTAATTATCTCGCGTTCTAAACGATCGAAAATTCTGAAACTTTGGGATTTATTAGAAAACGTTATTTTTAGCCTGTGAAAAAAAAACTAAAATCTGCCGAGAAGTGATTTCATGCTGAAACTACCTTAACGTTTTATAGTAGTAATAGGCAGTCGTATATTTACATACGGTCTAATTTGGCTATGGGTCAGGGCAGTATAGTTGTGGGGGTGGAAGAATAACTTTTTCCCATACCAAAAAATCGGACAGCGTTTAATCTACATAGCTTAGGGGTCGTTCAACTATTACATAGGTGGACAGGGTTTGAGTTCACTCAGCTCTGAGTGAGAGGTAAGAAGAGAGATAGAGTAAATACAGGGTACCTACCAATTATTATTATTTTCTTTTTTTAATTAAAACATTTTCTGAAAAAAATATAATACTACCAACTCTTTTTTATGGTCACTATTATACAAAGTATACAATACATTGAATACATACTCTGGAATATTGGGCTGGTAATTTGGGGCATAAAATGTACCTTTTTAAAATATTTGTGTATGAATAAAATATAAATGTTATATATATATAAATAATAAAATATAAATCTTTTGATCTTTTTCGTTTACCGCTTGACAATTGTAACCCGCTTGTAAATTTTTTGATGGTTTAGCTTTTGTTTAGATTTTTGGAAATTCCAAATAATTTGCCTAAACTATTCATATCGGAGAACTAATAAACAATTATTTACCTGATTTTATTATTTTTTCTTAATAGGGGGTATAGTGTCATGAGAATTTGACACTGGATACAATAAACACGCTAATGATAAAACTGGGGGGGGGGGGGGGGGTAATTTGTTACTAATTTCTAAATGGTTAAATTTTAGATAAAGTGGGAATTTTATGTTAGCTTACTCTACCTGACTGAATTTTTTCGAGTTAGTCAACTTTGAATTAAAAAAGTGAAAAGTACTATTCGTGCTAATGAAAATTATTTTTCGCATAATGTCTTTAAAAAAATAAATAAAAGTAGTGATTTTAGTGAAACGGTAATTTTACAATTTAACAATCGATTTAAAGTTTTCAAAAATATAAATGTAATGAGTGATTTTTAGTGGCTCCTTTTAATAGAAAATTTAAAATTCCCGCTTTAATAGAATTTTTTTCCGGAATCCAACGATTGCGCGTTATTAAACGAAATGATTACCCTTTCAACAAATTTATTAGGAGCACACGAGCACAAAAAGTATTTGGGAAATCGTGGCAGAAAACCCCATCTTCGTTTGAATATCCGGAATTATTAAAAATAAATAAATAAAAAACTTAGTAGTTGTTTCGCATCTTCTTATCTATGTGAATCGGAAATTTCACATATGAAACATATAAAATCAAATAAATTATTGGGCAATAATCGGTAGGCAACCTGTATTGAAACATCGTTCCGTCTTACTTCAAAACATACCTTTTTTACTTACTCTCACACAGCTTATGGAGAGCCGTTCGGCTCCGGAGAGTCGTCTGTGCCCACCTCTGAACTATTAAGTCACAGGCATAGGGTAAGTTAGTAATTAATTTTTTGTGATTCTTGGTGAAAGGCAAGGTGAGAGTCTTTTTTAGCCAATGATTTTCTAAACTTTCTGTTTTTTAGCGATTTTCTTGGTAAAAATTGTTTAGAATAATAATTTGGTGATCAAATTTTGTCTGCAAACAAATACAGTTTACATTGGAAGAACTTTGCGGGTGAACAAACATCTGGATGCATTAAACAATACATTGAAACTCTATTCCCTTATCCTATTATTAAATTAGGCTGAACCAAATCATAGATTCAGCGAGAGCAAATGCTGTACATGAAAGTGTAGTTTGCCATCTCAGAATGTGGTAAGATATTGTTGAAACAATTTTTTTTCAATAAATTAACAAAGTCAAACATTTTGCTCCTGTACCTGATTACTGGCAAACAGCAAATTGGCTGGCAAACTACACTTTCAAGTAAAGCAGCAGTTGTCTAAAGAAATGGCGTTAAGTAAATTGAATCCGTACATTTTCTTCCGCCGAACCCACGATTGGACCCGATCCGTATACCAAATAATAATCGAACAATAGATGAATCTTTGTCGTGAATTCAAAGCCAATATTTTGATATATATACTCATATAAAAAAAACGGATGAAAATCCTTGTAATGTCAGATTCAATTCGGGGGTCGTAGTTTTGTGAGAGTTGGCTTATACTCAGTGTAACTGGGTCATTTGTTCATTTTAATGAATGTAGCCAATATTTTAAATTAAATTCATGGCTACCAGATGCATTTTTTAATTGTCATGTTCATTTTCGTGAAAGTCAATCCGAAATTTTTGAAACGGAATTTCAAAAGAAATATCTGTCTGCCATTCTAGCAATTTGCATCGTACAGATTATTTATTAAATTGCATCAGTAGTTCAATAGCATACCTGTATTTTGAAATGATTTTTTAACGGATATATTGACAGCTTACCTGTAACAAAAAGAAAAGCAAGATATTATTTGTTTTGAAAAAAATATTCATAAAATAAATGTTCTAATACGTCAATAGGAAAGTTCAAAAACGAAACCAGATAACTAGCACAAATTTATTGATCGTGTTTTAAAACTAAAAAAATCGTCAACTTAGGACCTGCGTCAACTGCGAATTTCCTTAGAATACATAAATTATTCTCTAAAGGTCACAATTTTAGTGTGATCAAAGTGAAATATCGTATCTGATATGATTTTAGTATTTGTAAGGCCAAATTTATTAATAAATGGCATACGCCAAGAGGAAAGAGGACCATAGAGAAAGAATAAAACACAAAATATTACATATATCTCTTAATATTAGAACAATCGAAAAACATATGAGGTGTAAAGTTCTAGAAAATCATGTTGGCACAATTCATTACCTGGTAATTTTTGTCAAACTCTAATGTGCACAGAGATGTTTAGGATTTTAACTTTCAATCTTAAATTATAAATATTTCTGTAAATATTAGCGTAACAGGAAAAATGATAAGAAAAAAAATTATAGTAAAACTATTTTTCTACAACATTACTTTATGTATTTTTAGATATTTGCAATATTAGGGAGATAAACCAAATTTTGTGTTTCCCCCTCCCTCTAAACCATCGTTTCCCTTGTCCGATTTTGTCCATTAACGAACTTGGGTTTTCAAGTATCAATAGTACCTCAAACGTCAAATTTTATTCTAATCGGACAAAAATTGAGACCGCTAGCTATTTCAGCCATATATATATATAGAAGATTTTACCTACCCATTCACGAACTTTATATATATATATATATATATATATATATATATATATCTAATTTATATATAACCTGTCGAAAATTCAAATTCGTGAATGGTTAAAATCTGCTTTAAAACCGTAAAAGATAGAAAAAATTTCAATAAAATATCAGAGCCCATTAATTTTGCAACATAATTGCTTGTTATACCAATAAAACATGTATATTTTTATTAAGATTATTTATTATAATTAGTAATAAAGTATATTATAAATTACGGAGTCAATTAAAGGTCAAAGTGTTATTTTACAAAACAAACAACCATAAAAAAGTCAATGAATATCTAGTAAAGTAGTATTTCATTAATTTATTATTTTTGTATAAGTAATTATTTTCAGAGCTGTAGCCAAAAATAATTTCATAGAGGGTACACATATAATAGCAGAGCTAAAATTATATTTTTAAGTATATAAAGGTATTCAATGTAAAAATATGGTGTGTCAGATTTAAACCAAATTTCTCCCCAAAACATTTCAAATAATAGATTATTGGGGGGGGGGGGGGGTAGAGAAGAGGTTAACCCCTCAGAAAAATATGGTACAAAAGTAAATTGGGATGGTATGCCTATTAACACCACATTTTTTTCTCACATACATAAACTATCTGAAATTGTTCGATACTTCGCACTCGACGATTTTTATGAATCGCACTCATAAACGCTTGCCAAATTCTTTGGAGAGTATAAACCAAGTTTCAAATATATAACTACACTGATAGAAGGAATTTCTTGAACTAAGTAAATATGTTTTCTTCAAAATATGATAAATATGAGAAAGAAATCCTTGTTTTCATTCAAGAATTTGTTTACTTGAGATACGTATCCAAGAAATAATTGTTCAAGAAATTCCTTCTATCAGTGTATAGGTATGTTTAATGTTTCCCCATATTACCTTCAGAAAGGTTTAATTTAACAAAATTCCAAAATCCGTATTTAATATTTCGCCATAATCTTTGATATCCCACTGTGTCCCAATGTAGATTAAATTTTTTTTAAATAAAAAAAACATTTGGGTACTTTTTTAGACCGAAGAGTGCGTTTATTCAGTTTTATATCAATAGGAGAATAATCATTACAAGCTTTTATTTAACTTGCAATGTATGTATGTTCGGGTCAAATCTTGCAAGCTGAATTAGAACCACTTCCTCTTATCCTACGGAGTTGAAGTTTTAGGGAGGGGAAAACACAAAATTTGGTATATCTTTCTTAATATTGAAAAAATCGTAAAGCACGTAAGAAGTAAAGTTGTAGAAAATTAGATTTACTATAAAAAGCTTGTTTTTAAACAGGTTTTTTTAGTAGAAACTTATTTTTCAAATATTTTGACCCTTTTTCACAATTTTAAGGGTTGGATTGCAACAAATTGCAAAGCACATCTAACTATGCAATCTTTTAGTACTCCCTTTTTTACTCCCTTGTGGTTTCAATTAAAAAATTTTCCAAACCACGTGACTAATTATTAATTATTTCCCAACAATATGCGACTATATTTTTTACAGCTAAATTTTGATCCTTTTTCACTAACAGTGTTTGAATTTCAGAAAATCCCAAAACACGTGTCTAGTACATTAATATTTCTAAATCGAATATATTAATAATGCACCATACAAAAATTTAACACCTCATTTTATCCTATCGAGGGCTTAAAATAGAAATCTCTCAAAACAAGGCACAATTTTTTAGTTTGAACAGTATTATTAAGCACTTTAAACTTTGACGTTTTTTCTCTCAGAATTGGCTTGCAAGTGTAATAAAATATTTGTATAGGTGAACACCCTTTAGATATACTACTAGCCTATAGAGTTTGATCCCAAATTAATTTTTCCGAGTCAAATCCTCCATGCCTTCCCCTGACGAGACTACTTAGGCTTAGAACGTACTAGACAGTAATGAACAATTTATCTCTTAAAACGAGTGCACTAGTAGCTCATTCCAAGCTACAATATTTCTATGAATTTCCATTACAATTTTCCTCCTTTTGAATACGACTATGTATATGTACTTAATTTTATCATTATGTACTATATAATATATTCTTATAAAAGGTATATTACATATATTATTTGAATGGATAATGTACTAAGTTTAAAATCATCTACAACAGAAGTAAGTACTAGCTAGTGCACTCAAACAGAGAATTATTAAATGAATATATGAAGTGTGTTTGCTACAATATACGGGTAATGCTTAATGGTGGTATATGTAGTAACCCTTTTTATTGTTTTCAATGGGTAAATGGATAGGTACAATTTATAATGTAAAGTTATTTTAAGACTAAAAGTATTATGTTTATATTGTAATAATGATATAGAAGCTATATCAATAGCACGACAGTGCGTATGGCCAAGTTTAATGGGGGACGTGGTCATGCGTACTTACAGTGACTATTACCGCAGGAAATTTTAGGTCCAAAATGATCCCTCTGTAACTATAAGAGCTGAGTTTTCAATCTCATCGTTAAGGAATAAATGTTATTAAAGATATTTTAATTCAAATATCGAAAAACCGTAACCACACCCAAAAAAAACTCAAGGATCAGGTAGTAAGGATCATAATTATAAGTGGTACTTGAAAGTTGATCAGGAACTTTCGCATACAGTTAGGTATAGTATCCAAACCAATAGACAAATTATGAAAACTCGAAATTTCTATCCCCAAATAGAAAATTTTGGCATGTTTTGTTTGATCAATTTAACATCGTCAACATATAGTTATACATGCTGTAATTTCATTGACTGATACTTAATTACTATTGATGGAGCTAAGGCTTCGTGAAACTATCAATACTTTTGCCACCTTGATTTGATATTCATTTGCTTTCAGTATTCCAAAGCAGTAAAAATCTAAAATTTCAAAAAATTCAAAAATTTTTGCTATAATTTTTTTAAAAATATTTGTTTAGCTCAATCGATTGGAAATGTAACGAAATGTTTGAAAGATTGTAGATTTGAAACAACTTCTTCATTTGGCATTAAATTTTAATTTTTTAGCTTTATAAAAAGGGGGTGACCCTGAATATAATATTTTCTCTTTAAAAAGTGATATGGAAGATAGCGGAACATATTTACCTAGTATAAGAACATAAATTTAGTATACAAATACATGTGCACACATACGCAACACATAGACAAATTAACCTAAACAATTTTAATAAAGTGGAAGTAAAACGAGCAGTTTAAAAAAAAGTTGATCTTTTAAATGAACAAACACAGAAGAACAGTAGAACAGTTTATTGTAAAAGGTGTTTGTGATATTCATAAAAGCTAGAGCTGCTAGCAAGCAGGTGATGTATAAAAAATAAATAATAAATAATAAAGATGAATTGTGAAACACAGTAAAACGGAAAGAAACTTTATCGTGTCTCATTCCACTCTCAATACGACTTCTCTCCGTCTGTGAGTGATGTGAATGAACGAAGATGAATTGACGATGGTATGAGGCCAGACAAAGATAATATAATAGAATGATGTGGAAGCTTTACTTTTATATGTGACATTCTCACAACAGTTTGGGGAATTCGATCTTACACACTTTTTATCGTATATTACGAAACCAATGATCAAACACTATATACGTCGTCACGTATGATTTCGACGAGTTTTTTAGTTTACTAATTAGACTTATAAACATCTTCAATGTTAGACTGCGATTAGATAAAAGCTATTGTGTACTGTAGCTATGTTAGCTATGTAGCAGATGGATCGTCGAATCCGCTGTTTTACAAAACCGCTAGTTGTTTTACACATCAACTCCGTTATGTAAAACAACTGAACGACGTTAAGCTGGATTGTCATTGCGATACGTTTTACAAAACTGCTACCCACGTTTAGACGTAATGCAGAATAGCTTATTTGTAGTTACAAAGAGCGTTTTAATACAGGGAAATATATAGAACGCCTTTTAGTGAGGGGCCCAAAAACACGCAAAACCCGACCAACTCGGGGTATGACCGATGAAGTGAAAGATTGTAGTACTTGGTTGTAATAGTTACCTTATTTAATTTCAATAATTTTTGATACTATATTTAAAATATATAGAACTTGTTAGGAAAAAAGGACCTTTAGTAATGGGAATTCCATTAGCCCGTTTACAATAATTCTAAGCTATGAATTTAAGACTTAAACAATATAGACTGCTAGGTAATATAAACAGTAGTATTAATAATAATAATAATAATGATATAAACTAAAATCTACAATCTGACGTTTCATTTCATGCTGTTTTACATAACGTCTAATCGTTGACCCGCTGCATTGATAAACGCAAAACGTTTAAGCAATATTACGTGTTAAAGTTGAGTATTTATGTAAAACAACTAAACGTCGTTCAGTTGTTTTACATAACGGAGTTGTTATGTAAAACAACTAGCGTAGCGGTTTTGTAAAATAGCGGATTCGAAATTCATCTGCGACAGCTACATAGTACAGCCATATCAACAAACGAAATCGCGTGATCATAGCACATGGTGAAATCTGATTCGTCATTTTGATAACTTGGATCTTTAAATCATAATTAATACAACTCTCAGTTCATTCGTATGCGTATTGTTGTTAACTGCTATCATTTTCGTGATCCATCATTTCGATTTTTTTTTTAAATATTTATTTTTAGTTTTTAATGTTATATTTGTTCTTGTTATTATTTTTAATGTGTCCATTCATTGTATTCATATTTATAACAAGATAATATTAATAAAAAACGAAAACGATGGAACGAGGCCAGTCTGTTTTGACATATATCCACGTATCCAATGCATGTATTTGTTATGGTGGCTGGACTCTGAAGCTTGAGTTTAGTATAGGTAAATTTGAATTTTTTCAACCATGTTTTGAACTATTAAGTTTGTTTTTACTGTTGCGTATATCACATTGCGTATGCATACAGTACTTTTGAAAACTCTTAGAAACAATTTTGAATGCAGTTTTGCAAGCTTCTATTTAACATCGTCTGATAAATAGAGAGATCCTACACTTAACTCTGAAGTACGCTGGGAAAGTTTTACCAACCACAACTTACTCTCTTATGAATTCCAAGACATGCAGCAGAATAGGGAACTATGAAAAATCGGACAATATATGGAATTTCTCCAGAGCATAAATGTATACCTTAAAATGGATTCTATAACTGCATGGTAATTATTTATTAGAGTTTTAATTGGTAAAAATGTATCCAGCAACTTGAGCAAATATATGTTAGAATTAATTTTATTTATAAGGCAAGTAACGAGGTGTTTGAAGTCTAGAGTCTTATCAAGCCACAAAACTTGACTGTGTTTTTCAATTTAAAGTTTCCCAGGGTCAGAGTCAAATTTTTAATTTTTAGCGTGTGTTTTGGATACATTAAGTGTTAAACCATTGACAGTAATTCATGGTTTTGTATCTATTAGGTAAGCGTTAAAGTGGTTTTTATCTTTAAAACTTGTGAATACTATCAAAAGGACGTCTGTTTGAACATCTTTCTAACATTTATAGACATATTGTAAATACAAAATCTATTTCGTTTTTAATAAATCTCTGCCTCGATAGTTTTGGTCAGAGATCTGGATAACGTTTCTTATTAACGATGTTCCAGCATACCACCACTTTTCGACAGATTTTGCTCATTTTTTTTCAGAGACTAAAATAACGTTTTCTAATAAATTCCGACGTTTCAGAATTGTTGACCGTTTAAAACGCGAGATAATGAATAACAAAGTAATCATTCTCTCTCATTAGAAGCATGTAAAACTTCATGCCCGCCTAACTATTATCTGTTGCATTAGAAAAAATACCCTACAGAATTTAAAAAAAAAACTAGAAGAGTATTTCTTAATAGTTCTTATATAAATTTAAAAAAAACAATCGTGTGTTACCGTTTTGTTTTCGAAATATAATAATTTAAAATATTATTTTTGTCCAAATAGTGATCTGACAACGTTGTGCGCCAATTTCTCTCAAGTTGCATCAAGTAAAGAGTAGGAATTGTTACTGTTGCCATAAGCAATAATAATATATAGGTAAATGCACAGAGCAACAACGTTGCCAGATCACCGTACCGGAAATATTGGATAATATGTGTATGTGTATACAGTGCTGGAACATCCTTTAGTTCTATGAGAGAAGCTCAATGAATCATTAGGAACGGAATCCTACACATGTTTTTTTTTTTTTTTGAATAAAATAATAATAACGTGGAGAATAATTTTTTTTAATACTCCACTGTATAAAAATTTATTATTGATATTTTTTCATATTTTTATTATTCAAAGAATTTATATAATTATTGGTTTGTGCTAGTTGAGAATTTGCATAGTTTCAACAGGCATTGGCTTAGATCAGAAATGACTTGCGTATATACAAGCTTACTTTAATATTTCAGCACATATTTAAAATCAGTTACAAAAGTAATCTCATGAACTGAGTTACAAAAAATCGTCTCATCAAGGAGTTACAAAAAATACTTCTTTCAGTTCAGTTAAAAAGAGTATTTCTCTCTGTTAGTTACAATAGTCCTCTCATCGAGGTAGTTACAAAAATTAGTTGGCTCAGTAGAGTCACAAAAAAATAGCTACAAAAAGAAGACAATTACTAAAATTAGTTGATTCACATCAATTAATCAGATGGTATTTAAAATTTTATTTCTTCAATTTACAAGTTGAATATTTATTTATGGATTGTGCTGAAATATCGAATGGGCGAATTAATGGTTTCTATCTGATTGTATCTAAGTATATTTTTTTTTGTATAATTTATTTAATTCACTATTCCGAAACTTGTAGTCTCTCAAACTTGTAACAATTCAATACTCATTCTATACACACTTTTGGTGTACAATTTATATTTTATGTGAATATGCATTGACGTTTTCAATTTATAACTATATTGTTTGTATACGCTTGGTTTTTTTTGGCCGTGTATTTTTTCTTTACAGAAGCGTAATGTCTCTTTATATACAACTATGTATCTGAATTAAATTTGTAATCCATATTTATATTTTTGCAAATCAGACATATTTGAACATATTTTTTTTTACTGTAGTTTTCTTTTACTACAGTTCAATTTAGCACATATTCATGTAATCCCTTTTTTCATAACTTGTACAACCAATGTTAGTGTTTTAAGGATAGTTGTACTATCAGTGTATTAGATTAGAAATTATTTATTTCAAATATATTTTATCTTAACATATATTTGTTTTGTTCCCTTTTTTGTACCTTTTATTTTTTTTCAGATTCGAATCACTTGTCGATAACTAAGACACTTACTGGATAGTAAAGATCTTACTACCTCAATATTATCTTTTTTAATGGGCCCAGCTTTTATTGAAAGACTTTCGGTTCAACGTGTTTTTTTTTATATTTACGTGTATGGCATTAGTACCGATCGTTCTCTAATTTTCATAATTCCACATACAATACTCTGCTTTGGATTTTTTTTCTAAAGTACCGTATATTTAGTTTTCATTATTTTTTTTAAAAATACATCATAATAACTTTTTAATTAAAATTACTAAATTAACTTAATTCCAATATTTATGAAAATAATTGTTAATTCAATTATTTTCTATAAAGTGTTTAGTCTTTTTTTTAAAACTAAACACCGAATTTTTTTTTAAATTAAACCCTAATTTAATTTTTTTTTTTTTTTTACATACACATATGGAAGCAGAGCAAATATCCATATGTGTCTTTTGTTTTCGATAGTTTTCACAAAGCTCGACTTGTGATTCTGAAATTCTTTTTGAAAGTTGAAATGATTATAATTTTTTCTTTATATTTATACATTTATATCTTTTACATTTTCTTTAATTCTATAATTATATTTAACTTAGTACTAATTTTTTTTCTCTTTCTTCTATTTTGTTTGTGGTTTAAATTTTCATTATGCCGAGAACAACTCGTAATACACCAGGTACCCCACGAGATGACGATCCTCCAGCTGCACCAGATGACGTATTCATCACGCCTCATCAAGTATCAGCGGTTAACTTAGCGGCTATAACTACGCAGATGCACACTACAGCTCAACAGTTCCATGCATCAGTGCTGCACGTTTCGGATGTACAGCAACAAATACAACATCAAAGCAAACAGATAAGTAGCATTACCGATGCCTTGGCAACAATTACAACTACTCTATCAAATAATAGCACTTGTTCAAATCAATTAACTTCAAATTTTAGTTTTTTTGCAAAACCGAGTATTGATTCCTTTATAAATAAAATCACTATTCTGGACATTTCGGTTCCAGAAAATATTATACAGTTTATTGTCGATACTCAACATTTAGTTGATATTAATTTTTTACCTATAGACGTTCTTTTGAAATCTTTAATCAATAGGTGTGCTTCGAACGCACAAACATTTTGGTCTACTTGTTTGGCTGACTCTTTGTCTTGGCAAAATATTAAACATAATTTATTACAAGTTTATATTCCACCTTTGACTAAACTGATATTAATTGATAGATTAGTCCGGCGAAATCAACCTGACACTGAAAAATTTTCGAGATTTGTTCCTTCAATAATAAAATTCGCGAACATCCTACTTAATGATTCATCTGAATCCGAAATCATACAAATTATTTTTGCTCATGCCAATAATTCTGTACTATCTATTCTTGGTTTATATCAAATTCCCGATACTTATAAGGATTTGTATCAACTAATCACTAAAATTGAGGAAATTCAAGCGCGAATAACTACAACACCCGTCAGTGTAAACGTTACTTCATTTCAAAATACGCATAATGACTCTAAATTTTTTTGTACTTTCTGTAAAGGTACTAATCACAATTTTAAATTTTGTTTTAAAAGAAAGAGGGATAATATAAATGTTAGTACTACGGTTCCAAAAAACTCGCAATAGACCCCAAGTTTCTTATTAATGATGTTATTTTAAATTATACTATTTTACCCCTACAAACCATTTTCATTCAAGGTTATCCTTTATTAACACTTTTTGATTCCGGTGCTACTGTTAATGCTATTAAAACTGCGACTTTTAACAAGTTAAAAGCTAACAATAGAAACATCGTCACCGAATCAATTGATAAAACTATTTCTTTGCCGGGAAATAATTTTTTAAAATGTAATTTAACTGCGAAACTTCATTTTAAATTGGCTAATTTTTCATGGACTCAAACTTTTTTTATAGTAGATTCATTACCGTTTGAGGTAATTTTAGGTGTTGCCACACTTAAAAATTGCAACATCATTTTGGACTTCTTTAAGTCGACGATCAAATTTTATTTTCATCCTAATGTTGAAATACCGTTTTCGGGTTTTTGTAATAATAATCGAATTATTAATACCATTGTCGAAGCGAAAGTAAATCTTAATAGCAAACAAACCAAAGTGTTGCAAACACTTCTTCAAAACTTTAAATCGATTTTTTCTGACATTCCTGGTCTTGCCAAGGGTTTTGAATATAAAATTAAGTTAATCGATAACATTCCGGTTTGTAAAGCTCCTTACTATCTGGCACCCGATAAAGCCAAACTTTTGGACGAGCATGTTCAAGAGCTTGTTACACAAGGGGTACTTTCTCCTTCGAACTCTAATTATAGCTCACCCGTCTTCTTTGTTAAAAAGAAAGACGATTCTTATCGGTTAGTCGCTGACTATAGGTTTGTTAACAAACATATAGAGTTTGATCCGATGAGTTCAGCCAGTATGGCTCATATTTTCGCTAGCTTAGGTAATTCGAAAGTATTTACACTCCTCGACATGAAATCCAGTTTTCATCAGATAAAATTATCAGATGACTCGAAACATGTCACCGCGATCGTCACACAATATGGTCTGTTTGAGTACAATACCATGCCTTTCGGGCTAAAGGTGGCTAGTCAATCATTAGCTCGTTTTTTAAATTCCAGTCTCGCAGAATTTCGTCATAAATTTCTTCTTATTTATTATGACGATTTAATTGTACATTCACCCGACATTGAATCACATTTAAATCACCTGAATCTCTTGTTCACTAAAATAAAGTCTATCGGTATCACTATTAATCCTTCTAAGGCTCGATTTTGTATGTCGAGGGTACGTTTGTTGGGTAGCGTAATATCCGCTGAGGGACGCTTTATAGACCCTATTAAGGTGCAAGCAATCAATGACATGCCAACTCCAAAAAACGTCAAAGAAGTTATGCGTCTAGTTGGGGCTGCGGCTTTTTACTCCCGCTATATTCCCATGTTCAGTCAGATTGTAGCTCCGTTAAACGATTTAAAAAAGAAAGGTGTAAGGTTCAAAATTACTAAGGTTCATCTTGATGCAATCTCTACTTTAAAAAAATCTTTAGTAAGTGCGCCTGTCTTAAAACATCCTAATTTTGACAAACCTTTTGTGCTACAAACTGACGGATCAGCTACTGGTCTGGGCGCGGTATTACTTCAAAAGTATGATGACGGTTTGCACCCCATTATGTACTGTTCTCGAAAATTGAATCCAGCCGAATTAAAATATAACAGTCATGAATTAGAACTTCTCGCAGTAGTGACGGCCCTAGATAAATTTAAAGATTTTTTAACCGACCGCAAGTTTACTCTACAGACTGACTGCAGGTCGTTATTGTGGATTTTTAATACCCCCAATAAATTTAATAAATTATCTAGGTGGATCCTTAAAATTTCGAGATATGACTTTACCCCGGAACATATTAAGGGCAAATTGAACAATATGGCCGATTTTCTATCTAGGTTATATGAAACTGACCATTTAATAGTGAACAAATTTTCTGATTCAAATCAAGATTCAGGCAAAAATTTCATTAAAGTTAAAGAGTTGCATAGCAATGATCCAGGTTATGCAAACCTTTTAAAAAAGATAACCAATACTTTGGATCAAACTGACTTAGAATCGGTGAATGAAGAAATCAGGAACAATGCGCAACTGAACTTTATTAACGTTTTAGCTAATACAAATTTTGATTACCTTTCTATTAAAAGCGAGCAACGTAACTCTCCCGAATGTAAAATCATTTATCAAAACCTTAAGGCTCAGATGAATGTCCCTAATTTTTGCATAGAGGATGGGTTAATTTATAAGTTCGTCGGAAGGAATCGACTAAAACGTATATTTTTACCAGATAATTTACTCGATTACGTTCTTCGATATTATCATGATTCCAAGTATGCTGCGCATAATTCAGTAATTAAAACATTCCGTGAAATTAGTAAAATTTTTTACTACAAAAACCTCTATGCAAAAGTAAGGGACTATGTCAGAACCTGTAAAGTGGGCCAGGCTATAAGGCCATATACACGTAACGATAAGGTTCAGTTGAGTAGTTCCGTGCCGGAGTATACCCTACATACTTTGTACGTCGACTTTATCGGTCCTATTATTAGATCAAGTGAAGGTTTTAAATATATTTTTTCTATTGTAGATGGATTCTCAAAATTCGCTTTCGCCTTTCCATGTAAAAGGCAGACCAGTGACGTTGCCATTTCACTGATACAGAAGATTTTCCTGCAAAACGGATATCCGACGGTTGTTGTAGCCGACAACGGACCAGCCTTTGCGTCGATCAAGTGGAAAACCTTCTTATTTAATAATGGTATTAGAGCTGCCTACTGTTCGAGCTATACACCATCTTCGAACAAGAGCGAGTGCCTCAATCGACAGATAAAATATAATTTAGGATGCATTCTCAAAGAATATTCTGTAGACCATAAAAATTGGTCAAAATTTTTGAGTTTTGTAATTTTCAATTACAACAACTCCTACAAAAGTACAATCGACTCAACACCAGCTGAAGTTTATTTTGGTAGAAAGTTAATGACGCCGTTTGTGATTATAAACGAATTAACTGAGTTAATCACGAGTTCTGCTAAACCATCACAAGCACATATACAAGATGCGTTAAAGATTGCTCACCAACAACGAGTCAACCAAACTTTAAATAAACCAACGCTGTCTAAATATAAAGTGGGTCAATTGGTCATGGTTAAAAACTTGGCCCCGAATATGAACAAGAATATCGCACCTAAATTCGCTTCAAAATTCAATGGACCATACAAGATAATAAAGTTCACTACACCAACTTCAGTTAGGCTAAAAGCTCCAAAATCTAATAAGAAAACCTTCGGCATGTCGATATACAACATTCGGCCATACTATCTCAGAGGATATCAAGGGAATGGTAACGTTACTGCATCCTAATTAAACATCTAAATATATTTAAATCTTCACGTCTAATCCACATTTGTAAGATTTTTTATTCATCTATTCATGTCATTCTTGCTTTAATATTTTCCAATTAGCATGTCGCTAATTTTTTTGGCCCCCTGGAGTGGAGAATAATTTTTTTTAATACTCCACTGTATAAAAATTTATTATTGATATTTTTTCATATTTTTATTATTCAAAGAATTTATATAATTATTGGTTTGTGCTAGTTGAGAATTTGCATAGTTTCAACAGGCATTGGCTTAGATCAGAAATGACTTGCGTATATACAAGCTTACTTTAATATTTCAGCACATATTTAAAATCAGTTACAAAAGTAATCTCATGAACTGAGTTACAAAAAATCGTCTCATCAAGGAGTTACAAAAAATACTTCTTTCAGTTCAGTTAAAAAGAGTATTTCTCTCTGTTAGTTACAATAGTCCTCTCATCGAGGTAGTTACAAAAATTAGTTGGCTCAGTAGAGTCACAAAAAAATAGCTACAAAAAGAAGACAATTACTAAAATTAGTTGATTCACATCAATTAATCAGATGGTATTTAAAATTTTATTTCTTCAATTTACAAGTTGAATATTTATTTATGGATTGTGCTGAAATATCGAATGGGCGAATTAATGGTTTCTATCTGATTGTATCTAAGTATATTTTTTTTTGTATAATTTATTTAATTCACTATTCCGAAACTTGTGGTCTCTCAAACTTGTAACAATTCAATACTCATTCTATACACACTTTTGGTGTACAATTTATATTTTATGTGAATATGCATTGACGTTTTCAATTTATAACTATATTGTTTGTATACGCTTGGTTTTTTTTGGCCGTGTATTTTTTCTTTACAGAAGCGTAATGTCTCTTTATATACAACTATGTATCTGAATTAAATTTGTAATCCATATTTATATTTTTGCAAATCAGACATATTTGAACATATTTTTTTTTACTGTAGTTTTCTTTTACTACAGTTCAATTTAGCACATATTCATGTAATCCCTTTTTTCATAACTTGTACAACCAATGTTAGTGTTTTAAGGATAGTTGTACTATCAGTGTATTAGATTAGAAATTATTTATTTCAAATATATTTTATCTTAACATATATTTGTTTTGTTCCCTTTTTTGTACCTTTTATTTTTTTTCAGATTCGAATCACTTGTCGATAACTAAGACACTTACTGGATAGTAAAGATCTTACTACCTCAATATTATCTTTTTTAATGGGCCCAGCTTTTATTGAGACTTTCGGTTCAACGTGTTTTTTTTTATATTTACGTGTATGGCATTAGTACCGATCGTTCTCTAATTTTCATAATTCCACATACAATACTCTGCTTTGGATTTTTTTTCTAAAGTACCGTATATTTAGTTTTCATTATTTTTTTTAAAAATACATCATAATAACTTTTTAATTAAAATTACTAAATTAACTTAACTTCATTATTTATGAAAATAATTGATAATTCAATTATTTTCTATAAAGTGTTTAGTTTTTTTTTTAAAAAAAAACTAAACACCATTTTTTTTTTAAACTAAATACCCATTAATTTTTTTTTTACATACACAAACGATTATTTTTACAAACCATTCAATGATTTTAGAAATTAATCAACATAAACTTGATGTTTTAAAACAACAATATACATACATCTTTTTAAATAATGTTTATATGGAAATTTTTAAATATTTCAAAATAAATCATACCACCCAATGGATATTACTTTTTTTGTTTGTTTTTAATCATATTATACCCAATTTTTCCAAAATTTGTAATGGTAATTTGTTTGTATATTAAAAAAAAAAAACAAGTAATACAGGTTTAATTAATATCAACAATTACATTTACATGTATCTAAACTATAAATCTTAATGTCCAATTTTAAATAGAGAATAAAAAATATTTATAATTAAATTATTAAATGTTTTTAATAATGTTAGTGCTACAGTATTACTTTATTTTATAAATCCAATGAAAGAAAATTTCTCCCGATTATATTTATTGGTTTTTTTTATATTTCCTAATCTCATTAATTTGATAGTTATAACACTTCACGATTTTGAAACAGTCAAAATTTATAATCGAAGTTTGTTTAATGACATAAATAGTCTTTTTTATCGAAAGATAGGATCGATCATACTCTTGCAGTACAATAAATACCCCACGCTTTTTACAATCAAATTAATTACTTTGTTGATAAAAATGATTTTCTACTTTTTATAGCTAGCCGAACTAAAAAGTAGAAAATCATTTTTATCAACAAAATAATTAATTTGATTGTAAAAAAGCGTGGGGTATTTATTGTAATGCAAGAGTATGATCGATCCTATCACAATAGTTTACTATTATTTACTATTTTTTTACTATTATAACTATTATAATAGTTTAAAAAAACTAAAAAACACGCTTTTAGAGCTAGCCGAACTAAATAGTAGAAAATCATTTTTATAAACAAAATAATTAATTTGATTGTAAAAAAGCGTGGGGTATTTATTGTAATGCAAGAGTATGATCGATCCTATCATAATAGTTTACTATTATTTAGTATTTGTTTACTATTATAACTATTATAATAGTTTAAAAAAACTAAAAAACACGCTTTTATAGCTAGCCGAACTAAATAGTAGAAAATCATTTTTATCAACAAAATAATTAATTTGATTGTAAAAAAGCGTGGGGTGCTTTTTTACTATAATTTCATATTAAGGACATTGATTTGACATTATAATTTATAAAAGCGTGTTTTTTTAAATTATTTATTTTTGTTTTTTTAGTCTTGAAACGAACTTTAGGATTTAAATTTTCAATCTCAAACCGTCAATATTTCTGTAAATATTAGAAAAACAGAACAATTAATGGTAAGTAACTTCAATATAGTAAAACTAATTTTCTACAACTTTTCTTCTTACGTGTTTTCAGATTTTTTTCAATATTAAGAGAGATATACCTAATTTTGTGTTCCCCCCTCTAAACCCATCGTTCCCCTTGCCGACTCCGGTCATGCTTACCATAAAAATGCATTGTCATCCGAACTACATATACATACAAAGTTTCATTTCCATACGACAATTTGAAGTAGGTTAAAATTGACTTCAAAGATGTAACAAAAAAATGATAAGAAACAAAATTACAGTAAAACTTAATACGTACAACTTATCTCCTGACAAATTTTTCGATTTTTCAAATATTAAGAGAGATGGGCAAACTTTGTGTTTTCCCCTCCCTCTAAACCCTCTTTCCAATCGCCAGATTTTACCCATTAACGAACTTGACCTTAAGAATACCAAAAGCTACTCAAATACCAAATTTCATTCCAATGGGAATAAAACTGTGACCGCTAGAGAGTCCACAGACATTTAAAAAAAGTACATATATTATATATATATATATATATATATATATATATATATATATATATATATATATATAGTTTTAGCGATAGTGGTTTTTAACATCTAATAGGTAGGATCGATGGACATTTGAAGAAATTTTTACGAAATTCCAACATTGGTGCAAAAACAATAGCTGCATTTCCTTTGGAGGATATTCGCTAATAAGTTAAAATATATATTTTTAACATACAAATTTATTGTTTCTATATCCACAAAGTTTAGTGTTTGAAATAAATTAAAAGCTATATAAAGCTATGTTTACTTGACAAATTTCAAGGTAAAATAACTTTTTAAATAACTTTAAAAATAAGCGAGATATGAATGATTGAAAATCCCCATTAGACAAAGAGGGTGATAGCCCTCTTGGTATGTTATGTGACGTCATATTACACATTCACTATTTAAAATACACGTAAAACTCCGTTTTTAGTATTTTTGCAAGAAAGAGACAGATAATAATCTTTAATAGCTTATAGCTTCCTTGATATTTGTCAGATTTTAATTTCGTTTTTAAATATTATTACAGTATTAACAGTATTTTCATATTCTGAAAATAAATGTGAAAAAAAATTTCATGCATATTCCCTATTGTTATCAATTTTATAAACCAGTCCAAGTGGTCGAGCGATCTAAGGCGTTATGTCTGCACAGTATGCAGTACTTGGAAACAGTTTGTCAATTATTAAGGAAAAAACAGGGGCGGTTAATTGACTAAACTGGGCGCGTATGGACAAGCACGGTCGGCTGCAGCCGCATATCCTACCAATTCTTAGTCTATACACAAAAATTCCTTCCACTAACATCCTTCGGCATCACAATGGACCTTATGGTCGAAGTGTAGCCCGTCCAGGGCAGCCTCTACAATCTATATATCAATTTTATATTTCATTCAAACATCTTTACTGGCGGAAGACGAATGATTAGGATTTCAACTATTGTTTAATATAAATATGTATATGCAATTAATTTGCCAGGAGAACTTAATTGTTATGTTTTTTTCTATAAATATTATTATGAAAAATGTAAAATATAACCGACAGACGACCTCATGTGACCTTTATAATGAAATACAACTTTTTGTTTCAAGTGATGTTTAAAATATAGGTATTATTACTTTTGGTGACCTAACGAACAAGATACATAAATTTTGACATTTTATATTTTATATTCTGATTTCTTTAGCACCTATACAAATTTATAAACAATAAACCGCCATATATTTTTGTCAGCGTAAACAAAAGTGTGTACATTTAAAAGTCAAATTACATCATATAAATGAATACAAAGTTTTTATAATTATTATTTATTATACACAAGTTTTCGAATTAAAATGCTGCTAAGTTGAATGTGTGAACCCATACCGTTGAACGTTCGACCTATTATAAATTACCACATCGTTGATTATAAGGTAATTTGGCTATTTCTTCAGCCCTCATATCGTCTGTGAATTTTTTTTCGAAAACGATAAAGGATACAACAAAAATTTACTTAAAATTACAAAGTTGTTCCTGATAAAAATAAGTTTTGTTCTGAACAGTTTTTTCAAAAGACAAGAAAAAATCAAATTCAAAAGTCCGAGTACCGTTATTATATATAACGTTCAAACCGGATTTTAGAATATTGATATGAAATATGTTGATATAGATGCGGAATGAATAGGTCCAAGTTCGGGAGTATAATCCAACCGTACACTCTCGTTCATAAAGATTGAACTAGTTGAAACATTCAAAGTGTTTCTGTATGTAATATTATACAGCATTGGGAAATGAGTGTTAATGAACGCACTATTTGACGTTGGTTTGCGAAATTTCGTTCCGGAGATTTTAGCCTCGAAGATGAGCCCCGAAGTGGTCGACCTAGAGTAATCCAGGACGAGGATTTGAGGATCCTGGTGGAGACTGACCCATCACAAACGGTTCGTGGGATGGCGGAAGAACTGGGCGTCAGCTCCCATGCGGTTTTTGATGGTTTAAAATGTATTGGAAAGGTCAAAAAGCTCGAAAAGTGGGAGCCCCACGATTTGAACGCTCGACAGAAATTTTCACGTTTCACAAATCACCGTCCGAAAATTAAACGAATTGACCGTCGAAGTTCTGCCTCACCCACCATACTCCCCCCAGACCTCTCGCCAACGGACTACTATCTTTTCAAGCACTTCAATAACTTTCTCACCGGTAAAACCTTCGCCAATCAGGACCAGGCAAAAACGGCCTTCGTCGACTTCATCAAATCCCGAGCACCCACTTTTTATGCCGACGGAATTAATCGATTTGTATTACGTTGGCAAAAGTGCACTGATTCAAATGGGGCTTAATTCGATTAAATTGAATAAGTATTCTCTGAGATATTACAGTTTAAAGTAGACTCATAAAAACGGACAAAACTTTTGAAACAACCTAATATAAATGTTTTATCTATCTGTTATTTAAGGACGTTCCCAAAGAGCAGTCGTGTTCAACTTAAAAAAAATTCCATTATGTAAACTACAATAGATCAAATAAAATATATTTGAGGTACACTGTTACTTTTTGCTGTAGTGTTACTATATTTTATTTGATCTATTGTAGTTTACATAATGGAATTTTTGTTTAAATTAACGACTTAAACAATATTTATAAGCTAACTAATACCGCTTGTTTTTGTTATTTTTGTAGAAAGATATCTGTTATATATTTAATTACTTATTCTCAGTTATTTAAAAGAATCTAAAGGAAATTACTATTGATATTTAATAAAACGTGTGTGACAACATTAATCGGGCTAAGTTTTATATGATAAACATACAAATTTTAACTGTCAATATTTACAAATTTAGTACCGTAAGGACCACTAAAAAAAATTCTACTTGAAGAAGATACTTTTAACTACATATATTCAAAATTACAGAATAATCGTAAGAAAACTGATTTTCTTGGGAACGTCCTTAAAAAAAACATTGATTTAAAAAAATTGTGTAATACAAAACAAGTCGGTTGGGGAGAGGGTGAACATAATTTGTCTACCTAGTGTAACATACTACGGGGGCGTGTGGTTTAAAAAGTACGAAAAATGCGTTACGTGGTTTATGGAGTCCCTCCCTACGCTGTAAGTGAAGAAATACCGTTCTTTAATAATAGGACATTTTCTTATAATAAATAATAGGATAGAATTTGCTCTATTATTATAAGAAAAATTCAATGATTCGAGTATGTTATATATGTAAATCAACTCTACACATAACGTATCTATAGAGTTAGCTGCACCAAAAATATTTTATAAATTCTGATAACTACAATATGTGAGTGCTTTATAAATGAACTAGACATCGTTTGTGATATACGTGGGTGGGAATATAATGAATTATCATACAAATATAATAAAATATTATTCTTCTTACTTAAAAACAAGATTTTTATCTACACAACAACAAAAAAAAAATTTATATATTGTTCAAAAGCAAAGAAATAAAAACGATTTATTTATTTCTATTTATCTAGACAATTTTATCATCATCTTATTATCGTAAGTAATGTTTGTTCCTCTTTTAATATAATATTATTTACGTAACAAAATGATGTACAGACTGTAGGAAAATCATAAAAAATATGTGTAAAAATTTAGTTAGTAATTCATTGTAACCATCATCGGGATATTGTAATGATTTCGATCAATAACAAATGAAATCTGCATTACTTGCCGATCCTAAACACAAAAAAGATACGCTGATTCACTCATGATAGTCACAGGAAAAAGTATAAAATTCACTAATATAAACTTACATATTACAGTTACATTAATTGCACATATATCTAGTACAAGATATATGTGATTTTTATGATAAAGTGTTATATTTTGTACTATGCAACACTTGTGTTGAATGTGATTATTTATTATTTTTGGTAGAGTTGAATTTTTTTGTTTTGACTATTATATGCGCGTAAGGGGAACTTGGTTAAAAGTAGAAGGGCAACTTATTTAAACCATATATTAATCATATATTTAATACTTAGTATTAAATATATGTTTCCTCCCATTCATTTTGAAAATAGACTGATCCACTCAAACTGTGACGATATCCGAGGCTTCTTTACAAATTAATATACTTCTAGCGCAATTACAAATTATCACTTTTAAATATTAATATCGTTGTTTTTGGTATAAATTTATCAAATTCAACTTAATATGATATTTGTTTTTGAAAGAAATGTATAGACAAGTTTTCTTTTAGCGAATTTCCTGAAAGGAGCTATTGTTTTCGTACCAAAGTCAAAATTTCGCAAAAATTTCTTAAAATGTCCATCGATCCTACCTAGTAGATTCGAAAATCACCGTCTGTAATCGCTCTAGTAGTCACAGTTTTAATCCGATTGGAATATAATTTGGTGTCTGAGGTGCTTTAGGTATTTGAACAGTTGACTTCGTTAATGAGCAACATAGGCCCTAATATTGACAGAAATATTTACGAATTAAAATTGAAAGTTAAATTCCTAAATATCTCTCTACACATTAGAGTTTTAGCAAAAATGATAAGGTAATGAATTGTAGCAAACATAATTTTCTACATCTTTACCCCTTACACATTTTTCGATTTTTTTAATATTAGGAGAGATATTTTATATTTTGTTTTCTTCTTTCTCTATGCCCCACTTGTAAGACATTTCATTTTGATCCGACTAAAATTGTGACCATTAAATAGTGATTTATGTATTCTATGGAAATTCGCTAAGTTGACGCAGCTCCAACGTAACGAATTTTCAAAAATATTATATGCTCGAACCGTATACATATCTCGAGTATTTGTAACTTCTCAATTTTGATTACGAGTATGTCGCTTCGAAATTGGCCCAAAAACTTGATTTTATTAAACTAAATAAAGGACACTGAGTGAGCAGCCTTAATTAACATTTTGCAGAGTCTTCCTGGGAATCACAATTAAAGCGCCGCGTGAAAAGTAAAGCCTAGCCCACAACACGCTGTCTACTCCCCAATAGAAAAATAGTGCTACTGTTCTACAGAGTTTACTGCTTTCACATGATGCAGGCTGCAGTGTGCCACATTCTTTTTAAACTTTGTCTATAATAAAGCAAATGCTAAAGGTCTTTTCATTTGCTTGAATGTACTTATTGATGCCTTTTAAGGTCAAATTAAATTCCTTCGTCGAGAAAATATTTATTAATTAAAACATTGAAAGCACCTTCGTCTTACCATTTTACAAACACCAGATTTTCTGCTTAGATAAGATTGCAGTATTCCATTTTCTTCATGAAAAATAATTGTCAGATGCCGATCTACAAATAGAATTACGACTAAATCTAGTCATTTGTCCATGCACAACTATTTTTTCCAGATAGTCGATATATATCCAGAGCATATAGCATAGATAATATTGCTTGTGAAGGAAATTATTGAGCATTCAATATATTTCAAATAATATACATTTTATTAGAACCTTTTCATTTTCTTTATTGAACTGTGATTATCGAAATGGAAATTGTTTGGGGTAAATATTATTGAAAGGGGGATAGATATGATGGTTTATTTTAAAATATACAGTAAAAGAAAACCGCTTTACTATTGTAAAAAGGAAATGAAATGGAATTATTTAAAAGTAAATAAACCATTTTTTACCATTATATTAACATATGGTAGAGAAAATAACTTTTTTTTCTTCTACACTTGGTTAGTTTACAATGCATGTTGAAATACGGATAGGGTAAATACATCGATTCTCTACTATTGTAAAACTGTGATTGGCTCTTGGTTCGAGCATCACGCAAAAACTACTGGACCGATTTTGATGAAACTTTGAGTTTAAAAGTATATGATTAGACTTAAAAATTGGTATGTATTTTATCTAGCTACAATGACGGGAGATATGACAATAAAACGTGAGCATACCGAGAGTATGATTTCTTCATTTAGACCATAGGTGGGCAGACCTTGACTGCACTCAGCTCTGAGTGAGAGGTAGGAAGAGAGATAGAGTAAATATAGGGTACATACCAATTATTATTATTTTCTATTTTTTAATTAAAATATTTTATGAAAAAAATATTATAATATCAACTATTTTTTATGGTCACTATTATTCAAAGTATACAATACATTGAATACATACTCTGGAATTTCGGGCTGGTAATTTGGGGCATAAAATGTACCTTTTTAATATATTTGGGTATGAATAAAATATAAATGTTATATAAATTATAAAATATAAATCTTTTGATCTTTTACATTTACCGCTTGGAAATTTTTTGATGATTTAGCTTTAGATTAGGTTTTAGAATTAGATTTTAGGAAATTCCGAATAATTTGCCTAAACTATTCATATCGGAGAACTAATAAACAATAATTTACTTGATTTAATTATTTTTTTCTTAGTAGGGTGTATAGTGTCATGGGGTTTTGATGACACTGGATACAAATAAACCATATTTTGACAAAATGGAAACCCGACTTCAAAAATCAAATATTCTATAACAAAAAATGCACTAAAAAGTAAAAAAATAATTGCATATTCTTGTGCCAATTTTAGTTCACCTAAGCAAAAATTTTTAAATATGTATGTACAATTATTGTTATTTTTGGAGGCGGTGTCAGCATAGAGAAATTCACATAACTTTTGGACACCGCCTCCAAAAATAACAATAATTGTACATATATATTTAAAAATTTTTGAATATTTATGTAATTCTATAAAATTTTACGATCTTATTAAAAAAAATTTATTTTACGATCGGATTAAATAACATAAATTACAAATTTTATATACGAATTAGGTGAAAGATGTTGCAAAATCAACGATTCAAATCTGGTTTATATGATGTACACACCCGTTCAATAAAATTGAACCAACCTGAAATGTTAATTTTCTTATATTTCATAAAACTCCTCACTTTTGTAACTCATAATATGTAATGTAAAAACATATTAAGTGTTAAAAAATAAAATAAAATGTTGTATCTGTCAAAAAAATTTACTATAAGAATAATCAAAATTGTGAGAAACTATTTCGGTTCAATTTTATTGAACGGGAGTGTAAATACAATCACTGGTCAAAAACTGTTTGGTAAATAAATATGTTTATTTTGAATTTCAAGCCTCGGCCAATGAACAATTTGTGGAGCAGGATATATTTTTCTTAATTTTGATTATTTTATGGCCTTTAATTGTTTATTTAGAATGAGCAGGATAATTTTATTACTTTTAAGTTTTCATTGTGAAAGGACAATTAAAATCCATAAAATAATAATTTAAAAAAAAAAACGGGGTGTGGCTGTATCGTCGACACGGTCGTGTATTTTACGTGAATTACGTGTACGTAATGGGATATCACTTGATTGCTCTTGAGAAGCCCATTTCAACCGTATACGATCTCTATATTTTTTTATTTGACTTTTCAACAAGTACAGGCCGACATTGCATTATTTATTTTAATTTTTTACTTTAACACCATATGTTATATTATCGAATGATAATTAGTGAGAACTCTAGGTTTTTGAAATAAAATTTCAAATTCGCCCCCTTTACCTAGATCAGTTTTTTGTATTATAAATACGTATTTCGACTACAATGTAGTCATCATCAGTATAAATTAGCTAGTCGTACTTTACTCTTTGACAATTAGAGATAGTTATAAAGTCGAGATCAACAGACAAAAAATAAATAGAAAATTAACTAGATTAAAATATATATATTGTCCACCTAGACAATGGACCGGTACCAAATTCAGATTTAATCAAAATCTTATGGTAAAATCAAGTACCAATATATCCATCTCTCTCTAAAGATGTCGAAATACAAAGAACGTGTTCACTGCGCAAGGCATAACTCAGCACCAATCAGGTGCGGTCTTAGAATAGTGTTTAAAGTCGGCCGAACATATATAAGTAGCGTAAAACCAAAATAGTTTGTGATACCGTCACCAAATTAGTAACAAGTAACATATCCTGGGACAATATAAGAGTAATTTTAATAAGAGTAAAATTAACAGGAACAAATGTGAATGAAGAAATTTTAACAAGAGCAATTTCAATATAATTTAAAATTTATTATATTTTAAATCTAGTATATATTTTAATCTAGTTAATTTTCTATTTATTTTTTGTCTGTTGATCTCGACTTTATAACTATCTCTAATTGTCAAAGAGTAAAGTACGACTAGCTAATCTATACTGATGATGACTACATTGTAGTCGAAATACGTATTTATAATACAAAAAACTGATCTAGGTAAAGGGGACGAATTTGAAATTTTATTAACACCATATGTATTCACTATAATTATTTCACACTATTTTATATCGATAGATCTAGAAGGGAGCTGGCGATTGAAACTAAAACAAACGTTCTAGCTTCTGCGAGTCAAAAGTTATACTAAACGGAAATTATGTGACGTAGCGAAACAACCTCAAAATGGAGGCGCTTCCCATTCCACCTCCCGCGATGTGTCACAGTCCTCACTCAACGAATTCTTTGATCCTTTAGCTATCGAGTGGTGTAATTAAATTTTGGATGTAGATGATGGATATGTAGCTGCAACACCAAACTGTATTCCCCGATTTTGTTATCATAAATTTTTCGAATTGCCTCCCACTATCGAAGCAAATTTTAAGGCGTATTCACGTCAAAACTTGCGCCTTTCGTTGCTAATTTGCTGACAGTTTCACGAGAAACTGTCAGTTAGCAACGAATAGCAACCAAATTAGCAACGAATAACATATCCTGAGACAATATAAGAGCAATTTTAATAAGAGTGATGTCAACAAAAGTAAATTGAATGAAAGTAATTTTAACAAGAGGAATTTCAAAAAAAATTTATTTTATTTTAATTTATATTGTTAAATTTTTTATTTATATATGTTTTTGTCAATTGATTTCGATTTTCTATCTATTTCTAATTGTCAAAGAGTAAATTACGACTAGTTTATGTATACTGATGATGACTACTTTGTAGTCGAAATACGTATTTATAATACAATACGTATTGGGGCGAATTTGAAATTTTATTTTGCTAGTAGTTTTTATTAAAAAGTCAGTTGTCACAAATTTAATAAGTCTTTTATTGAAAAATTATTAACTAATTATTAAAATTGTTACTAATTAGATTAACAATTATAATTTTCATTATTACGATACTGAAAGATTTTTCTCAACAACTGTTAAGTGAATGTTAGTAAAAATGTGCAAAACTATTTCTATTGAGTTATATAATTCGAAAATTTAAGACGCTTTGTTGCTGTTTAATGATATGGAAATGAATATTAATCTATAAAGTGAACAATTCTTCATAAAATTACAGTTTTTTTAAATTGCAAAAACTTTAAAACGGCTTAGTTAATTCAAAATTTTCACGGTAGTTTTAGCATTAAGTGTGGAACATTCAACTAAGCTTTCATTCGTTTCGTAGCATCTTGATATACCTCTCTAACATCCTTAAATTACAATTAAATTTTATTTTAGACTGGCTTGAAATTCAGCTCGAAAAAAAAATGAATCGTAATTTAAAAGTAAAGGCCTTTCTCCATTAAAAATTTCATTTTCTTAGGTTTTACAGCTTTGTGAATATATTAGAGAAAATCGGACATCCGATAGAAGATATTTGTCTAAATTATTTAAATGATTATAAACTAAATAATTAGCTATGAACTAGTTTTTTTATTTGATTCATCAAATAAATTTTATACGAATATTTGAAATCGAATGACAAAAAATCGTGTCAATTGTTAAAATGTATTAATTATCATTTTATAGACATGTAAAGTATTTAAAAATTGTATCTATCCAATTAGTGTTATATTACTTCCGTTTTAAAACAGAATTCAATTTAATTTTATAATATACATGGAATAGTTTTGGTTTCATTTTCAAATTATTTACATAGTTTATATATTTTTAGCTAGGCCCGTATTTATCTTAATTTATCTTTTGGTAGCTTGTCTAATAACAATAGGGAATATGCAGGAAAATTTTTTTCACGTGAATTGAAGCATGTTTACTTGACAAATATCAAGGTAAAATTACTTTTTAAATAACTTTAAAAATAAGCGAGATATGAATGATTGAAATTCCCGATTAGACAAACAGGGTGATAGCCCTCTTGATATGTTATGTGACGTCATATTACACTTTCACCATTTAAAATACACGTAAAACTCCGTTTTTAGTTTTTTTGCAAGAAAGAGACAGATAACAATCTTTAAAAGCTTATAGCTTCCTTCATATTTGTCGGATTTTAATTTCGTTTTTAAATATTATTACAGTATTAACAATATTTTCATATTCTGAAAATAAATGTGAAAAAAAATTTTCATGCATATTCCCTACTATGCGAGCAAATCTTGCAACTAGCTTTCGACCCACTTCTAATTATCACATCGATTTAAAATTATACAATGTATGCAATGGCCCATGACATAATTCGAAAATATGCTACAAAATCGAAATTAAATATTTGGTGGAAACGTTGATGCATAAAAAATTAACTTTATTTTTTAACAAAAAAAAGAAAAAATTTATGTTTTCAAAACAAACTAAAATTTACGTTGTTATTAATTATTACATAATTAATTAATTGTTATCACTATAATTCTCACAATAGCTGTTTAATAATTTTTTGCTTTTTAGTCCAATACTAACAAAAATCTGTCTTTTAATTTTTTGAATGTGCATTTTTTTTCAGTATCAATCATTAGGAATGTTACCTACAAGCGAAAATGATCAGACGTAAAACGGAAACTTGTACACGGAACTAATTAGCTTAAACTCAAGTTTCACAGTCTATAGGTAACAAAATCATGCACTGAACACGTATGTACACTCCCGTTCAAAAATAAATTAACAGACCTGAAATGTTAATTTTCTTACATTTCATAAAACTCCTCACTTTTGTAACTCTGTATAATGTATAATTTTATTTATTTATAAAGAAAGATAAGTAGTATATTTTTTAAGTGTGTAAAAAAGAAATGGAAATATATAATGAATTTTTATTTTTTATTTGTATATACGGTGTCAGTGACAGATTGAGAATTTAAAGAATATATGAAATGTTAATACATGTTAAGTGTTATATCTTACACTTGCGTGTAAAAATTAAATAAAATGTTGTATCTGCTACTAAAAGAATAATCAAAATTGTCTGATTCGATTCAGGTCTGTTCATTTTTATTTTGAACGGGAGTGTATGTCAAGACTTCGTTCTATCGTTTTCGTTTATTATACACATTATTTTGTTATAAATGTGAATATAACTAATGGAAACAGTAAAAATAATAACAACAACAAATATAACAATAAAAACTAAAAATAAATATTTAACAAAAATTAAACAATTGCAATGATGGATCATAAAAATGATAGCACTAAACATACGAATGAACTGAAACTTGTATTAATTCAAATTTGAAGGTTCACGTTATCAAACTAATCATAAATGTGCTCTGATCACGCGTTTCGTCTGTTTATATGGACTCTCTAGTTTGCGTTGATTATTTTTTTCCTTTCACTATTTCTTTACTGATGAATCGTTTATGTACACTCCCATTCAAAAAAAAACATAAACAGACCTGAAATGTTAATGTTCTTACATTTCATAAAACTCCTCACTTTTGTAACTCTCTGTACAATTTATAATTTTATTTATTTATAAACAAAGATAAGTAGTTTATTTTTAAGTGTGTAAAAAGAAATGGCAGTATAAACTGAATTTATATTTTTTATTTATATATGCGGTGTCAGTGACAGAGTAATCATTTAAAAAATATATGTATTGTTAATACATGTTAAGTGTTATATCTTCCTCTTACGTATAAAAATTAAATTAAATGTTGTATCAGACATTAGAAAACTATTTACATGAATACTCGTATCATTGTAGTTTAAGCTAGATATAGTACACTTTTCTCTTTAAAAACTTGTAAATTTCATATCCTTTAAACAATTTTAGACCGATTTTTGTAAAATATGTTACAAAATAGAAATTTGCACAGAAAACTTTCTATTTTTTGAGAACAGTCAAGATTTAGTACTTCCGTCATTTTATTTATTTCTTATAATTTAATAACAATTTTGGTAAATTTTACGGGAAGGAAGAAGATAAATATATATGTATCTTTAAATTGGAACTTTATCAGTACAAAAAAACAAAACTAGTACAACTAGTTTTATCTATATAGTTACTCAGAACTGTACTTTCATCTTTTATAATAGATATAATTGTATGTATATAATAGTTATAATATGTGTGAGAAAATCTTTGAATGTTGCATATTATCACATCGCTTTATTAAATAAGAACAATTAACTTAAACGGGTGAAATAATTTTGTCATCATAGATATATACAGGATGGATATTCCACATAAGTTCAAACGAAATAATATCAGTAATTCTACATCAAATTTCCCACCAAAAGTTCGAATCAATTTATAGTCAAGATTACTTACACCTTCACGGGTGAAATAAAATATTATACTAGTTTGGCTATGATCTCTAAATATGATCATACGATCATACCTGTGAATACGATAACTCAAAAACGAAGAGATAGCGCGCTGAAATTTCGTATGTGTATTCTAGAGCTAAAAAGTAAGTTCAAGTTCGTGAATGGCCAAAATCGGACAAAATGGGAAAAACTGTTTATCTTTAAAACCGTAAGAAATAGAACAAAAAAGTTTCTTTTTTTAACCCGACTTCAAAAAAATTCGTTACGCAGGAGCTACTTCAACTTAGCGAATTTCCTTAAAATACATAAATCACTTTCTAGCGGTCACAATTTTAGTCTGATCAAAATGAAATGTCGTATATGATTTTAGTATTTGCAAGGCCAATTTTATTAAAATATGATTTTAGTATTTGCAAAGCCAATTGTATTAATAAATGACATGCGTCAAGGGGAAATGGGGGCATAAAGAAAGAAGAAAACACAAAATATAAAATATCTCTCTTAATATTAGAAAAATCAAAAAATGCGTAAGGACTAAAGTTGGAGAAAATCATGTTTGCTACAATTCATCACCTTATCATTTTTGCTCAAACTCAAATGTGTACAGAGATAGTGACAAACTTAATTTTCAATCTTAAACCGTCAATATTTCTGTAAATATTAGGGTAACAGAAAAAATGATAAGAAACAAAATTACAGTAAAACTCAATACCTACAACTTTATTTCTTATAATTTTTTCGATTTTTCGAATATTAAGGGAGATATGACAAATTGTGTGTTTCCCCCTCTCTCTAAACCCCCCTTTCCCCTTGTTCGATTTTACCCATTAACGAACTTGACCTTTTGAATTCCAAAAGCGCCTCAAATAGATATATATATATATAAATTTTACAGATGGTGATTTTTGACATCTACTAGGTAGGATCGATGGACATTTGAAGAAATTTTTGCGAAATTTTGACTTCGGTACGGGACCAATAGCTCTATTTCCTTTCAGGAAATTCGCTAAAAGGAGAGGGTTATCAATTCGTGTGAATGTTTGTTACCTCAGAACTACGTCATTTATTAACCGATTTGGAATTTTTGTTTTAAAGGATTTGATTTTGATCAAATCGCATTCTGATGAGGGGATCCCATGGAAATCGAGGAAAATCCTCATTTTATATGTGATCACCGATTTCTGCGAAATTTGTTTGTTTGTTTGAAAGGGTATACTCATTCAAAATGGAAAAATAAGAAACTTTTTTTAAAAACCGACTTCAAATAAAAAATTTTTTACAAAAAACAAAACGACTCCAAAAAAAAAAAAAACGCATGCAAAAAAATCTGCTATGAAAAAATGCAGAAAAAATTTCAAAAAAGTAAAAAATAATTGCGTTATTTATTTACTTCAATTTACTTATAAATATCCATTTTTATTTTTGGAGTTGGTGCCAGTCAAGATTAAGAAACATCTAACTTTCTACAACTATATTTCGTATAAATTTTTCGAATATTAAGGGATATATGCCAAGTTTTGTGTTTCCCCCTCCTTATAAATCTTCCTTACCCCTTTTCCGACTTTACCCACTAAGTGATTTTACCCAATAGCTGCATTTCCTTCGGAAATTCGCTTAAAAAGAAAAATTTAATTAAACTATATTTTTGCTTTAATTCAGGTTTAACATACCACTATAGATCGTAATTATTTAAGAAGTCTAGAAAGCAGACATTATTTTTAGTTTTTTCTACAATGTCTATCTAAAAATCACAATTGATTAATTGTAACCGACTATTTAAAATCTGAACGGTTGAACGATGAGAGTATCCATTATAACGAATACTGCGAGATCTGTATTAAATCGAATAATAGTTTATTTAGGAATGGAGGCTGTTCTGGACGGGCTGCACTTTGATCATAAGGTGCATTGTGATGCCTAAGGATGTGAGGATGTGAGTGGAGTGGAAGGAATTTTTGTGTATAGACTAGGAATTGGTAGGATATGCGGCTGCAGCTGACTATGATAGGAACTATGCCGATATTAATCTGGAGTTCGTGAAGGAAACTGCAGAAAACCTTCTCAAGCATAGCCGGTTACTTCGCTCTTGTTCATACGCCGACAGTTAAGTTAATCAACCGCTCCATTAATTTTTAATTGACAAACTGCCGTTGTCGGGTTTCGAACCCATAACCTCCCAGTTCCAAGTAGACACAACATCTTAACAGGCGCGGCTACCTGGCTGGTAAAAAGATCTGTATTCAATCGATTAATAGTTTATTTAGGAATAATATTAGTATTTTTTTAATAAACAATTTGAAATATATCAATTCCAAAAAAAAATATTTCACAGCATTTTCGTTGATTGTTTGAATCATGTTATATGCAGCATTAAATCATATTCTATTACCGTAATTATATTTATGTGAATAAAAGTTTTTTATTGTAATCTTCATACCGGTTATTATTGAAAAATTTAGGAAATCATCAAGTGGAAAAAATTATATAAATCCACACATGGTAAAAGTGACAATTGTTGTTAGTTTCAAATTATTATTTTTTATTATTACTCCATATTTGAAATACTTTTATACATATATACGTGATTTTTTCGAACTGTATATTCTTAGAAAAGTTCATTGTATATAATACAATATACTACAGAAGTTGAATGTACACATATTAGCGAAAATGAATTCGTCAATATCTGTTAAGTCTAACGGTACCCTCAGATGATTCGTCTGAAACCTAGCACCGTTTATACTAACTTGGAAAAATGTACATTTTTGAGCGTGTGGATATTCCGACGCTGCGTAGCAGGACAAGCCTCCATATTTACCACAACACGAGACAATCGAGGCAGCTTTCCTTGATCAAACGTTTTTACAATTTACTCAGATGGATCACTCTGAACAATTCATATTGCTTAAATAATATCAAGATGAAAGATTTGGCGCAACACAATCGAATATATTTAGTGTGAATTATTCAATTATAAAACAAAAAAAATTATTAAAATTTACCCAAAAAAATTTTGTAAATTCAAAGTAATCGTATTCATTTAACTGCGCGGCGTGTATAAGATCGGCGAACCAAATGAATCAGTACTCTGAACTACGCGGCGTAGTGTAGTTTAAGAGTATCTTGTTCAACATGTGCGGTAAGTTGTCGATTGCCCACGAGAGCGATATTGTCCACTCATTCGCTCGAGTGGGTAATCGACAACACCCCACGAGTTGCAGATACTATTTTTTTAAACTAATGGCCTCGAGTACTATTTTTTAAACTAATGCCTAGTTGTTCATTAGTTTAACTTACCGCACATGTTGCACAATATACTATTAAACTAAACTACGCCGCGTAGTTCAGAGTACTGATTCATTTGGTTCTATTTTAGCACTCATTCTTTCGGGCGTAAAATGGCAGTTTCGCTATTCAATTATTTCCAGACTACTTAGATATATTATAAATATTTATTTGAGAGTGCAAAGTTTACTTTGCGCACTAGGGCGGAAAATAAACTTTCCGCACGCAAATAAATATTTGCAATAGATCTAAGTAGTGTGCTAATAATTGAATAGGCAAACCGTAGGTCATTTACCGCACGGAAAAGCGGACGGTAAGATAGTACTTTTACTAATTAAAGTTTGATACAAATTTATAAATTTGTTAATTTCAAAGCGATTAACATTTGAAAACAAGATATACTACCGAATTAGGAATAAATTCCCTAGTACATCTCTCTATATTATCTCTGCGAACGTTTTTTTAATTATTTATACCGATTACTTAAGTTTCAGAATATTTATTACACCAATGTTGGACTCAATAAAAAATGTTTGCCATTCATTTTTAATTCGATTAATCACCTACCTGTTTGACTAACATATTTTCAAATAGATGTATTCACAGCTTACCTGAAACAAAAAGAAACCCAACTGTTATTAATGTACATTTGAAATAATATGGAAACTACCATCGAATTATTAACGATTTTGGACAGACAATCCACTAATTAATTTTTTTCTCTTTATGAGTAAAATGTTAGCCTGTTCGAATCCGGAATAGTTAATAACGAAAGATAGTAATTTTTATGATTAGCTCTCATTTGAAGCATGCAAAACATTGTCGCGGAATCTTGGGTCCCTATTAGCATCCAAAGGAGCGCTGTAGATCCTACATCAGATTCCGAGACTCGATACACCCACAAAACACGAAATATTAGTAAAAGTTTACTAAAGTTATTTCAATTAAAACAACGCGCACTTCAAAGAAACAATAAAAACAAACATTTTATGATTTTACTCAAACCTGGATTAATTTGATTTGATAAAAGAAAAATTTTTTTATTTAATTTAATTCCACAATTATCTGAGTCTATTCCCTTTATAATACTAATATAATACAATGATAATACGAATATAATACAATTTTGATTTTTGACATTTGACTTTTAACAATGTCGATTATTAACTGCTCTTAATTGAACAAATGTTAATTTTCAACTCAATATTAAACTGGCTTGATTGAACTAATGTCAATATCACAGTAATGTTACTTGGTCAAATGTTAATATAAAGCTACTGTTACTTGATCGAACGTCAATCTTAAACATATTTCTGAACTGGTGAATCCTGCTGCTTACATAGGTCCGTGAATTATTCTAGAAGAATGCTTGGTTAAACTTATCGAGAATATTGTTTTTGAAAACATATTTTGTTATAGAAACTCTTAGAAAAAACAATCAGCCACGGTCGCATTCAGATAGGTCGATAATGGATAAAATTATATTGGTTCGACTGTGATACGAACCATCGATTATCAACACTCTCTAGGATATATATCTTACTAGGATATATATTATAAACCCTTCTCTAGGATACCCATTTCGAACTTCAACTAATGGCAGTAATATTTACCACTTCAAATTTTACATACATAGTATAATATAATAGCTGTTTGTTAGCTTCAGCAAGCTTGCTGTTTCTATCTATGCTGTTTGATAAAATTTCACATGTTCGAATTACTTTTTAAAAAATAAATTACATTTGATTTTATTTAAAAAAAAAACTTTCTTTGAAAAAAAAAAATTAAATTAAGATTTTTTTTTCTCATGCGAATTATACTTTTCTTTAAAAAAAAAAAAAAACACCTTTAAGGAGAAAAATATTATATCTGAAATATTTTTCTTTTACAACTTTTGTATTTAGAATTATATGTTGAGGGCCTAAAAATTATTTGAATAATTTTCAACACAACAACATGACGCCCGTTAATGGTATTTAGGCATTGCAACTACGAACGTATTTCATTCATCTATTACCGCCAAAGTATTGTTATACATACTTTCTTACGATTGTAGGTATAAACTTATACATTTATAAATGATAAACAATAATTATATGTTACCATTTTAAGAGAAACAGTTACACATGTGTCTTTATGATTTAAATTAGAACATATTTATTATTAATTCAAGTATTGTTTTAGTTTGAGATACATCCATCACTCTACTTTAATGCAACGAAAATGATTTGAATCATGAATCATTTCTCACACATGTTCGGACAATTCAAATGTGCGTACGCACGTATGTAGTACTTACTTCATTACGTGAGCATTGGTCTGTAATAGAGAAATGATCTGTGACAAATTTGCTACCTCTAAAAGAATTATGGGATACATTATGAAGGGGAAGGGAGAAGGAAAAACAGATATTCGGAATCAAAATTGATCGACAGGATACTATTAGACGAAGAATAAAAATAAAAACGGTATTTAGGAAATATAATTTTCATGAATAGGACCGAAACAAATAGATTTTAGGCAATTGGGAACTGACTACTTGCGTCATGGCGTCTGGTGGTTAAAATTCTAACTATGATAAGGTTGTATTGTGTACTACAAAAACTGATTCACAATACACGTATTTATTTTAAATTTGCAACCTAAAGTCAGCCATATTAATTAAGCCACGCCTCCATGCCAATTCTCAATAGTGCAAAAAAAATTTCTTTTGATTTTTTTTCGACATACGAGAAGAGAATGAACTGACAAACCTCGACTTTCGGGAGAAAACAAAACTGTGAGAATGCAATTGAAAATTTTTTTAAATAGGTTTATGTGTGTAATTTACCCCAAAAAACGGACAAACAAACAAAAACAATTACTGGAGATTAAGTTTGCATTCAAGCCTGTGTAATAATTTTGCTTCCTTCTAAATTCTAGAAATATCTTACTATATCAGCGAATATTTTTGAATTCACCTGTATCAAAAAACAATAAAATTACTTTGCAGTAATAAATTTTTTCAAATCTCCATGATGTATCAAATTTCATAAAAGTTGTACTATCCAAGGCCGTGAAACCAATTAATTTAAAAAAACAAATTGTTGGTTTACATCAAATGATTTAGATAGAAATTGATTATATTAAAAATTATTTTGCTAAGATGTCATAAAATATAAAATTTCCAATTTTAATTTAGGTAAATATAACTAATTTGCATAATTATTTAAAAAGTGGTTTTATGCTTTAATATAATCCTGAGAAAAATAAGCACAACGGTTATTAATCAATTCCAAAATAGTCATGAGAATCGTAAAGAGTTTCTTACTGTGGATATGGCCATTGGCTTTAAATGAAGTTGAAGAATTTTTGATCATCAACGATGATCTTAAAATTAAGATTATCTAGAGATATCCTCCGAAACCATAAAATTCATCTAGCAAGGTAATATTTTATATCAAAATTCTAAAATTCAGATGTGTCTTATAATTTTTTTAATTCTGTTTCATATGGCACGGGAGTGGGTCGGACCAAGTTTCAGCAAATATACATGCCCACAAAAGTAAAAAATCTAGGTAAGGATCAAGTTGTTTATTGGGTAAATTTCTCAGTAGCAGGGTATTCCATATTTTACTTGGAAAATGGCAAGATTTATTTATACAAAATATAACACTTAAGGTAGTTCCAGAAACCCAATAAATAAATTAATTAATTAATAAATAACTATACCAACCAATTTTCTCACTTATGTTAAACAACTTGGTTCTTAAATACTTGGTTTTACTACTTTTGAAGGCGAATTTTTTTATTTTTGCTAGGATATGAATACTTGTTGTATGCGAAAACTTGGTACCTAGCCCATTTTTGTTTTATGTTGGATAAAATATTTTTAAATACGCTTTCTTCTAACGAGATAATATTTTATACATCCGTTCTAAGATTCGAGAGTAATTTCATGTATGTTATTTGGCAAGACTCTTTAACATAAGAAATAGATTTAATAAAATTTAATAACAAAATATGTTCTATATTTAAAAGAAACAATTTTGTTTGATATACAGATTGCTTCACTAATAATGGGACAAGGAAAAACAGGAGATACTAGAGATCAAATAATTTACTGAGTGGCCCAAATATTTCTCTTTCAAATATAGTTTAAGAAATACAAAATATTAACAGTAAAATTTTTATTCATTTCGAAAAATTCACAAGAATTTTATTTGAAGTTTTTAATTAACACTAAGGGGATAATTTCAAGGAACTGCAAGTTAGTTGGTTTGAGAAAAATGTTGAGAAAAATTCTTAAAAATACAATGATATATAACGATTTATATTGTGCGATTTGTATTATGGAAATGACAATCAAAATTGATATTTCAAAATTGAAACAATAAAATTCAAAATTTATTGAATATAAAAACTGATAAGACTTGGGCGGGTATGAAGTTTTACATGCTTCTAATTAGAGAGAGTGAGAGAGAATGATAACTTTGCTATTCTGACAAATTCTAAAACTTCGGGATTTATTAGAAAACATTATTTTTAGCTTGTGAAAAAAAGGTCAAAATCTGTCGAAAACTGGTTTTATGCTGAAACATCCTTAAATATCCACCAATTAATTCCAAAAAATATAAATATTCTTGGTTGGTTTACTCTAGCTTTGATTCAGTTACCACAGATAGTTTGTTGGATCAAATAAATTGATATTCCATTTCATAAGTAATTAAAAAGTTTCTATATTAATATTGAATATTGGTTAACATATAATACGGTTATATGTTAAACCAATATTCAATAATAATATAGAAACTTCAATATATAATAATAATATTATGACCAGTCATATAATAAAAATAGTGACTTAGTCAAATATGGGTGCGGTTTTGAGAATCAAAAACAAAGATATAACTATAGCAATTTGTCACATATACAACAGAGAGAGAAACCCACTTATATTACTAAATATAATAATAATAAAAGATGATTTCTTTTGATATATTCCAACATAATATTCGCGTGCTGCTTAGTTATTGTAATCTGATTGCCTTGAATATTATTATTATAGTTTGCATGTTACTACGATTGTATGTTATATATCGGCAGCATGTTCTGGTACACTGTTTAAAATAAAGGGGTATACTTTGGCGGGAAATATCTTAAAATTTCCCGTCTTTGCATAAATCTAAAGAATGCGAAAGATTGAAAAAATTAACTCATCCATCAGGTATCGAACTCCGGGCCTCAGGATTTTGTGCCTAGCGTGTCAATTTTTTCATATCAATGACAGTATTACTTTGAAGTCAATGTTAACTTTTTATTTCGCATATTATTATTTGTGTATACTAAAGCGTCATAATACTATACTAATGTAAATTTCCATTAAGGTTACGAAGACATAGTATGCACCGATTTGCATGCTGTTTTCTCCAATGGATAGAGTGGTTCTCGAGGAAGGTTTTATTTTTTATTTATAAAAAAGGTAAAGTTGTATAATTTATTGATGTATAGGTGTATAATTTATCAGTGCATGGTAACAGATGTTCGTTGCTCTAGATGCAGTGTGTTATACATTGTTTGCCAGGAGTGGGGATGTAGACATTTTGAGTGATATTTATATAAGCATCAACAGACAGCAGTCTACATAAAGTGATTGATATGTAACAGTGGATCATATATTAATACAGTCCATTGATCATATTTGTTTCGATTTCATTTGTTTTGATTTCTATTCACATAGTGAGTCATTTTAAAATTAATATTAAGTTTGTGTATTTTTGTAGTAATATGCATAGATAGCGATGCATACAACAAATACGTTTTAAAAATTTGCCTATAGATGGCAGTATACACAACATGAATACTTCAAAAATATTGCCAATAGGTGGCAGTGCATACAACAAATGTATTTCAAAAATTAAACGCAATTTATCAGTTATTGACGGGAGAAAATATTATGTTACTTGGTTATAAGGACGTTTTTTGTTTGTTACGATTTAACTCAAAAACTACTCAACCAATTTTACCGAAAGCTATATCTCCTCGGAGTAACATAGGCTGTTTTATATTTTATGTAAAGAACCCGTGTGAAGCTGGGTGGGTCAGCTAGTACTATATAAAAACCAAACGTACAGGGATCGATACCTATTTCTTCGTCACCTTAATGTAAACCTTAAGTTAAAAAACTTCAGCCCAAGTTTCAGCGAAAATGTAGAACTGGACCCTGACGTACCATGAGTAGGATATGACCTTAAACATGCAAAAAACTCAAAACTGACCTTAAACATGCAAATGTGACCAACGGTTGTCGACTAATTAATATAATGGTGTTTTAATCTCGAGATCAAGGTATTATAAATTAGCTTAAAAGACCCATATACTTTTCACGTAGTGTTACATGGTAGTTATAATTCTTTTGGCGCGTTTGGTGAAATTGATCAAAGTGGATTTGCTGGGGGAAGTTGTGCGCGCCGATGTAATACACTATTCTACAGCCTGCTATAGATAGTATCTTTATTAGGAGAGAACATGTTATGGTGTAAAAGTGGTTGCCTATCTCATTTTAAAGATGGAATTGTGTATTTTTCATAATAGTAGTGTTTACTTTATTTAACATTATTTTAATTATATTATTTAAAAACGAGTATAACTTCCTGCGTGCGTACATAAGTACACACACAGTTATTTTTATAACATTTGAATTTAAATTTCTATTTGGTTTGAATTATTAACCAAATAAGAAACCCGAAAATTATTTTACTGGCTGTTTTATTTTGAAGGTCATATTAGTTCAAGTATCGAAAACAGTTTTAACAGTGTAGAATAGAAACAGTTTTATATGAAATTCTCGAATCATAAAAAATGTATGTAGCTGCAATTACATGGAGAAAGCATAGCACACCATCTAACCCTTGATTTACATGGCTATTGCACTCTAACGTTAGGTCACGAAAACACTAAACAAAATAATTACAAAAAAAAAAAAAATTACATATAATCCAACTCTCTGATTTCCCGGATGAACGGGAATAAATTGTTGTTTGCTGCTTGGTTTCTGCTGATGCTGTTAAAATAAAATCCTTCTGTATACTTCGAATTGTAAACTAATATAATTATTTACAGGAGTATTTCGATATTTAAACAATAGTAAGATGTTCGTAAAGAGATCTCAAACATGATCAAACTACCGTCATATTCTTTTTTGGGGGAAAACGAACTCGAAAAAAACTTGAAAAGGATACCCTATGTTTTACGATATCAATTAAACGATCTAACAATTTTGTTCATTCTAAAATATGTATGGAAGCAAATCTGATGAATTGACGTACAGAGTAGAAATTGGTTTCATTAATTATGTTTCATGCAATCAGTTTTCTACAGCTAGTTGCAATACACATCTGAGAAACTGATTTCAATCTATTTCATCATGTAGTCAGGCGAAGATGATTAATTTTATACTTTCGTGACAGCTGTAAAATAAAAGGAAAATATTGTTCTCATCTGGAATTGGCAGTACATAACTTATGATATTTATTTACCTGTAATCATAACTTATTGAGCAATGTTTCCCAACTGGTTTAAATTTTGTCGCCTTTGGCTTATTCTTTAAGATTATAACCCTACAATTACATTCCAATGGTCGATAATTTTTTATCAGGCACTGGAATGGTTAGAAGGATCCCATGGATAGTTTAGATCAAAGTAATTTTAAGACTATCACAGATAAACAAAGAGAACTCGAGTTTTCAGGTAAACGTCACACTGTCAAGCAATTGACCCAAATAGAGTTAAATGATCCACGTTGATTGGTAGATAGATTGTGCTTCAGTTTGACGAGATTCGCTTCTCCCAGATCTTGGCAATAGCCAGGAGATTGCTTATCAAGTTTTCCTGAAAGTTCGTATATTCGAGGTGGTCCAGTTGGTACACTCTTCTTGGAACTGGGAGGTTGCTGATTCCCAACGGTAGCAGTTTGTCAATTAAATTAATTTAAAAAAAAATTAAATAGGCGGTTAAACTGCCTGCGTATGGATAAGAATCGGCTATGCTTGTGAAGGTTTTCTGCAGTTTCCTTCACAAACTCCAGATGAATATCGGCATAGTGCCTATCAAAACTTACCAATTCCTTGCCTACAAACAAATTTCCTGTTCTTTAGTTGTCGGTAAAACAAGCTTAGAAAGACCTACTTGCCAGGTTTCGACCTCCTTTCCGCTACTACTACTAACCGAGAAATTCGCAGTAAAAGATGATGTGGCTGGATGTTTCTTCCTCCTCGCCGCACAGTCTGTCCATTGAGGGAGAGTCCTATTTGTGTAACTGCTTTCGTATATGATAAAGTCCGGTGATAAATCCGGCAACCTTTCGAAGTTGTATCCTGTTCAGGCCTATCGAGGGACAGTCTTTTGGATACTTTCCGAAACAATATTTTCCCGAGTTTTTATTGCGGTATATTTTCTCAGTCACTTGATTGACTAAGCACTATCGCTAAATTGAAGCTAATTAATCATCCCTTCGCATCACACAAGCTTATGAATTGAAACATCATTTTAAAATCAAAATAATACTTTTAGCTACGTTAATGTCCACTATGAAACATCAGCTTTAGAGCTTTATCCTTAGGTATAGACCATTTTTATCGGTTGCAAGAAAGTAACTCAATTTCATTAAACCTATGAAATTAAGTCTCATACAGCTTTCTGAAGGTTTATAAAACCTAGTACGCAGGTCTTTCAATTTTTTTTAATTTGGTGCTTGTATGACACCTTAAGTGGGATACAGACACGGAACATTGTACAGCAACATTGAGAACATTATCAATGTTCTATACTAGGTTGCAAATGTGTACAGCTGTTGCAGCAACAAAAAACATGTTGAACTTGAACTGGTTGCAGTAAAAATCAAAATTATTTGATATTTTGTAGGAGGAGTTTAATGTTCCTGTACAAATTGGTCACATTATCTAAAATTTTATGTTTTCCTAATATTTTATTATGTTTTATTACCTAGATTGGTTACAATTTAAATTTTACATTATATACTTTATTATTTGTATTATACTTTATTTTTTTGTATTGATTTTAATATATTTTTGTAAAATTTTTTTTACAAAATACATACAATAACTAGTTACTAGAGATACATACATATAAATAGACTATACAAATTAGATGAGACAAGATGACAAGTGATTGAATTTTCAAGATTACCGTCAAAAAATAATAAAATAATAATTTTATGTTCTATAATTTCGGGTGCACGTCTGTACAGAAAATATTTTGTAGGCGGAGTTCAATGTTGCTGCACTTAGTTCCGCATCTGTAGTCTACTTTAGTCTCTCGTTTTATGACAATTAATTGCACGAAATCAGTGACTTTGGATTGCATCGCACTTAAATTGTTAACCATAAAAATGTTTCGATTAATACTTTTTGTCTTGGAAATTGAGGGTTAATTTCACATGAAGCTGTACAGTTTTATGCTTCTATTACTATAATATGAAAAATAATTGTAATATGTGAACTTTCATTATTATTCAAGTTCCACTTTATTCTAAACAACAAATCAAACAGTTGTTTGTGTGGTTAAATTAATAATTATGTTACAGTTTCTACTAGACGATGACGCGACAGTGTACTCCACGCACTATCTATCAAGTAAATAATATTTCGCTATGATGCACAACAACCTTTATAAGTAATATAAATTGTTAAGTAATTTATATCTATAAAGATAGCTCCAGCACTGCGTTCGATGACTTCTTTAAGGTATTTAATTCAGAATAAAGATTACATTTCCAATTTTGCCCCAATTTCTAGAACATTTGTTTGTATAGTAAAAATAAAATCAAACAGTTACTGGGCACCCCTAAGGATAAAATTAGTAATGAAAAACAATCGGGCATATATGGTGTCAATTGTCAAAACTGTTCGAAAATTCATGATGGTCAAAGTCGTCGCCAAATCGGTATTCGAATCAAAGAACATCTGGCTCATGTGAAATTTGGGAGAACCGAAAAATCGTGTATAGCGGCGCACGTTATTGAGAACAACCACAAAATTGATAAATCGAATCTAAAACTACTTAAATCGGTACAAAACCCCACAGAATTAGATGCATACGAAAGCATCTACATATACAAATTGAGAAAACAGATAATGAATTTAGACAATGGCCCAATTCCAAATTTTGATTTAATAAAATTAAACCATTTTCAAAAATAAAAATCCAATACCTGAATATCAAGGTTAACGCAGATACACTCACTTATGTGACTCAGAAAAGAACACCGTCAATAAATAGGTGGGGCTTTCCACACACCTAATCCAGTAGTCAGGCAACCCAAATAATCCTCAAGTATATTATACCCTCAGTCAAATCGTATAAAAGGACAGAACTTTTGTCATTGTGAGACACACACCAAATTAACAACAAGCAACATATCTCTGAATCCATATCCCAGAGATAGTTACGATTAGCTAATTCATACTGATGATGACTGCATTGTAGTCGAAATACGTATTTATAAAATACAAACAAATGTTCTAGGAATTGGGTCAAAATTTGAAATGTAATTTCAAAAAACCAAGAGTTCTCTTTGATTATTTTAATAATCTTTATCAGAATAAAGACTTTTTTAAATTACCTCGATTCGTATAACAGTTGATCGAGTGGTCAACAGGACGGGACGGGAGATCGACGCACCCTCTAGCCTCTCATTAACGCCAATTTTTATAGGCCCGCATATTTGCATGTGTGCTAGAGTATGAATGATCCGCCGATTGTAAAGGGACCGAAACGTGGCCGAATTTGACGCTCGAAACTAGCGTCAAGCGTCAGCATGAAAATGCACCTTCATAATTTTGTTATAAAAATTACAAACAAAAATTAAGACGAACTCAAACGATATAATAGTTCCAGCATTGACTTGTATAACCAGGACAAAAACCTAGTTTGCTTTGATTATAGAACAAATACACAATATACTCACATACATACATATATTTATATACACATTAATGTAATTTTGAAAGAAAACAAATTTTTAAATTATTATATTTGGAAATCAAAACGTTAAAACACAACTTTTTTATTTAAGAAATATTTATCATTTTCCTCTTAGTTTTTTTTCTTCAATACAACATATAATAATTGGCCGGGTATGAAGTTTTACATGCTTCTAATGAGAGGTGACCGTCAAAATTGCGAAATTTGATATTAATTATCACGCGTTTTAAACGGTCTAAAATTCAGAAACTTTTGGGATTTATTAGAAAACATAATTTTTAGCCTGTGAACAAAAAATGAGCAAAATCTACCGAAAAATGATTTCATGCTGGACTACCTTAAGTTTTTGTATTTGTCTTGATAAACAAGTTATATCTATAAGATGTACGTTCTTCTGAGTGTTGCAGATATATATATATATATATATATATATATATATATATATATATATATATATATATATATATATATATATATATATATATTAATTCCTGTATTTATTCTCTTAGGAGACGTAGGGCCGCAACAAATGCTTCCACCGTACTCGATTCTTGGCCATTTGCTTTATTTCACTCCAGGTTTTTCCTTCTTCTTCTATCTTTTTCTCGACTGACCTCTTCCAGGTTATTTTGGATCTTCCACGCTTCCTTGGGGATTCCAACCTAGGGCTTGTCTGCTGATGGTATTACATGGCTTTCTTAAGTTGTGGCCTACCAACCCAAACTTTCTTTTCTTTATTGTTTCGTTGATAGGGCTTTGACCTCCTCTCCTCATCAATTCCTCGTTCGTAATTTTTTCTGGCCAATGTATATTGAAGATTGTACTGAGACATTATTGCTGTAATACCTGTAATTTATTTGCGATCGTTTTTGTCACTTTCCACGTGTCACTTTACATTGGTCTCGAATATTTTCAGTTTTGTGTTTCTCCTTATTTGGTTTGATTTCCACACTTGAGGAAGCTGTGCAAACGCTCCTTTGGCCTTCCTTATCCTGCAGGTGACATCTTCATCAGTTCAACCTACCTATGACACTATGCTTCCTAAGTATTGGAATTTACCTACTTGTTCGATATTTACATTATTAACAGTTAACTATTGGTAATTTCTTTCATTTATCCCCATTTCTTTTGTTTTATCGAAATTTATCTTGAGGCCAATCGTTTTCCCTTCGTTATGAAGATCGTCCAGCTTTCCTTTAATGCCTTTTAGTGTTTGTGACATGAGGCACAGATCGTCTGCAAAATCTATGTCTTCCAAACTCCATCAAACCCCACTCTGTAAGCCTCTAGGTCTACTATTAACTTTCTTCATTACATCGTCGAGAACCAAGAGGAACAGTATGGGTGTTGCCGATACAGGATAGATTACCATCCAGTGCCGGATTAACACCTTGGGGGGCCGTAGGCATATTTTTCGTAGGGGCCTCTTTAATAGCACGAAAAATTCAAGAAAAATGATTAATCAGCTAAGAGTCTAGGAAACCAAATCGACCCAGTGCGGGTAATTGATTTAATCTTTGAATATGCAATCCTAAGTAACCGAATCGATCTAGCTCATTGAATTATGCACTTGACCTCGATTGCATATTGAAAAATGAAAAAAATTGTACGAGCTCGGTTGCTTTGGTAATATGTTTGTTAGTAAGGAATACGTGAATGATTTTGCTCATATATTTTATAATATCTCGTATAATTTGGCCATGGCGACTAGAATGATTATCTTGAAATCTTAATATAACTTACTATACGATTCGAGCTTTTCGCGCTTTTTTTTCAGCAAAATCATTAATGATACCATCAAATGATAGTTTTTGTAACAAGTCGTTCTCCATGGCCAATATGGATAAACTATTAAGTCGATCTTGACCCATAGAAGACCTTAAGCACGATTTTAACAGTTTTATTTCGAGAACGATCTCTTATCAGTCACATTTGTCGTTTGTCACAACTACATTTTTTTTATCTTGTGAATGCCTATAGGCTCAGCCTACACTATAATCCGCCACTGTTACCATCTGTAGAAAAGCGCCGCCTGTCATTTCTTATATAATAATTCAATACACTTATAGTTTATTGGAAAACGAATTAACGTATCAGAAATTCACTTGCGGTTAATAAACTAAATCGAAGAACAAGTTTATCATAAAAATTTTAATCATATTTTTAGCCACTTGACTTTCAAAAACAACTATTTGAACTAAAATACATTCATTATTTCACACACACACAAAAAGTTGTATAACTAGTCGAAGGGTGTGAAATATTATTTTCATATTCTGGGCGAGGGTCTTATAACCAATAATATCATATGACACACGCCATATGGTTTTACTTATTTTAAAACATGTAATACCATGGATTATTTTTATTTTTTGCACTCAAATGCATCAAAAAAAGTGTCGAATAACATTTATGAAATAATAAAATCCTTATTTATATTTTTCACACATTATTTTTGGGAACAACTTTTTGAATTTTGATTTTGATTGGTTTGAGCTTGTACATCTGGGTACAAACATGTAAAAAACAAAAATGCTAATACGAGCGACATCGGGACAATTTTTGGCAGGAAAAAAATCTCGGAATTTTTGGACATTTTTTGGTTTTGCGCCTATTACTCTTAGATGGTGCATCCTAGCGAAAAATTTATAGTATAACCAATTAAAGAACATTGCATTCTGCGTCGAATGAATACCAAAACTAAATCCAACTAAGTAATACACTGAGTAATTCCTTGCAGTAAGAAAAATATTTTTAAAACAAGAAATTTTGACTCTCATATATAAAAAAGATTGTTGCCTGCCAAAAGTTATCCCGAGATCACCCGTCTTAACATTTTTGTTTTTTACATCTTTTAATCTAGATATACAAGTTGAAAAAATATAAATTAATGTAAAAAAATATTTTGAAAAACAAGCTTTTATTTAAATGCTCTAAAAAGAAGAAAATAAACTTTAAATTGAATCAAACCCATTAATTTATTACGTTACAAAATTTATATGATATTAAAGCTTGTCGCAAGATTTACTTGTGTAGATGTATTTACCTTTTTTTTTTTTATACACAAGTAAATCTCGCGACAAGCTCTAATATCATATAAATTTTGTAATGTAAAAAATTAATCGGTTTGATTCAATTTAAAGTTTTTTTTTTTTTAGAGCATTTAAATAAAAGCTTGTGCTAAAAATGTTTTTCTACATTTATTTATTTTCTTCTTTTTAGAGCATTTAAATAAAAGCTTGTTTTTAAAACTTTTTTTCTATTAATTTATTTTAGTTATGTTATTGCTGTGTATCGCTGTGTTATTCTATCAAACTGTTTCTTACCCTGTTCATTTCATTTAAAGCGTCATTGTTAACTGGTCGTTTGCCCGTTAATTTAGTACTAAAAAATAAAAGGTTCGAATACGGACAAAATTACTTTTTTTAAATATTTCTTAACATAATTCCAAAAATTAGGTATGTTTTTAAACACTTCTACGATAAACTGTTTGTTTTTTATTGCCAGCCATGAATATATTCTTCAGATATATTCTTTGAATATTACTGGATGGCTATGAATAACTCTAAAAAATTATTTTTTGTGTTATAGTTTCATTCTTCATTACTATTCCCACGGATAATGGAATGAATCCAGTTCTTACGAAAGAAAGTATATATCGAATATAGCATAGGAAATTTATGTCAATTAATTATTTTTTTCTAAATTTTGACAGTTGGAAATGTTAAGATTTTGTTGATGACATATTTATGGAAACTATAAACTCTAATATCATGGTGCTTGAAGAAAGAAGAAACACACAATATAAAATATATCTCACTAAATATTAGAAAAATTTAAAAATGTGAAAGTTGTAGAAAATTATGTTTGTTACAATTCATTGCCTAATCATTTTTTTCTACAACATGAATGTGTACAGAGATATTTAGGCTTTAAATTTTCCATCTTAAACCGTCAATATCTCTGTAAATATTAGAGAAACAGAAAAAATGATAAGAAACTTAATTATAGTAAAACTAATTTTCTACAACTTTACTTCTTATGTGTTTTTCGATTTTTTCAATATTAAGAGAGATATACCAGGAGGAAACACAAACCCCCTCCCTCTAAACCCCCCTTTTCCCTTGTCGATTCTTGTCATGCTTACCATAAACATGCATTGTCATCAGAACTGAACTAACATGAAAAAATTCAACTCCGTAAGATAAGAGGAACTGGTTCTAATTCAGCTTGCAAGATTTGACCCGAACATACACACATACATACATATATTGCAAGTTAAATAAAAGCTTGTAAAAAGTACTACACCACCTTTAATGAATTGCTATTTTAATAAAACATTGATTCTTCAAATTCCTCAAACAAATGAATTCAACATCGTAGAAATATGTTTTAAAGTATTTTGCTATTTGCTTTTGCTATCGCAATAGTATCCAAGACGGTATTAATTTAATTTTTTTTATTTAATTTAAACAAATATATAAATACAACACTTAAGTACAGAATAGACACAGAACTTGGTTGCAGCAACATTGAACTCCGCCTATAAAATATTTTCAGTACAGACGCTGCAACCAAAGTTTGGGATCATAAAATTTAATTTTTATTATTTTATGACTCAAGTCATAATAAACATTCAATCATTTCTCATCATGTCTCTATCTATCTCATTTAATTTGTATAGTTTATTTATATGTATGTATCTCTAGTAAAAACTATACAAAAAAAAAATATATATACAGTGTGTCTACTTAAGTTGGCTCCATATGGAAAATTTTTTTATTATAATGTTTACGAAAAAAAGTTATTCTTTATAAAAATCTCTGCATTCGAAAATATTAATATTCAGCTATTCACTTTTGACATCAAATGTATAGGGTGTCTAAAAATTGAAAAAGTTCGATAGGAATGTGTTGACCACTTCAATTTTAAATTAAATTTTGTATATTTTTGTTCACAATATAGACCATATAGAACAGATTATACGGGAAACGGTTCAAGAAATCACTCCCGAGATATGTAGGAGTGGATTTAAAGAATTTTGTAAAAGAACAATTACATGTATGGAACGCGAAGGTGGATACGTTGAGGCAAAAACGAACTGAAGGTAACTGTTGTTACTTACGTCAACAATAATAATTGTATTTGTAATGTAATGTATGAAAAATAAATGTTCTGTATTCATTATTTTGTTACATATCATTCAAAATGTTTCAAATCAGCAAATAAACATTTGAAGTACGATGACTGGGTAATTAAAATAACAGATAACGTGTTTTATAAGTAGGATTTGTAAAATTTAATTTAAAATTGAAGTGGAAAAAAAATTCCTATCGAACTTTTTCAATTTCTGCACACCCTATACATTCGATGTCAAAAGTAAATAGCGGCATGTTAATATTTTCGAAAGCAGAAATTTTTATAAAGGATAACTTTTTTTCGTAAACCAATTTCCATATGGAGCCAACTTAAGTAGACACACTGTATATATTATATATAATGGAAATTGTAACCAATATAGGTAATAAAATATTAGGAAAGCATAACATTTCAGATAATATGGCAATTTGTATATGAACATTTAACTCCTCCTACTAAATATCAAATAATTTTTAACCAGCAGTTGCAGCAACCGTTCAAGGTCATGTTTATTGTTGCTGCAACCAGTACACACACACACAGCAACATGCTAGTTGCTCTTCAATGTTGCACGTCTGTGGAGCCCATTATGTACACAGTCGGGTTAAAAATACAAATAACATTAAAAATCAAAAATATCATCAAGTGATTTAAATAACATATGTTAAATTTGAAGTACTACCAACGTATCGTAAATACCAAAACTCCACTCAAATAGTATTATTTTAGTAACGTCGATCGGTAAGATACTATCTTCTTGCCATCATGAAATCTGTCTGATGAGAAACTTAATGAAACATAGACAAGTACGATGAATGACTTTACGACGACAGATTATTTCAACGAAAAAATACCGAGTGTAAGATGATACTTAATTATACACAAAAAGAATTCAGTGTGGTATATAAATGTTCATCTACATACTCATCAGACAACTATGAAAATCGATATTGATATTTATAACATTAGATCTGTGCACATGATCGTTGTATATATATCTTTATGAATTAAGGACGTTCATTTGCTACGCTAAAGTCAAATGAGTACTATCTTTAATAAAATTTATTTAGGATTTTAAAAAAGGTGTAAAGTATGTCAATAATCTTACAACGATTTATAACCTTTTTTATTTGTCCTAAATATTTTAAAAGTATTTATTGGAAAATACCAGGAAATTGTAAATTAGACATTAATTTGACTTAATGTGACAGATATGACAGTAAACTATGTTTTATATTTGTGTGTATATTATTTTAGTGTGTGTGGCCGCCAGTTTTCAAAATATGGTGGCAAAAACAAACTTAACAAAAAAGTTTTAATTTTATTAAATAATTAATTCAAATGTTCGGCAACACCATTTTTTTAATGCAATTCTATAAACTGCATATTTTAAAGAATATTTATAAACACTATTTATTATCCCGTCTACTTTAATAATATAGTTATTATAATTTTAAGTTCAAAAAAATTCTGTTCTCCATAAGACGCTGTGTTAAAAGTTTGATTTTTAATCGATAATTACTCTTTGAAATGATCGTCAACAGGTGTTAAATTTTTGAGGGAGGATAACTACTGAATTGAGCTATTCAATTCACTAAAAAAAATTTCTTATCTACTATCAAGCTTCATGGATGAACGTCCTTAAACATCTCAAAACGAATATTGTTCATAGAGAACATATCCTTACATAGTATAAATCAAAGTTCCCCAGCCGTGTCTGTCTGCCTGTTCGCGATAATCTCAAAAACTACTGCACCGACTTTCATGCTGTTTTCACCAATGGATGAGTGGTTCTCGAGGAAAGTTTTAGTATATAATTTGTCAAGTTTTTGTATACATTGGTTAAAATATAATGATATTTGTTGGAGGTGTCGGAAAACATATTATAAAACAAATATGTTAAATATGCTATGCATAGCGAGCGATGCATACAACAAATACGTTTTAAAATTTTGCCTATAGATGGCAGTATACACAACATGAGTACTTCAAAAATTTTGCCAATAGGTAGCAGTGCATACAACAAATGTATTTCAAAAATTAAACGCAATTTATCAGTCCTTGACGGGAGAAAATATTATGTTACTTGGTTATAAGGGCGTTAGAAAATTTTTGCAGGCGAAGCCGCGACGGGTACTGCTAGTTAGAAATAATATTGTTACCACACTAGACACCGTACACTCAGTGTATACACCATGGGTGTATGTGTGCACACGAGTGTCTCTAGTTGTGACATTTATTGCGACACTATAATTAGTGTCGAATCAGCTGCTGTGGGAACACGTTGTGTCCAAGTGTCTCTTGTGGTTAACGAGTTTTCAAACAGGTTTGACATTTTTCCATACACTCCTATAAGATAATGAGCGCCCTAAATAATGAGTTTCACGTGGAGGTTGCCAAGTCAAAAACATTTAAGGATGTTCCAGCATGAAATTACTTTTCGACAGATTATGCAAATTTTTTTTCACACGCTAAAAATAACGTTTTCTAATAAATCCCAAACTTTCAGAATTTTTGACAGTTTAGAACGCGAGATAATTAATAACAAAGTAATCATTTTCTCTCATTCTCTCACAGTAGAAGCATGTAAAATTTCATGCCCGTACAACTATTGTCTGTTGTATTAAATAAAAAAAATACTCAACAGAATTAAAAAGAAAGAACAGGAGAGTAAAGATAAATATTTCTTAGAAAAATTTAAAACAAAGAAGTCGCGTTTTATCGTTTTGTTTTCGAAATATAATAATTAAAAACTTTTTTTTCTTTCAAAATTATATTAATGTGTATATAGATATGTACACTTCCCTTCATAAAAATTGAACCAGCTGAAACATTTTATTAGTTATTGCATGTAATAAACATATATTTAGTAACATACGCTTAGAATGTGACTTACTGGTGGTTCAATTTTTATGAGCGAGAGTGTAGTGTTGTGTATGTGTATTTGTTCTATAATAAAAGGAAACCGGTTTTTTTTGTCCTGATTACACAAATCAATGCTGGAACTACCTTAAGGAACGATTCGTGATTCGTTTTAACATGTTATGAAACTATTTTAATCGTCTTTCAAGATGTAAGTTCTAGTCTATTTTTATCATAACTTGTAAGTAGGATGTTTTGATATTGAAAACAAAGATACAATTTCATTTAGCGATTAGATTTAGTTTTCAATATTAAACCATAATCAATTGACAGATGATCGATTATTTACCTATATTAGCTGTCATAAAATCATGTTCTAATTGTGTTGATTTCTAAATATTTTATAAAGTAATAATAATTGCTTTCTTCAGTCTAGTCCAATCATATTGAAGGATGATGATTGACATTGATTGGTTCAATAACATTACAGTGATAAACTAGAATTCATGTTCAATTTATTCTGATATAATGCTAGCTTATAACTTATTCTAGCTTCCAATACTCTAAATGTATACGACTAAGTATACTTAGAAGGTGAATGAATACTTAAGATAGATTTTATAAAATACTAGCTGAAATACCCTGCATTATCCGGATAACAATTAATATTAATTTTGGGTATAAATTATATGAGACTTTATTAATTATTTATCAGGCTGGTAGAGATTCTAAATTGCTAGACGCTTGGGTTATTGGAAGATGGCAACGCTGCAAGCAGTGATGTGTTGCACGTAATGATGTTATCCACGCCAATGACGGGGAGAAACAGTGTTGCCAGTCCTCAAAATTTTTCCCCCCTAAAAAATGACCTCAAATACCAAAAAACTTTGCCCATTTAAACATTTTGTTTTTGATCGGATATCACTTCTTTTTGTAAAGCTAAAAAAATTAAAATAAAAATTTTAAAAATTTTTTTCTTTTGACGAAACTATTTTTAGTGCAAATCTTCCGTCATATCGGTTCAATCGGTTGAGAAAAATTTCTTGAGCATACATTTTTGAATTTATGAAAATATTTTAATCGTTTTTTAGTCTTACTTCCTTGAAATACTGAAACCAAACGAATTTCAAATCAAAAAGAAATTGTATTCATAGATTAACTCCACTATTATAGTTCCACTATTAGCAATTAAGTATCAGCCAATGAAACAAACAGCATGCATAACTATGTTTATCATGTAAAGTCATTAAAAAAAAGAGCCAAAATTTTCGATTTGGCATTGGAATTTTCTAGTTTTCACAATTTTCTATCGGTTTAGACACTATACTAAACTGTATGCCAAATATCAACGTTAATCGATTTCAGGAAATCCTACCTTGAATTAATATCCTTACTATCAGTTTTTTTGGGCGTGTAACGTTTTCTCGATTTTTGAATTAAAATGTCTTTAAAACTATTTATTCCTTAAAGACGATATTGAAAACGTAATATTAAAAATGACGTAATCTTCCTACATTCGAAAACTCAACTCTATAGTTTTTTCGGTTCAAAAGTTATAAAGAAATTACTTTGGGCCTTATATATCCTGTAGTAATGAAATCACTGTCAGTACGTAAGGCCACGCCATTTAAAACTGTACCCTACACAATACCTTGTTATAGATTAGTCAAAAAAAGGCATACATTTATTTGTACAGGGAAAAAGAAACAGACATTTACATATAATATTTCTGAAATATGTGTATATGCAATGTAATGTGTATGTCTGTTTCTTTTAGCGAATTTTCTCCAAAGGAAATGCAGCTATTGTTTGTGCACCAATGTTGGAATTTCGTAAAAATATCTTCAAATGTCCATCGATCCTACCTATTACATGTTAAAAATCACTATCGCTAAAATTTGTATATATGTTTATCTATCTATCTATATATATATATATATATATATATATATATATATATATATATATATATATATATATATATATATATATATATGTACTTTTTAAATGTCTATGGACTCTCTAGCGGGTAAAATCGGACGAAGGGAAAGGGGGTTTAGAGGGAGGGGAAAACACAAAATTTGACTATCAGCCTTAATATTTGAAAAGTAGAAAAATTTATCAGGAGTTAAGTTGTAGGTACAAAGTTTTACTGTAATTTTGTTTCTTATCTTTTTCTGTTACACTAATATTTACAAAAATATTCACAATTAAAGATTGAAAGTTAAAATTCTAAATATCTCTGGTCACATTAGAGTTTGAGAAAAATGATCAGGTAATGAATTGTAGCAAACTTGATTTTCTACAACTTTACTCCTTATACATTTTTCGATTTATCTAATATTAAGAGATATATTTAATATTTTGTGTTTGTTTGACACGAATACACGAAATATATTTTATTGCAAAAAATTTTGATTGTCGTTTCCATAGTAACTATAAACCATAATCGTTATATATCGTTCTATTTTAGCTATTAATAAATTTAATTTTTGCAAATACTAAAGTTATATCAGATATTATACTTTATTTTGATCACACTTAAATTATGACCACTAGAGAGAGATTTATGTATTCTAACGAAATTCGCTAAGTTGATGCAGCTCCTGCGTAACGAATTTTTTCTCTTTACAATGTCCTTCTTATAAATTATTGATAAACTATTGTAAATTTCGTATTTCAATGGCTAATCTTGACGATTACAGCCTGTATTTGCCGGGTATAAGAAAAAAAGATCACAAACTTTACAATTTCTCAATACAAATTGTTACCATGTGAATTGACTTTAATGACTTAAATATTCTACGTGGATATGAAATATTACAGATAACATGACATATGTATGCGCTATGTTTTTGTACAAAACGCTTTGATCTTACTTCACATAACAAATACAGAAAACATTAACAACCAATATATTTTATCTTTATCACTCCAACTATAATACAAATAACAAATACAATATGTATCTTGCTTTGTTTGTATAATATGTATACAAACATGTCTTACAAGATAATGTTTTCAATAAACAGAAAAAAATCTCAATATTTATTTTTCATTTATTTAGAAATGTTTAAGAAAAAATTCTTTCTTTCATTTTTGTGTACATCATCTGGGCACTGAAGGGCCTGAATATAATAAGTCGGATATGTAATCCTAAAATCGGTTATGACTTTTGCTACAATTAAAAATTATTAATGATAATTTAGTCCATGAGCAACACTGATAGAAAACCCAGAATTTCTGAATCATATATAGGGAAGATAATATATATTTGGTATAAGAAAATAAGTATCTTGATTTGAAAAGTTTTGACTCGAAAATTATCTTGAGTGAATTGTTTTGACTGAAGATAAACTGACTCTTGACTCAAGAATCTCGAAATTCTTAAACTGAAATGATGATTGCTTTGAACAAGATGCTAAAATTACAAACCAAAATAAACATTTGTTTCATCCAAACAAATGCAACTTTTTAAAGAAGTAATGATATACTTCAGTTAAATAATAATTCAGTTAAAGAAGCTGCATAAACTTTCTCTTCTTGAGTTTTTTATTTATTTTTAAGAAACATACTTTTTTTTACAAGAATTTCATTATCTTGACTAAAGAATCGTAATAGTGTTCGGCTAAGAAAGACTCTCTTAGGTGAAGACTACCCCTGACTATTCCAGAGATATTCAATTGGATTTCACTCTGGGCTACTTGGTGGCCATCTAAAAATCTGAATATCGAACGTTTTATTCCCCTTGAAATAAAGTCAAATTTAGTAGAAATTTTGAGATTTGTCTACTGAGCAACAAAATACAGAAAACAAACATAAAACGCGGAAAAGATAAACTAGTTATTCCCCTAGACTCCTAGACTCTAATAAATCCTATTATATATTACTAAATATATAATAATATAAAACCTATTTTGACAAAATGGAAACCCGACTTCAAAAATCAAATATTCTATAACAAAAAATGCACTAAAAAGTAAAAAAATAATTGCTTATTCTTGTGCCAATTTTAGTTCACCAAAGCAAAAATTGACACAAGAATATGCAATGATTTTTTTATTTTTTAGTGCATTTTTTGTTATAGAATATTTGAAGTCGGGTTTCCATTTTGTCAAAATAGGGTTTATTTCACGCTTTTTAGTGACTTTGAAGTTCTATAACTGATTTTATTTGTCTAAATATGGGTAGACCTACTAATTCTTAGTGTATTTTTTTATAACACATTTTTTTTATCCGTTTTTTTTTTTTTTTAATTTTTAGTGCATTTTTTTGAAACAGATTTTCAGTTTTTTTTTACATGCATTTTGTTTTTTTTTTGTAAAATTTTTTTTTTTGGGTCGGTATTTTTTTGTAAAAAATTTTGTCTGTTTTTAAAAAAATTTTCTTATTTTCCCATTATGAATGAGTATACCCTTTCAAAAAAAAAAAAAAAAATCGCAAAAATCGGTTATCACATATAAAATGAGGATTTTCCTTGATTTCCAGAGGATCCCCTCACCAGAATGCGATTTGGTGACAATGGACCTACCTGAAATCAAACCCTTTAAAACAAAACAAAAAAATTCAAAATCGGTTCATAAATGACGGAGTTCAGAAGTGACAAACATTATAAAAATAAAAATACAGACGAATTGAGAACCATCCTCCTTTTTGAAGTCGGGTTAAAAATGTATGCGCATGCTATATACAAAACAGGTACTGAGTAAGAATAAAAATGACCTTAGTTACCTTTTGTTTTGCCGTAAACTTTAATCTCTATATTCATATTAATTTTGTAGAAATATTAAAGCAAAAATTCTGTGACTTAATAATAAGTAATTGAAAAATTGTTTAGCTTCTTTCTAAAAAAATGTCACAAAAGGGAATAAATAAATACATGGGACAGCTACAGTTTTTGTAAAAGTACCCTGATAAAACAGCTGTGAAAAATGTTCTACAAATTACTACTAATAATTAGTGACCTAATCTTTTAAAAGTTAAGAAAGTTTTTTTTTTTAATTCTGTCGAGTATTTTTTTTAATAAAACAAATAATAGTTGGGCGGGCATGAAGTTTTACATGCTTCTAATGAGAGAGAATGATTACTTTGCTATTAATTATCACGCATTCTAAACGGTCAAAAATTCTGAAACTTTGGTATTTATCAGAAAACTATTTTAAGCTTGTGAAAAAAAAATGAGAAAAATCTGTCGAAAAGTGATTTCATGCTGAAACTCCCTAAAACTAAAGTTACATTTATGATTATCCTTACTTGTCACAAGTAGGAAAAAATTAGTGCCCAGATTGCATAAACCCGTGTGTTTTTAGTTATAAACAGTAGTCAAACAATACTGTGTTTTATTTAAATAAAATGATATTTAGTAACACTTTTTTCCAACTTCGTTAAAAACACAACTGGTTATCTTTTTAAGAAAGTAAAAGAATTTGTTTTTTTTTGTTTGTTAACTTTTTATTACTTAATTGTTAGCAATTACTTTCCGATAAGATTACACATTTTTTACGGTTAAGAGGAATATTAAAATTGATAAAAGATTATTTTCTTATTCCCATTTGAAAAAAAAAAGTCTTTAGGTAATTTCATGACTATGAAGAATCAGTTATTTTTATGAATGTCTGAGCCCTACAATTTTTTTTCATAAAACCCAAGATAATAAAATGTAGAGGACAAAAGTAACCAATGTGTACCTACTCTATTCCATAGGTGGGCAGACCTTGACTGTACTCAGCTCTGAGTGAGAGGTAGGAAGAGAGATGATTAGCTAATTCATACTGATGATGACTATCTTGTAGTCGAAATACGTATTTATAAAATACAAATAATTGTTCTAGGAATTGGGGCAAAATTTGAAATTTAATAGTTGCATGTGTTTATATTTTTAACCCGACTTCAAAAAGGAGGATGGTTTTCAATTCGTCTGTATATTGCTTTTTATTTTTTATTTTATTATTATTTTTTTAAATGTGTGTCACCTCATAACTCCGTCATTTATGAACCGATTTTGAATTATTTTTTGTTTTGTTTTAAAGGGTTTGGTTTCCGATTGGTCCCCATTGTCACCAAATCGCATTCTGATGAAGGAATCCCCTGGAAATCGAGGATTTCTGCGAAAAATTTTTGTTTGTTTGAAAAGGTACTCATTCATAATGGAAAAATAACAAACTTTTTTAAAAACCTTCAAAAAAAAATTTTTTACAAAAAAAAACCGAACACAAAAAACAAATTTTTACAAAAAAAATAACAAAATGCATGTAAAAAAAAACTGAAAATCTGTTATGAAAAAATGCACTAAAAATTAAAAAAATAAACGGATAAAAAAAATGTGTTATAAAAAAATTCACTAAAAATTAGTAGGTCGTTTAGTAGGTCTACCCATATTCAGACAAATAAAATCAATTATAGAACTTCAAAGTCACTTGAACGCGAGAAATAAATAAAAATTTTGACAAAATGGAAACCCGACTTAAAAATCAAATATTCTAAAACAAAAAATGCACTTAAAAGTAAAAAAATAATTGCATATTCTTGGGTCAATTTTAGTTCACCTAAGCAAACATTTTTAAATATATATATACAATTATTGTTATTTTTGGAGACGGTGTCCAAATTTTATGTGAATCTCTCTATGCTGACACCGACTCCAAAAATAACAATAATTGTACATATATATTTAAAAAATTTTTGCTTAGATGAACTAAAATTGACCCAAGAATATGCAATTATTTTTTTACTTTTTAGTGCATTTTTTGTTATAGAATATTTGATTTTTGAAGTCGGGTTTCCATTTTGTCATAATAGGTTTTATACATACTCAAATTCCTTTGGCGTCTGCACTACACGAAAAAAAATTGCAGACAAAACATAGCACTGTAAAGAGTATTTTACAATGTTGCTTGATGAATTTTGAATTAATGAATACACAGATTTAGATATAGATACATAATTAATAAGTGTTAGAAGATATAGTTCTTAAGCTCATTGGTTGTTTCTACACATAATATAATAAGTATATTAATTACAGGTAAATCATTATAATTATTTATTGATTGTACTATACAATAAATTACTTACACAAGTTTCTTGTTAGTTTGGTTTGGTTAAAACTTCTCTCTATCAATATATAACATATTTGTATGTATGTATGTATGTATGTATGTATGTATGTATGTTTGTACGGGTATATAGTAGTAGTAGAATACCCAAACCGGTTTTGAAGAATATATGTATAATACAAATATATTTACAACTTATACACAAAAGGCATTAAATAGATATGATGTGAATATTGTTATGTTCATAATGATTGAAAGTTAATTATTTTTATACCTGAATCGATGTATAGAACTATAGATGATGTTATGTACACACAAAAATACAAATCATTCTACCTTTAGTATCATCGCATTTGCAATGCAACATCAAACAGTATTTCGTTGATAGATTGATGATTCGTTAACTAAATAAATAAGTTTAAAACCCGACTAGGAAACAAGTTTGAATACATATGGAATGGAACAAAAAATTTTACAAATGCATCTAGTTTGGTATTCAAATGCATGGTTTTAATTCACAAATTCTTAATATTATCTAAAAATAAAAAGTCTTACATAAATAACTATTAAGGATGTACGAGCACTGAAGCTTCAAAAATATTAAGGGTTGATTTTTTTTACATGTAGTTGAAGTGCTCATAAATCAATCATAAAAATTTCCGGGGGAGGAGGAGCTTACGGGGGTCTTGAATTAATTATTTAATGGAAAAGTTCGAGTTTTAATGCATTGCTCTTATGGAGAAACCCGTGAACGGTAATATAAATTCCAGAATAATACCTTCTCTGTATATTCTGGAAAGAGGTTAGGAGAATAAAACAATGTAGTACAATATTTTAGATCTGTGTTTTTGGGCCCCCGCACAAAAATGCCTTCTATATATTTTTGTTTAGATAATGTGGTAAAAACTATTATATGAGGTAACTCTTCCAACCGAATACAACAATCTTTCATTCCGAGTACTACAATCCTTAATTCCGAAAAAAATCCTTTTATGGGCTTGCATTTTTATCTGCCATTTATTATTGTGAGTTTATTAAACTATGTTTTGCTATTATAATCATAGACTAGTAAACATGTTCCTTTTTTTTCGAATTCCACTTCGCCATCTCAGAAAATTATGACCAAGTTGTCATTCGATTCGTAATTGCATCCAGAAAGTTTTTGAAATAGTTCAAAAAGTCCCGCATAAAAAATTGTAAAAGTTATAAAGAACATAGTAAAAAAAATAGGCGTTGTGTTTTTTGCAAATATCTCAAAAACTATTTTAGATATCGGAAATCGAAAAAAATATTCATAAAGATCAGGAAATTTCCTTAAAAAAAGTTCTACCTCCCGGAACTATTCCACTAATATTTACAATTTTAATTGAGAAATAGGTCTTGAAAACGAGTATTGTTTGTTTAAGTATCCAGTACAGGAATTTATTCTTTCCATAATATTCATATTTAATGGGTTAAAAAAACGTTTTTGTTCAAGTGCTTTTTTTTTACTAAGTTGATTATAACTTTTGCAATTTTTTTATGCGGGACTTCAACTATTTCAAAAACATTCTAGAGGCAATTACGAATCGAATGACACCTAGGTCACAATTTTCTGACATGGCGAAGTGGAATTCGAAAGAAGGAACATGTTTACTAGTCTATCATAGTAAATTGGACATTCAAATACATCGTAGTCGTAGGAAGATTCGACGCGTGAGTACCGGAAACTATTAAGCCAAAATTTTCGAGTAATGCATATTGCATGGACTAACGAAATTGCGAGGAATATAAAAAATCATTTTGTATACAGCTTTGAGCTTTTTCATTTTACTTTTAGATGGATCAAAAAGTGATTTTTCGTAAGACATATTTAATTTTTTCACAAAAACTAATAAAACATTTAACGTTCGAATAAAGTCAATGAATACCACAGGAAAGAAAAACAAAACCCTGATTATTTTAACTCCACAATGTATAACCGGACTTGTTTAAAAAGACATTCTTCAGTATGCTGAGGATTATTCATGACTATAAATTAATTTTATAAGGAAAAAAAATGCAAATCCATGCGGACGCAGTCAGGGGCAAAAGCTAGTCTATTTGAAGATCAATTTCCACGAAAGATTCAAATAACATATTCAACCATTTAAAACATCTCATTAAATCTTGATGTAAATGGTTATTCTAATCATCCATACAGCGGGAGAACAATTTTTATGAAATTAAAAAATATATACAGTTGCACTCTCTCTCTCTCTCTCTGAAATAGAATAAGAGGTATATTACATTTTTACCTTCTAGTTCTTTTATATACATTGATATTTATGAATGCAAGGCATACAATTTTATTTGAATGTCAGTCATCATGTATTGTTTCTTGTTAGTTGTCAATAAAGAAATCTATATTACCGATTGTAGTACATACAATATAATCTCTCTGATATTCATTCGTATTTATTATAATATGCAAACAATGCCAATAATTATATTTTAAAACAGTTATATTTTTTAATTATTTTTGTTTGTTTCTTAAGGTTGTTCGATCGGACCAGTCCAAGTGGCCGAGCGGTTGAAGGCGTTATGTTTGCGGAGTATGCTTACTTGGAAACTGGGAGGTTATGAATCCCGACATCGGCAGTTTGTTAATTATTAAGAAAAAAAAAAGGGACAGTTAATTAAGACTGTCGGCGTATGGACAAGAACGAAGTAACCGGCTATGCTTGAGAAGGTTTTCTGCAGTTTCCATCACGAACTCCAGATGAATATCGGCGGCGTTCCTATCATTGTCGACTGCAGTTGCATATCCTACCAACTCCTAGTCTATACACAAAAATTCCTTCCATTTCACTCACATCCTCACATCCTTAGGCATCACAATGGACCTTATGGTCGAAGTGTAGCCCGTCCAGGACAGCCTCTACAATCTATCTTTCTAAGGTTGTTCGTCTAGTACACAGTGGCATCGCGAGTCTTTGGGTGGCCAACTTTGGTCAGTATTAAGCCAACTTTTTTTTACATCTGTAATTTAAATTAAATTTTTAAGCACTTGGTAGTATTTTTAATTCGATTTTAATAACTCCAAGTTACATTTTGACCCAGTCAAATAGTTCTTTTACCTCTTAAAAAATACAACTTGAGTTTTTCCAATGAAATTTTCTTCATTTCGGCACTATGAAAACATAGAACAAAGGAAAAGGAAATTGCGCTTGCAAAAAAAGTTCTTGAAGGTCAAAAGATTTTCTCAAGTATGTCGTAAACTAAAAAATATGTGGTTTTACGTAAACAGAGGTCATTATTAAATTTACTTCTTAGCTAATTCTACACAAAAAGATTCTATCCAAAATTCACGTATAACGATACATACAGTTTTGTCATTAAAACAGTGAAACAGTTGAATGCATCGTTACGCCCAACTTTTCTCAGCCGTATATCTCGAGAGCTATTGGCCCTACGTGAATTTTGCAGAACACTTTTTTTGTGTAGAATTACCTAAGGAATAAATTTAATAATGACTTCTGTTAACGTAAAACTAGAGTTTTACGAGATATTTAAGAAAACCCGATTTTCATGACTTTTGACTTTCAATAACTTTTATTGCAAGCGCGATTTCTCCCTTTATATAGTGATAAAAGGCGGAAATATACCGATGTCTAATCAGTTTAAAACAAGTAATTGTTCGACTAATATTCAGTTTTAAAAAAACACGATTGTTCGATTAAGTCAGTTTAAATTTGACGTTGTGCAGTTTAAAGTAAACCATTGTTGGATGAAAATAATCAAAGTAATAAATTAAAAATTGTTGAAAAAAATTGAATTCTTTTTTTTTTTTTAAATCAAATAAAGTCAGATTTGAATAAAATTTCATAAAATTATTGTTTTATTTAATTTTTTTCAAAATGGTACGTGTTGTCCAAATTGACATAGATTTAGTAAAATTTTACTAATATTTGTGATTTCTTTTTGTGTCGAGTATCGGAATCTATTGAAGGTTCGACAGCGCTCTTTTTAAAGGCTAAAGAGAGCCAAGATACCGCGACAACATGTACTTCTATAACATGTTAAAAATTTAAATTCTATTTTACATTAGTGGTCGTGATCGAATAACCTCAATCGAATACATAATAAACATTTTTTATTTGTATCTTTAGGCTCGGTGACGGGTTGTATAATTAGATATTTAAATTTAATGGTATAGAATTGTAAATTAGAATTTTATACCTCTATATATACAAACTACAATATCGTAGTATGAAAAGGTATTATGTTTTCCGGAGTCCAAAATCGATGTTGAGTTTTTATCAATCCTTAAGTTTTGAGGCCCGCAAATGCCAAAAACACCATTTTTGGCACTTGATCTAAGAATGCGTGTGATACCGCACAGACTATAAAGCGCTAGCACGCTAGAACATTCAAATTTCATAAATAAGTCTCGCATTAAAGCTTGCAAAAATAATCATTTGGAAGAAATCATCCCTCCGGTTGCAATTCATTGGATTTATCTTTTTACGCTCTAAATTTTGGTATACAAGGTGGCGCAAACATCCTACACGATTTTAAATTTAAAAAAGTATATGAGTTAACTAAATTTAGATATCCCCAAAATCTCTCGCCTAATATTCGCTCTAAGTTGTTCCAAGCATTGTGGCTTGTTTACATAAACCCTTTCTTTCAGATAACCCCAAAGAAAATAATCTGGAGAAGTTAGGGGCCATCTCACGTCTCTATTTCTCGAAATTTATCGGTTCGGGAAATGTGTCCTCAAAAGAGCAATTGTGGTTGGTGAAATCAGAAGTGTTCATCTTCTTGTGATAAATAAAGTTTTTCAACATTTCCCTGTATCGATCTCCATTTACCGATGGTGTGTGACCAAATTCGTCTTGGAAAAAATAGGGCCTCTGCGGCCAATGCAACTTTTGCAAAATGGGTTCGTGCTTTGACAATGTCATTGGAAACTTATCAGAAAAAATCACGACTATATTCAATCAGTTCTCTTTTATGTGACCAGTTCTCCGTCTATGAGGTGCATTAAACGATTTTGCAATCATGAATTTTAAGTAGCTTAGCTCTAGAACAATGTAGTAATTAGGATGTTTAATGAAAATTTTTTTTCACTTCAATTGAAGCATGTTTACTTTACAAATATCAAGGTAAAATTACTTTCTAAATAACTTTAAAAATAAGCGAGATATGAATGATTGAAATTCCCGATTAGACAAAGAGGGTGATAGCCCTCTTAATAGACATTGTGACGTCATAATGTACTATCACCATTTAAAATACACGTAAAACTCCGTTTTGCAAGAAAGAGACAGATAATAATCTTTAAAAGCTTATAGATTCCTTGTTATTTGTCGGCTTTCAATTTAGTTTTTAAATATTATTACAGTATTAACAATATTTTCATATTCTGAAAATAAATATGAAATATTTGGTATCATTCAACTACCCAATTACAAAAATTCAAATTCAATAGCACCTATACCAAGATTTGTTATAAGTCGCGACGTAACATACAATACTTATACTTATAAATTTAAAATAATAATTATAATTTGTTTAATATTAGTTAAAAGATTTTTATGTTAAATATTTAAAAAAAGTATGCTAAATTTTAAAAAATCTATTATTTACTGATAAAAAAACATTTTATTTAAATTAAAAGAATAAATATAATTTAATAAAACCTATTTTGACAAAATGGAAACCCGACTTCAAAAATCAAATATTCTATAATAAAAAATGCACTAAAAAGTAAAAAATAATTGCATATTCTTGAGCTAATTTTAGTTCACCTGAGCAAAAATTTTTAATATATATGTACAATTATTGTTATTTTTGAAGTCGGTGTCAGCATAGAGAAATAACAATAATTGTGCATATATATTTCGCCTCCAAAAATAACAATAATTATACATATATATTTAAAAAATTTTTGCTTAGGTGAACTAAAATTGGCACAAGAATATGCAATTATTTTTTACTTTTTAGTGCATTTTTTGTTATAGAATATTTGATTAAAGAAGTCGGGTTTCTATTTTGTCAAAATAGGTTTTATTTCTCGCTTTGTAGTGACTTTGAAGTTCTATAACTGATTTTATTTGTCTAAATATGGGTAGACCAACTAAACGACCTACTAATTTTTAGTGCATTTTTTTATAACACATTTTTTTTAATCCGTTTTTTTTTTTTTGTATTTTGAGTGCAATTTTTTGTAACAGATTTTCAGTGTTTTTTACATGCATTTTGTTTTTTTTTTGAAGTCGATTTTTAAAAAAATTTTCTTATTTTCCCATTATGAATGAGTATACCCTTTCAAAAAAAAAAAAAAAATGCGCAAAAATCGGTTATCACATATAAAATGAAGATTTTCCTTGATTTCCAGAGGATCCTCTCACCAGAATGCGATTTGGTGACAATGGGACCTTACTGAAATCAAACCCTTTAAAACAAAAATTCAAAATCGGTTCATAAATGACGGAGTACTGAGGTGACAAACATTAAAAAAAAAAATACAGACGAATTGAGAACCATCCTCCTTTTTGAAGTCGGGTTAAAAATATAATAATTAAATAAAAACACGGTTGCTCAGTTACACAGTGTATACAGGGTAAAATAATAATTTGAGAACATGCATATTCACATTTAAGAATTATGGATTTGCAAATGATAAAATCAAACATGGCACACATAATATATATAAAAAATTTTATACTTAATACTCGAGTTTAATGCCCTATTGCTTTTTAATATAAGTCTATTTGATTAGGCAAAGTCATAAAAAACTAGAAACGTTATAGTTTACAAAATGGTGGATTTTTATGATCGGTTCATAAATTGATACAAATAATGTAAAACAATTTTACTTTAAAAAAGAATTATGTGTATGTTTAAAAAAATATGCGGTCAAGTGAGACGAACTGAAACACTGAATCTGTAAGGTGCGATACGACGAAAAATGTTCATATTTATTCGAATGCAACATATTTACCATAAGGTCGAATTTTCAACCATAAGGTCGAAGTGTAATACTTCTTAGACCCCAATATATATCTATCTATGATCCATAAAAGAAAGAATTGCTCATTTTTCAAAATTTTTCAGTCGTTTTGACAAATATTAAATATATTGATATAATAATAATAGGAGCCAGTCGTCCCATTGGCTGGGCAAAGGCCTCCTCCAGAATACACCATTCATGCCTATCGTGTGCTTGTCCAGCAACCACCAGCAATGGATACAAGCTCATCACGCCATCTTTTATTAGGACGGCCTTTTCTCCGCGTACGATTATACGGTGTTCACAATGCAATAAGCAGCTCACAACGTCCATCTACAATCTCTAATTGGCGCAATGTGTCCTGTCCATCTCCACTTAAGCCGCTTTACACTTACTTCCACATCTTTAGCTTGTGTTTAAACGAGCTAAAGCTTGTGTTTAAATTTCGCAGCAGCGAATTTTCTCGACTCTCCGTATTCCTAATATTGAGCGCTCGATACTCCTTTGGCAAGTTAAGAGTTTTTTGTAATCCTTATTTGTGAAGGCCTTTGTTTGCGAGCCATATATTAAAATAATAATCTTTATTGTCCATAAATTATTTTTACATAAAATATTAGAGTGGATACAGACTTAGTGCATACGAAATTACAATAGGGAATACGCATCAATTTTTTGTTTGTTTAATTCATTTTTTACTTCGATATAACATAGTAAAAAATATAAATACTGTTGAAAGTGTTTAAATATATTTTTAAAATAATATATAAAATACCCATTAAATTTGACCTGTTTGAACGGCCTCATTTTTCGCGCGCTTTGGATGACGTCACATAACATAATCAGTGTTGTATACTATAAGCATTGACAGTTATTAGTTAAGGATTTTCAGTTTTAATCGCTATTTCAATAATGGAAAAATCTAAAAAACCACTTTATAGATATTGTCTAGTACCGGAATACAAAAACACTACTATAAGAACACCAGATAAACGGTTTTTTTTCTGTTCCAAGAGATGTGAAAATACGTACACAATGGTGTAAGGTTATGAGAAGAGATAAAGTATCTCCAATACGCGTTTACATTATTGTGAAGATCACTTTAATGAAAGTATATTGTATTAAATTATTATATTATTGTATTATTAGTACATTATTATTTTTATTATAATAGCATTTGAGGTTATGTTTAGGTAAATACTGCTGAGTGTATGTATGCATGATAACCTATTTAGTAAATTACAAAATATCATGTATTACAATAATTATCTTGCAGCTTTCACGCCTTTGACCTCAGCGGACGTAAAATCTGAATTCGATACAAAATAAGCTGTCATCATAAAATCATCTATTTTTGGTAGATTGTCCGATTGTGCTTTGAAAAAAACCTCCTCCAGTTATTGTTCTTGATAATTTCTAATGTCACTATATACCAAAATCGCACTAGGTAATGGAAAACACTACAGAAATATAAATAAAAATAAATTTTCTTTCAAACACGACTAGCACAGTATGAATATCGACGCCTATAAATCTCATAAAATATGTCTTGTGACGTCATGCTTCGATTCAACCAATGGTGATGCGTTTTGTAAATTTGAATTTCGCTCGCTTATTTTGCACTTTTTGATTACAGTTTAATTAATAAAACAGACTTTGAATAATTTACACGTATTTTAAATCAAATTTATGACATCAGCAATACTACCAACAGTATAAACTTATTTCATAAGAACATAAACTGTAAGGAATGTTAATGGTAATTAAGCACACGCGACGTTTTATGGCATCAACAGCAGTTGATAATAAAATTTACATCTGTCAAATTAGTATGATCAAAATGTCTATGCTGTTGCTCCGTGGACACACAGTTTGACAAACCATGACCTATATAGAGACTTTAATATTTTTGCTGTAGGTTGTCAAAATATATGTAACTGGTAATTACCCAACTTATTACTTTGCACTCGTAATTACCCAATGGCTATTTTCCACAGATTTTTTAGCGAATTTCATGAAAGGAAATAGAGCTATTGATCTCGTACCGACTTCAAAATTTTACAAAAGTTTCTTCAAATGTCCATCGATCCTACCAAAATAAAAAATCACCATCTGTAAAATTTATATATATATATATATATATATATATATATATATATATATATATATATATATATATATATATATATATATGTGTGTGTGTCTGTAATCGCTCTAGCGGTCACAATTTTAATCAGATTGGAATGAAATTTGGTAGTTGAGACGCTTTTGGTATTCATCAAAAGGTCAAGTTCGTTAATGAGTAAAATCGTAAAAGGGGAAAGGAGGGCTTAAAAGGAGGGGAAAACACAAAATTTGACATATCTCCCTTAATATTCGAAAAATAGAAAAATTTATCAGAAGTAGAGTTGTAGGTACTAAGTTTTACTGTAATTTTGTTTCTTTTTATATATTCTGTTACACTAATATTTACAGAAATAGTGACGGTTTAAGATTGAAAATTAAATTAATATCTCTGTACACATTAGAGTTTGAGCAACAACAATAAGGTGATAAATTGTAGCAAACTTGATTTTCTACAATTTTATTCCTGACGCATTTTTCGATTGTTCTAATATTAAGAGAGATATTTTGTATTTTGTGTTTTCTCCTTTCCCTTTGACGTATGTCATTTATTAATAAAATTGGCCTTGAAAATACTAAAATCATATCAGATACGACATTTCATTTTGATCAGACTAGAATTGTGACCGCTAGAAAGTGATTTATGTATTATAAGGAAATTCGTAAGTTGAAGCAGCTCCTGCGTAACGAATTTTTTTTACTTAACATTCATGTAAAAGTTTTTAGAAATTAAAAGATTGTCAATTTCCGAACAGATATATACCAAAATTATACATAAAATATCGGTACGGAACGCTGATTACATAAAATATAATCAAATACCTGCATACTGAGATTATATTAAACCAAAACATGCGTGTCTACTACGATACATAGTAAACAGAACGTTCTACAGGATAGCAAGTAAAAACATTCACATAAAATCACTGATTTATTAAAAGTGATAACTTTAATTTATTTTACATAACGATAGCCTAGCTCTAGAGTTGTTAACCATATATACATGTTATTTTAATATAAACATCCCTTACAATAACCGCCTGTAGGCATGTATACATATTTATATATATATAATATTAGAGGGGATGTTTGTGTTTATATATTATAGTTAGAAACCTTCTAGAATACAGCAAGCAATATTACGTGTACGGTTGTAATTTTAATTTTCTAAATCATTGAATAAATGACTACTACTTTCATATAAATGAAAGAGATATTCTGGTCCGTAGCCGCCCATGTAAAACAAACAGTTCTAGCATATTACGAATGTACGATGTATAACTGTGTTTGTAAATGGAGATATTATGTAATTATACACGGTATCCAAAGAGTTAGCCAAAAAAATTTTTAATATCCAACAATTTATTAAGAGATAGAAAAAAATGGATTGCAAATTCTCAATCTCTTTTTTTAGAGACTAATTCATTGGTGTCAACAAAAATTTTCTCATCTTTTGTTTACGATTTATAATCAAAAGTTCGATTTTTCGACTTTTAAACAATTGTGAATATCTTGGTAAAGCTAGATGAAAATAATTTTTACATTCTTAAATCACTTTTTTTGGTATAATCCAATAGCGTCGTGAAAGTTTGAGAAAAAAGGTTGGTTTTCGAGATATGACCTAAAGTTGTGTTTTTTTAAATAGGAAGTATAGTTGGCTATGGCTTAGTTAGAACGGATTTTTTCTCCTGTTTTTAACCATGTATCATTTATCGGGTCGCGTTTCATCCGTAAGTCTGAAATAGCCAAAATAGTAATTCCCTATTTTAATTTTTGCGTTTTTTATATTTATTTCAAGGAGGCGATGATTATTTACGATTTTGTTTCCACCATAAAAATAATAAACTCATTAAATCGTAAATGGAAAAGATGTCTTACGAAAATTACAAGAAATTTGATATGTTAGAAAGCTTTATTCAAAGTAATAACAATTGTGATATTGCATCTGAAATATATTTCAATCGCTATCCAGAAAGAAGACAGACAACCTGATAAACGTATTGTCAAGAGGTTAAAAATCTAATTGATTGCGGGTCTTTCAACAAACCAAGACCCAAAAATTACAACATTGAAGATGCTGAAGACACCTGTATTTTTTGTAATTGGAATGATCCGGTTGTAAATCGTTTTTTAAATCTTAATTAACGTAAATGTTCAAATTGATCTCCATTTTGTTTAATCTGATAGTATTTGAAAGCTAAGTTTGTTAACGGACAAAATCGTTCCACGGAAAGCGAGGGGGGGGGGGCTTAGAGCGATGAAGAAACGTAAAATTTGGTATATATCTCTTAATATTGGAAAAATCAAAAGTCAATTTAGATCTATTTCCAAAAGAGAAGTGATGTATACTCCCGTTCAATAAAATTGAACAGATTTGAACCGAATTAGTCACTCACAATTTTGATTATTCTTGTAGTAAATGTTGTTTTACTATACTTCCATTTCTTTTTTCACACTTAAAATATATACTACTTATCTTTGTTTATAAATGAATAATTATACAGAGAGTACAAACGTGAGGAGTTTTATGAAATGTAAGAAAATTAACATTTCAGGTCTGTTCAATTTTATTGAACGGGAGTGTATTTATTCTGAGGAAATACGCTAAGATGATGAAGCTCCTGCGTAACGATTTTTTTCAGTAGAATTCGAATATTTAAAGAAAATGTGTTGTTAAAGAAATTAAATAAGTTTAAAACCTCGCTACCTAATTTACTTTTTTCAACGCAATAATTAGTCATTTTATAATATAAAATAAAATTTATAAAATATCCGGTATAATATTTACCAGAGAGAAAAAAATTTAACGCAAACAATGTTCCTTTTTTAAAATAAACAACTTTTGTTTGAAACTTTTTTTCATAAATTCAATATATACCGGGTGGTATTTGAGCAATTAACTCAGTTGTTATTTTCACTTCATCAAATCACTATAAAAATTATTCGACTTAATCAAGACTCGGTACATACTTTTATATAACACATTGATATTTAAACACCACGTCTGAATACATGCAGTAAGAACAGTATGTGGACGGACACAACATGAATTAATTAGTTAAATAAAAAATATACATTAAAATTAATGACGGGTGAAATGTCAAAATATTTTTTTTTACTTGTAAAATTCAAATATTTCCTTTAAAATGACATTATTTTACTGACGACCTCGCCTACAATATTAACAATATTATTAATTATAATGTTCATATTTTTTATACATAAAAAATATGTTTTATACGAGTATACATAATGTTATTTACATATAGTATGTACATAAGTTAATGAACTTGATTTTTTTCCCTGGACAAAAGTCTTGCAGAAAACTAAAAAATATTTTAGAGATACAATCAACTATAAACATGTTTTATTAACAAATGAAACGAGGTTTACTCTATTCATTTGTGAATAGAGTGAACCTTAGATAAGCAAAAGTTTTGTTGAGTTGTTGAATTTCCTTAGAATACATAAATCAACCTCTAGCGGTCATAACTTTAGTGTGATCAAAATGAAATATAATATCTGATATGACTGAGTATTTCCAAAAAATAAATTTATTAATAGCCAAAATAGAACGATGTATAACGATCATAGTTTATAGTTACTATGGAAACGACAATCAAAATTTTTTACAATAAAATATATTTTAGGTATTCGTGTCAAACAAACACAAAATATTAAATATCTCTCTTAATATACGAAAAATGTATAAAGAGTAAAGTTGTAGTCGAAGAATGTAAAGGAGTAAAATCAAGTTTGCTATAATTTATTAATCATTTTTCTCAAACTCTAATGTGAACAGAGATATTTAGAATTTTAACTTTCAATCTTTAATTGTAAATATTTCTGTAAATATTAGTGTAACAGAAAAATGATAAGAAACAAAATTACAGTAAAACTTAGTACCTACAACTTAACTCCTGATAAATTTTTCGATTTTTCAAATATTGAGGGAGATAGTCAAATTTTGTGTTTTCCCCTCCCTCTAAACCCCCTTTCTCCTCGTCCGATTTTACCCATTAACAAACTTGACCTTTAGAATACCAAAATCGACTCAAATACCAAATTTCATTCCAATCGGAATAAAACTGTGACCGCTAGAGAGTCCACAGACATTTAAAAAAAGTATATATGTATATATGTATAATATATATGTATACATATATACAAATTTTAGCGATAGTGATTTGTAACATCTAATAGGTAGGATCGATGGACATTTGAAGAAATTTTTACGAAATTCCAACATTGGTGCAAAAACAATAGCTGCATTTCCTTTGGAAGAAATTCGCTAAAAAATAATTGAGCGTGTCAGCTCCGACGCGCGTTGCAGTTTACTCTTATAAAAGTTATTTAATTTTGAAATATTCTGCTTAGATGGCGCTAACATTAATTCATTTATAAAAAATTTAAATTTTAAAATAAATTTACATTTATTAATAGCCAATATACAAATTTGCATGTTTCTAACTTATATATATAACGATTTATAGTGTGCTAGTATAGTTTATAGTTTCTATAAAAATGACAATCAACAAAATTTTAATAATATATTTATAGTTATTTTATAGAAGCTAACATTTAATATACATTTCAAAATATTATTTGAATTATTTTTATATTTTTTTTCTTAAAATAAATTAATGACCTACGAAAAAGTGTTAACAGCGTATATAGCGTATAAAAAAAACATAACGCTTTTTATTAACACAATATTTTACCACCCATCAAAGCATCATATTTTCCATAAAATAAGCAAATTTAAAATTAAAAAATTAAAATCAAATAAAAAATAGAAATATAGACAAAAGTATTAATGTTTAATTGAGATTTTTTATTCGATTTTTTTCATTTTTTATTAGTTTGCAGCACTACTTTTGTCGGACACATATTTTTTTCTAATACATACTTAATTTCAAAGCGGAAAATAAAAAAATTTGACTTGCATGTATCGGAAAACATAATCTCAAAATTTTGACATTTTGGGGGCATCGGATCTTAATTACGCGGCACAATTTTTGTCAGACAAGGTGACCACTGTTTTTTATTCATATTAATTATTAAATATTGCAAAAATTGAACTTGCATGTATCGGGAAACATAGCTTCATTATTTTGACAATTTGGGGGCGTTGGACCCAACATACGCTGCACGATTTTTGTCGAACAAATATTTTTTCGTCGATTTTATGAAAGAAACTTTCAATTAAAATTTTATAAAAGAAAACTGCATGTATCGGCTAGTAACCTAGCACCAGAACGACAATTCCAGGAATCGCTCACTCGAAAACGCCGCAGCGCCGAAAATTTTCGCAGAGGAAAAGTTTGTCGGACTCTTCACAAAAAAGGCTCTCACAAAGTTAGGACACTTGCATGTATCAGCGAAACGCAATACCGATATACTGGGGACTATATTGGTGGATAGGATTAAAATTTGGTATCGTCTGTCTGTATTGTAGGCGGATTATGATTTGCTAAACCTGACGGTCAATTTAACTAATTCCGAGTCAGATAAAGGATATTTATCCCAGTTAAGGATTATATTGGCGGCTTTGTGGATAAAAATGCTTTCGTATTTATCAAGTCTATTAAGAAATTTGACTATTTTAATACAATTTGGCAGGTGGAATTTTATGCTCCATATTTAGTTCACGGTATACATATTTTAAACACATAAAATTAATTCGACTCAAGAAACCCATTTGTCTAATTTAAATTATAATCAAATGAATATTTGTATATACAGAAAATAAAACCCAAACTATTCGAAAAGAATGACTTAATTAAATCATTTGAATGATTTAGTGACAATTTACATTAATAAATTAGATATTTAAATAAAAAAATAATGTAAGAATAATATAGTTAGATAAAAACTTGTTTTTTTTCTTCTTTTAATTTTTAAATATTTATAAAAAAAAGCAATTAGTAAGATACCATAATTGACACGGTTGGAATTTGTTTTTATGGAATGCATTAATGGTCGAGTCAAATTAGCTTTAATGGTAGAGTTTTCATCTTGACGTCCTTAATATAACCCTAAACTATTACGGTCCAACTCGTGATATGATAACTCTCTTAAAAGTTAACGTATCGTAATATTTTTTGTTTTAATTATAGATCTATAAATAATCTATAAGTTAAAAGAAAATAAAGTTTATTAAATGATTTCTTAATTTTTTTTTTTTTAATTTGTTTATAGCGCGTTATAAACAAATTGAAAAATAACGGATAAAAATACAGTTTTAAAAAAAATTTTCTTTTTCATGTTATAGATATTTTGAAGACCTTTTATTTCAAAAACCAATTTATTCGTCTAGGATGAAATACACCCTTTTTAATTATAAAAATCTGTGACATGGTATTTTATTAATTGCTGGGGACCTAATTTTTTTTGAGGGCTACATTTGGGCACATTCTTTTTAGCATATAAAAGGCATACTTTGTCATTGTTTAAAAAAAAATAAGTAATTTTTAGATTTTTTCTTTTAATTTAAAATTTTAGCGTTTTTCGAATTCTAATAAACCGATTTTAATGTTTATGGGCATTTGTATTCTTTTTTATATATAACTGAATAATATTCTATGTCATTTTCTAAATTTTCAGTTTTAAAAAAGATATTTAAAAAAAACGCTTTTTTGTTATAAACAAATTCAATTTTGACCCTGTCACGAGTCGGACCGTAAAAACTTCAAGGGTCATATTGAGGATGTCAAAATGAATCGATTAAAATGAAACTTCGGTTTCAAGCAACCTGCCTGAAAAATGCTAATTTGACTCTACCATAATATTTTTTTAAAAAAATTAGGAGATATTTTAATCAAAACTTTCGCATACATGTTGGTTAATATGAGTGGCTTCATCCACATAATCGTGCAATGTTCGGGTACAAATCTAATATATAAAAATGAATATTTGTTCGTTCGTACGTTCGTCTAGTTGAGCACGCGCTTGCGAAGGTTTCTGCATTAACTAAAAATTTATTTGTCTTATTTGTAAAAAAAATAAATTAAACAATTTATTGTAGTTTCTATAGAAACTGCATGAAAGAGGTTCCAGCACTGTCTTATATAAAAAGGACAAAAAACCGGTTTGCTTTTATTATAGAACAAAGACATATACATACACAACACATAGATATATTCACTATTCATATATATATATATACATATATATATAAATTAATGTAATTAAATAATTTTAAACTATTATATTTCGAAAACAAAAGGGTAAAACACGATTTAAAAAAAAATTTAATTAATAAATATTTATCTTTACTCTCCTAGTTTTTTTTTATAATTCTGTCGAGTATTTTTTTCAATGAGACAGTTAATAGTTGGGCGGGCATGAAGTTTTACATGCTTCTAATGAGAGAGAATGAGAGAGAATGATTACTTTGATATTAATTATCTCGCGTTCAAAAATTCTGAAACTTCTGGATTTATTAGAAAACGTTATTTTTAGCCTGTGGAAAAATGAGCATAATCTATCGAAAAGTGGTTTCATGCTGGAATATCCTCTCAAGCGTTGCATAACGCTTCGGGTTATACTCGGCTTCAATAAGCGACGATGGCATTGTCGCTTCAGTATCACAATCTACTTTGCATAAACCTTGAGCGTTAATTATATAGTGCAGAAAATAGTTCCATTTTATATTGTTTATTTACATTATTTTGGCGCGAGATCAGACCGAGCAAGATTAATTTAGTGGATTGAGAAAACAAATGATTTTCAGCTGATTTCGTTTAACAAAATCTTTATTTTTGATGAAAAACCAAACATTAAAGAAATTATTTGTTTGTTAAATATATTTTATAATAAATTTACAATGTTGTTGAACAATTTAAAAAAAATTACTTACGAATCTGGGAAAACTTTAATTAAATGTATCCGCTTACCTGAAAAAATAAAACATCAATCTATTATTAAAATATTCAGTGTTTAAAATTTACAAATAAATAATTAATTATAGTTAATATTAGTTCACTCATGACAGTTAAAGCAAAAAGTATAATAAACTTATTAAACATATAGTATTTTAACAGTTATAGCGCAACCATTTTTTTTTCATTCCGACAAAATGGCGGTGCTGCGGTTTTTTTTTTCCAACGCGATTTTCTTCGAAACTAATTGCGATATCGAATCGCGGTTTGCAGCACAAGCTAGCACAACCCTAGTACAATCTAGCACAACCATTTTTTTTCATTCCGACAAAATGGCTGTGCTAACTTCACGCACATGTATTCACGCACAATTATTCCGTTTAAAATGGTTAACACATGATTCTCGATACCCAAGATTAAACATGAGCCAAACAATTCTTTTTTGTAAAATAAATATTCGTGAACAATCTGAACATTGTACCCATAATATTACACAATACTGCATGGAAGCATATATAAACGCATAATACACAGACAATAAAGCTTCAGTGTTATGAGTTTGTTTCAATTTTTTATATAAAAAAAAATAAATAAATAAATAAAAAATAAAAAAATACAGACGAATTGAGAACCATCCTCCATTTTGAAATCGGGTTAAAAAATAAGCCGTTCTTAACGTTTTATACACTGTGTCAACATCTCGATGCCATTTCATACCTTCATCCAATATTATACCTAAAAATTTCATTTCGCTTACTTGCTTAATCGGATATTTTATTGATGATGTAATAATAGATTAACTTTATTAACCCGACTTCAAAAAGGAGGATGGTTCTCAATTCGTCTGTTTTTTGTTTTGCTTTTTTTTTTTGGTTAATGTGTGTCACCTCAGAACTCCGTCATTTATGAACCGATTTTGATTTTTTTTTTGTTTTAAAGGGTTTGGTTTCAAATCGCATTCTGATGAGGAGATCCCCGGGAAATCGAGGAAAATCCTCATTTTATATGTGATAACCGATTTCTGCAAAATTTTTGTTTTTTTGAAAGGGTATAATATATTATTATAAGGGTATTATATATATTATTATTCATAATGGGAAAAAAAACCGACTTCAAAAAAATTTTTTACAAAAAGAAAACCGACCTTAAAAAAAAAATGTTTACAAAAAAAAAAAACAAAAAGCATGTAAAAAAAACTGTAAATCTGCTATGAAAAAATGCACTCAAAATTAAAAAAAAAAAAAAAAAAACGGATAAAAAAAAATGTGTTATAAAGAAATGCACTAAAAGTTAGTAGAATATTTGATTTTTGAAGTCGGGTTTCCATTTTGTCAAAATAGGTTTTATTTTTTAAAAGTAAAAATAGTTTCTTAGTCAGATTTATGATTAAGTGATTATTTCTGCACCAGTCAGCAAATTGTTCAATTACATTCATTATTCATTTTCTTCATTTCACTATGTAAATTATCTGAAGATAATATCACAGAGGTCTTATCTGCATACAGCAATAATTTTTGATGCAATATATAGGACGGAAGATTTTTCAAGACTTGAGCCCTGTGGAACTCCAATGATGAACACAGAGTGGGCTTGATTTTATACCTTCAACACCCGTTATTATTTTTCTATTGTCTAAATAGGACATAAACCAGGAAAGTGGAAGTCCTCTTATACCAAGGCTTTCTAATTTATTTAACAAAAACTTGTGATGGACCATGTCGAATGCTGAACTGAAGTCAAAAAATAGTGATAAAACATATCTTTTTTTATTAAGCTCTCCTAGAACATGATGCGCAAATTCATTAATTGCAGAGCAAGTAGAGTGTTTGGGCCTGAATCCATGTTGGCATTTAGTCAAGATGTTTTCCGTTTGTAAAAACTCAGAAAGTCTATTGTAGATTAATTTTTCTAATACTTTAGCAAATTGCGGTAGTCAAGATATAGGTCGGTAATTCTTATTACAAATGTTTGAGCTAAAATTGTGACAAAACTATTCAATTTATGAAAAAAGTTTCGTACAATAGTTGTTTATGTATTAAAAAAAGAACACTTTTGCCTTCTTCTCTAACGGTTTCGAAGATGGATATTTTTCCCTCTGGTGAGATGATGCGCGTCTGATGTTGTCCATGTACGACTGGACCTTACTTTTAACACGAGAACATCCACAAACTTTGAGCTCGCCTGTTAAAATTTTCATTCAAATCGAGCTCATGGCTCCCGGGTAAAAAAAGTGGGCAATTTCGTAAATTTTGGAAATTTTTCCATACTTTTACTTCTGTAGTGTATTTCTGAAACGAAGTGACATATCGGGTTTAAAATTTTGAGACGCTGGGGTACAATCCAGTGTGAATGGTTGTGTGAGCTATCATTTTGGAAATGTATAAGTGGATATGTAAATAGTTGTCGAATGGCAATTTCGGTGTATAAGTGTATAAATGCATTGTGGTATTTGGGTGCACGTGCACTAAACATTGATTGGTGGCAATCTACAGTAAATAAACTTGTAAAAACAGATCAAAAGGTCATGATTAACATGGCATTTGAATCATAGCATTAAATTTTTTTTTTTGGTAAGATTATCATAAAATTATAATAATTTTTAAGATCAGATATAAATTTACAGATTAAAAGGTAAAAGTATTTGGATCATTTTAATGTCAACATCTGGTTTATTGAATAACCACATATGTGTGTCGGTCGGTAATGTACATAATTTGAAAGGAAATATGATGCCTCATAAAAATATTTTATCTCTAAAAATATAATCTTTAGTAATTAAGACACAAACAGTTTAAACTTTAAGGAGGAGATTATATGGTAACCGCTACATTCATGAATTCTTCCATCATTTATGATATAATTATGGTGGCCGTCTATACTTTAGCGAAAATTTTAATTAATGACTTTTGCAGGCAGGATTATACAGGTTTTCTGCAGTTTCCTTCACGAACTCCAGATGAGTATCGGCACAGTTCCTATCAAAGTCGGCACCAGCCACACATCCTACCAATTCCTAGTCTACACACAAAATTCCTTGTCCTTCACTCACATCCTTAGGCATCACAAGGGACCTTATGATCGAAGTGTGACCCGTCCAGGACAGCCTCTAGAATCTATCTATGATCTAGGTCAAGGTGAGTCAGTCTTTAATAGTGGAACAATTGCTTCTATAATCCGTTAATAGGATTTTTATTTTATTTAGAAGATTGTCTGGTCTATCTCATATATTCTAGAAAACATTATATGAACGACTAAGATAGTTTTCTCTCACAAAATAGTAAAAAATTTGTATGTACACTCCCGTTCATAAATATTGAAACATTCTAAGTGCTACTGTATGTAATATAAATATTATACAGACTGTGTTGTACAGCTTATCCTATAATGAATCAATGTTAAATATTATTTATTACTACCTGGCCGTCTGGTACTGTATGAAGTCAGTCAGTACACATGTGATGAAAGTACACTTTAGTATGTGCATTGTGCATCACAAAATTCCCACTCTTAAATGACAAACAAACAACCATACGCATACAGTATAGCTGTGAGATAACTGACTGACTTTATTTATATGTGTACTGACAGACGGACAGCTAGTAATAAATAATATTTAACATTGATTTACTATAGAAAAAGCTGTCCAACACAGTCTGTATATATATTCAGTAATGTATATGTTTAGAATGTGACTTACTGGTTCAAATATATTGAATAGGAGTGTACTTATTAATCTAATCGGTACAACACGATTTTTCAAAATACATCAACAAACAAATTGCGATATTTTAAGCCCGATATTGATGACTTTAATTAACTTAGAAAAGAGTAATTAAAGTAGAAAGGATTTCGATTACATTTTATATTCTTACCTATATACAGGCTGTACCCTAAAGATATGAAAACAATTTAAGAAGTGATTCCTTCGATCAGTTTATGAGTAGTTCGCTAAAGGTGGGGTAGGACACTAAAAATGTTGAAAACACACACCATTATCACATATTTTGTGTAATTTCTTTAGACATCAACCATTTTGACTATTTTATATTGTGTCGGAGATTCTCCGATACAAATGTCTTCCAAGGTTGTCAATACTGATCGGAAAGTGGGGACCAAACTTTCCTTGACCTTGAGAGCATCACTCAGTATCCGGCCAGCAGAAGTTCATGCAATTGAGCTGTGCTTTCGATTTTCATTGTGTCAAAGTGATTCAAATGCCAGGCCATGAAGACGTCTAAGGCAAGAACTTTGTGTTGGTTGTGTATTTCCCAGTTCTGGAGAAAAATTTCAAAGCAAAGATAGATTTAGCTTTTCATAGACCACTCGAGGAGGAATAAGATGATCATGTCACTCAGTAGACGAAACATTAAGATTATTACCTGACTTCTGTTTCGACACTACCGAATTAAGTATTATCTCAAGAATATAGACAAAGCCTGAGGGTGATGGTTTCGCTTCAATGGTATTGCGGTGGAAACAGAAAAGGCAGAACTATCGAGATGAAGCAACCTCCTTACCAATTGAAGTGAGGTAACTTAATTCCAATTAAGGATGTTCCAGAAAAAAACCACTTTTTGACAGATTGTGCTCATTTTTTTACACAGGCTAAAAATAACGATTTCTAATAAATTCCAAAGGTTCAAATTTTTTGACCGTTCAGAACGCGAGATAATTAATAGCAAAGTAATCATTCTCTCTCACTTTCTCTCATTAGAAGCATGTCTAAAGCTTCATGCCCGCCCAACTATTATCTGTTGGAACTAGGATAGTAAAGATAAATATTAATTAAATAAATTTTTTTTAAATCGCGTTATACCGTTTTGTTTTCAAAATATAATCGTTAAAATTTTTTTTTTCAAACTTACATTAATTTGTATATATGAATAAAGTGAATATATCTATGTGTTGTATATATGTGTCTATGTATTTGTTCTATAATAAAAGCAACCCGGCTTTTTTCTGATTATATAAGACACTGCTCTTATATAAGATAGTGCTGGACTACCTTAAACCGAAGGTGACATCAATAACCTGAATTTGGTCTAGAGATGTCTAATTGAGAAAGAGAATGCCACAGTAGATATTAGATGAGTAGATGAGTAGATATTCTAGGTCATAATGGCGGAATTCCTTGCCTGATACCCACGCCAACCTAAGAGGTAGAGGTAGATTGTAAAGGCTGCCCTGGACGGGCTACACTTCGACCATAAGGTCCATTGTGATGCCTTAGGATGTGAGTGGAGTGGAAGGAATTTGAGAATAGCCTAGGAATTGGTAGGATATGCGGCTGCAGCCGACTATGATAGGAACTATGCCGATATTCATCTGGAGTTCGTTAAGGAAACTGCAGAAAACCTTCTCAAGCATAGCCGGTTACTTCATTCTTGTCCATACACCGACATCTAGTCAATTAACCGCCCCTATTTTTTATTTTTATAATTGACAAACTGTCGATGTCGGGATTCGAACCCATAACTTCCCAGTTTCCAAGTACTGCATACTGCGCCAACCTAAACTAAATCTCCGAAACAAAGTGATATTGAAACAAAAAAAAACACATAAAGGAAATTATATTATAGGTGACCATTCTTTAAAATTTTTTTAACGAACATTCAATATATTTGTTGTGAAATACCTTTAACACTATTATTAACAAATGAATTATTTTTAATTTAAAAAATAAAGCATTAGAAAGAAACCTTATAGGATGACGATAAATAATACTAAATGAACGTCATTATACTTAGCAACAAGAACGCACGAATTTCTATGAATTATGAGGCAGATAGATAAATACTATAAGATTAGGAAGAAGAGAATGAATTTACACAATTATTTATTTTGACTTTGAGAAAGGAATTTATAGAAGAAACATTTTATATAAATAAACCATTGTGTTTTTTAAGTGGTGGATTGATTATTACTCATCAAAGTTGTACACGACAATAATATGTACTGTTTGACTGACCATTTACAAGAAGTTTACGACTGTGTATTCAATAAACCATATTTTGACAAAATGGAAACCAGACTTCTAAAATCAAATATTCTATAACAAAAAATGCACTAAAAAGTAAAAAAATAATTGCATATTCTTGTGCCAATTTTGGTTCACCTAAGCAAAAATTTTTAAATATATATATGTACAAGTGTATATATGTACAATATATATGTACACTCAAGTTTTGTAAAAAATAAATACTTCAAATTTATTTTATTGTTCAGTTTTAATAATAATAATAATTAGCAAGAGGGGTATCGCAAATGGATCCCTAGCACCTAGACCAAGGGATCCTCTGTGCCCTCCTTGAGAACAATCTGTCACCCGAAGGCGAGACGTCTCCGGGTAAGAGTTGCTATTGTAAGCAGATGAAAATACAGGATTCTGTTCAGGATAGATGCCGCACAGAAAGCCCACAGCTTCTACGCCGGAATTGCTCTCATGATTGATGGATCTAGAGTTTCGGACCAAACATTCTATACCTGACACCCTGCCGGTTTCTGCTGGTGCAAATAACATGTATGAAGGTTTAAATATTTTTTTAAACCAAGAATTTCGGACTCATATATAGGGAAGATAATATATATTTGGTATAAGAAAATAAGTATCTTAAAGTTTTGACTTGAGAAAATTATCTTAACTCAAGATAAACTGACTCTTGACTCAAGGATCTCGAAATTCTTAAACTGAAATGATGATTTCTCTTTGAACCAAAATGCTAAAACTTCGGACCAAAATAAACATTTGTTTAATCCAAACAAATGAAACTTTTTTAAGAAGTAATGATATACTTCAGTTAAATATATATACTTCAGTTAAAGAAGCTGCATAAACTTTCTCTTCTTCTGTTTTTTATTTATATTTCTTAATAAGAAAAATACTTTTTTTTTTAATAAGAATTTCATTTTCTTGACTAAAGAATTGCAAGAGTATTTGGCCAAGAAAGGCCCTCTTAGACCAAAACTAACGAAATTTATTTAAAAAAATTTTAATCACCGTTCAAGAATTGTAGTTTCTTCGTGCAACTAAACTTATGTCTTCATGTCTTGAATGAAAACAAGGGTTTCTTTATTGAAGCAAATATTTTGAATAATATATATTTTCTTGAGAAAGAAATTCCTTCTATCAGTGTATGATAATCTCTATGTATTTCTCGAAAACTAAAACCAATTCGTTGTTCATTATCTATAACAACCTACGTCCAAAATGGCGTATGCTTTATACCACCATAGCGCGTACTTTCAAATACGTTATCAAGGGAACTGTCAATCGGGAAACGTTCTTCGATGTGACACGTGTTCACTTAATTATTGTGTCTCCAGAATGATGTCTATAATGGATATTAGAAATTTAAAGACTAATGAAAACAAAATTAATTTAAAGCCCAAATTTCGACATTTTGAAAATATGTACTAATTTAACAGATGTAATTTTCATAACCGACCCACAAAACGTCACGTGCACTTAGTTACCAATAACAAAACGTATTTCTTTTAAGGATATTCCAGCATGCCACCACTTTTCGACAGATTTTTTCACAGGGTTTTCTAATAAGTAAATAACGTTTTCTTATAAATCCCGAAGTTTCAGAATTTTACTGTTTAGAACGCGAGATAATTTTTATCAAAGTTATCATTCTCTCTCATTCTTTCTCATTAGAAGCATGTAAAATTTAATGCCCGTCCAACTATTATCTGTTGTATTAGGAAAATACTCGACAGAATTTTAAAAAAAACCGGGGACAAAAGATAAAAATTTCTTAAATAAATATTTTTAAAAAAGTCGCGTTTTACCTTTTTGTTTTCGAAATATAACAATTTAAAATATTATTTTTGTCCAATTATAACACATTCCGTTTATGGTAAATAGTGGTCTCTGACAACGTTGTGCGACAATCTCTCTCAAGTTGCATCAAGTAAAGAGTAGGAATTGTTACTGTTGACGTAAGCAATAATAATATATAGGTAAATGCACAGAGCAACGTTGCCAGATTACCGTACCGGAAATATTTGATAGTATGTGTAAGTATCTTTAATATGTGTAAGTATGTGTACACAGTGCTGGAACATCCTTAATTATGTTCTTTTGAAATAACCTTATATGGTTGACAGTAGTGCTGTTATATTTTTCATAAATATGATTGAAACGCAACTTTAAAATACTTATTAAGCGTTCCACATACCGATGTCTATATTTTGGAGGAAACAAGTTTACAGAAATAATAAATTCACAAGTTAGTCTGCGTTATTTTATTGATTAAAATTTAATTAAAAAGAGTACTTTTTGATTGCAGAGAATCAATAAAAAATATCAAAGTTGAAAATGCAACAGTTGTTATGGAGACATGTGCTTTTTTATTTCGAAAGCTGCGAAAACTAAGTGAATTTCCTCAGAAATTAGGAATAAAAATATCACTTTATAGATAATATCATTAAGAATGTTCCAGCATAAAACTACTTTTCGACAGATTTTGCTCATTTTTTTTTCGCAGGCTAAAATTAAAGTTTTCTTATAAATCTCAAAGTAATATAAAAGTGATATCGCCGATATCACTTTTCTATTGCTTCGTGTTCGTAGTGCCTTATAAAATAAAATATCATGTCAACACAACCTTAATATATAAAATTGAATATTACACGCAATTAGATAAATTCAAATAATAACAATAACGTCATACATTCATTTCATAAAATCTTTCATGTCAAAATCATAAATTTCTAATGAAATACAATCGACCGTTTCATTTGACGGCATTCACACACACTTAATATATATTCAGATGATATTTTAACACACAAAAATGAATGAAAATTATTTAAAATTATTATTAAACAATAATTGTATTATAATTCGTTTATTAAGGTAGTTCCAGCATTGACTTGTATAATCAGGACAAAAAACTGGTTTGCTTTTATTATGTAAAATAAAAGTACTCATACACTTCCGTTCAATAAAATTGAACCCACCTAAACCGAATCAGTCTCACATAATTTTGATATTCTTATAGTAAATGCTTTTGACAGATACAACATTTTATTTTATTTTTATACGTACAAGGGATATAACACTTAACATCTATTTGTATTACATATTCCCACTCTATCACTGACTTATTTACATAATTAAAAATATAAAACTTCCATTTCTTTTTTCACATTTAAAAAATATACTACTTATCTTTGTTTAGAAATAAATAATATACAGAGAGTCACAAAAGTGAGGAGTTTTATGAAATATAAGAAAATTAACATTTCAGGTTGGTTCAATTTTATTGAACGGGAGTGTACATACTCATATACATATTTATATACACATTAATGTAATTTTGAAATTATTATATTTCGAAAACAAAACGGTAAAATGCGACTCTTTTTTTTAAATTTATTTAATAAATATTTATCTTTACTCTCCTGTGTTTTTTTTTTAATTCTGTCGAGTATTTTTTTAATACAACAGATAATAGTTGGGCGGGCATGAAATTTTACATGCTTCGAATGATAACTTTGATATTAATTATCCCGCGTTCTAAACGGTCAAAAATTTTGAAACTTCGGGATTTATTAGAAAACGTTATTTTTAGCTTGTGAAAAAAAATCTGCAAAATCTGTCGAAAAGTGATTTCATGCTGGGGAACTACCTTAACAAAATAAGATTAAGTTTTTTTTTTAATAAAAATATATGATGAAAGTATTTTGGCTTTATTTTTTGTGTTGTAAACAAATTCACTGACTTCACAGAATTCAAGTAAGTATTATAAACATGAACTTTTATATACAAAAAATAATATAAATAATACATTTGTTAATTAAACTCTCATTAGACTATCATTAAAAACTATTTTACAAAAAAAATTTTTATTATTATTATTTATGGACGGCGTGTGTTATGAAAATAATCTTCTCTCTTTTTTTTTTGTTAAATTTTAAATTAAATATTAAATAAATACTGTGAATAATTTTATTGTATACATATTTATATGAAAAAGAGTTCTATTCACTATTGTCATTGCATTTTTTTTTTATAGTTTATTTTTCAAGTTTCTTTTTTATGTGGTTTACTTTCGCACGTGTTTCATAAATTATTATTGTGAATTGTCACTTGAAATCTAGTGAGAATTTTGTATATACAGTACAACCTCGATTTACCGGGCCTCGATATACCGGATTTACCGGGGTCATGTAGACTCATCATAAGAACACCTGCATCGGCGCCAAAACACAAGTTAATTGTATTTATTTTGAAAAAAGAAATGGAAGTTTTATATTTTTGATTGATGTAAACAATTTATGTAAACAAAAGCATTTATGTATATCTACATATTACTATGGAATACCGTGTAGTCGGATGTACCGGGTATTCGATTTACCGAGACCGGTATAGCCGAAGGTCATCTCGGTAAATCGAGGTTGTACTGTATAAAGTTATTCGATCACCAAACGCAAAATAAAGGTAAACAAAATTCGTCACGTTCGAGCTACGAAGACTAAGCGAATTTTTTCAGAAAAAAAATCAAAATAAAATAAATGAAAATCACAACTAAATGAGTTACTCACTTAAATATCTGGTATATACTGAGTTTATGAAAAAAAATTTTCAAAAAAAAGTTGTTTACTTTTAAAAAGGCACATTTTATGTCTTATATTTTTTTCTTTCTTTTACCGTTTCAAAGATGGATATTTCCTGGCGAGGGAAAGATTTCCTCGGGATCCGATTTTACCAATTCACCAACTTAACCCTACTTTTTAGCTCTAGAACACACGTACAAAATGTCAGCTCTTTTCGTTGTTGACTTACCGTCTTCTAGTACAGACAGACGGACATGCGGAAATGAACTAATTAGGATATTTTAGTACGTTCATAAAAGTCCACAATGTTTAGTATTTTTTGTCGTAAGTTAAAATTAAAATTTAATTTAGGCCCGTCATAGTCTATGAATGCTTCGAGGAGCTGAACCACCTGGCACTGAGTAACACAGTCAGGCTGATCTGGGTACCGGGTCACTCTGGCGTTAAGGGGAATGAAGTAGCGGACTCGTTGGCACGAGAGGGGTCATCTCAAGCGCCCCTTTCACCTGAGCCTATCATTCCCATAGCAAGATGCTCCGTAATTTACCAAATCAAGGGGTGGCTTAAACAAGCTCACCTCGACTACTGGGACTTTGCGCAGGGCATGCGACAGGCCAAGTTGTGCATAAACACAGCTAGGCCATTCGACTGTGCTCGGTTGAAACTCAATAGAATGCAGTTGAGAAGGGTGGTGGGGCTTTTGACAGGACACTGTCGATTGAATTACCACCTTCATAACTTGGGGATCTCTGATGATCCCACTTGCAGGGCCTGTATGGAGGACGATGAAACCTCCATACATGTTATATGCACCTGCAGAAGTCTGCAAGGTGTCAGATATAGAATGTTTGGGTCCGAAACTTTGGATCCATCAATCCTGGGAGCAATCCCGGCGGAGAAGTTGTGGGCCTTTTGCGTGGCGTCTGGCCTTGACAGAATCCTATAGCTTCATCTGCTTTAAATAGCACCTCTTATCCGGAGGCGTCTCGCCTTCGGGTGACAGGTTGTTCTCAAGGAGGGCACAGAGGACCCCTTGGTCTAGGTGCTAGGGACCCGTATGCGGTACCCCTCTTTCTTATTATTATTATTAGGCCCGTCATACCGGACATAACAAAAAATATATTTAAGAAAAAAACATGAGATTTCGGCTGACAGAAATAAAATTTACCCAAAATCTCAGTTGTTTTCTTAAATATCTTTTTTTTAAGTCCGTCATACCGGAATTTTATTGGATCAATCTCTCTCTTTATTAATATTTCTATTTTCTATTGCATAGTTTTTTTTTATTCGTTTTAATTTATTCCAAGTTAAAATTATCAAAATATGTCAAAAAATGTGTGAAAATATGGGTTTCTCCATAAGAGCAATGCATTAAAACTCGAACTTTAGCATTAAATTATTAATTCAAGATCCCCGTAACCCCAACCCGCCTTGAAACTTTTATAGTTGATTTATATGCACTTCAACTACATGTAAACAAAAAAACCAAGCGTTAAGCTAAAAATAACGTTTTCTAATAAATCCCGAATTTTCAGAATTTTTGACCGTTTAGAACGCGAGATAATTAATATTAAAGTTATCATTCTCTATCATTAGAAGCATGTAAAACTTCATGCCCGCCCAACTATTATCTGTTGTATTAAAAAAAATACTCGACAGAATTTAAAAAAAAAACTAGGATAGTAAAGATAAGTATTTATTAAATAATTTTTTTTTAATCGCGTTTTACCATTTGCTTTCGAAATATAAAACATTAAAATTAATTTTTATTTCAAAATTACATTAATTTGTATATATGAAAAGCTATGTGTTGTGTACGTGTGTATATGTATTTTCAAATTGTTTTTTGTAAACTAGCGACTATTTATTTCCATTGTTAGTATCGTTGCCTTTCGGTTATATTATACCAACGGAAGCGACTAGCGTTTACTTAGTTTGACATTTAAGTAATATGTCTGAACATTGATAACATTTTTTTGACATCAAATGCTTGATATGAAAAATCATACACATCTAGGGATGGGGATCGAACCCACGACCTCTGGCATTCTAGACCAATGCTCTACCAACTGAGCTACCTTAGATATTATGGTAGTACTATGCATATGATCTTTCACTATCATTTTTGATGCCATTGTATTATTAATAATACAATGGCATCAAAAATGATAGTGAAAGATCATATGCATAGTAATAAATAGACGCTAGTTTACAAAAAACAATTTGAAAATATGTTAATAGTAAATAAACAAAATTAATAATACAATGACATCAAAAATGATAGTGAAAGATCATATGCATAGTACTACCATAACATCTAAGGTAGCTCAGTTGGTAGAGCATTGGTCTAGAATGCCAGAGGTCGTGGGTTCGATCCCCATCCCTAGATGTGTATGATTTTTCATATCAAACATTTGATGTCAAAAAAATGGTATATGTATTTGTTCTATAATAAAATCAAACCGGTTTTTTATACTGATAATATAAGACAGTTCTGGAACTACCTTAATTGAAATAAAATATTAACACAATGCATATGATAAAATAATCTCGTTTATCCATATAAATCGGCTTAATTTGTGGTGAAGTGAATTCGCTTAGTCGGTGTAAACCCCGACAGGAAAACTTACTAACAACATATATAAATGAAATTTAAGACAGCTTAAGTCTGGTTTGAGAATTTAAGCGTAAATTTGTATACATCATCAAGATAGATGTTTTAAGGAGGTTACTTATTGAAACGAAAATGATCAGTACATATATATTTAAAATTTTTTGGCTTAGGTGAACTAAAATTGGCACAAGAATATACAATTATTTTTTTACTTTTTAGTGCATTTTTTGTTATAGAATATTTGATTTTTGAAGTCGGGTTTCCATTTTGTCAAAATATGGTTTATTTCTCGCTTTTTAGTGACTTTGAAGTTCTAAAACTGATTTTATTTGTCTAAATATGGGTAGACCTACTAAACGACCTACTAATTTTTAGTGCATTTTTTTATAACACATTTTTTTTTACGTTTTTTTTTTTTTTTTAATTTTTAGTGCATTTTTTCAGTTTTTTTTACATTTTGTTTTTTTTTTTTGTAAAAGTTTTTTTTTTTGGGGTCGGTTTTTTTTGAAGTCGGTTTTTAAAAAAACTTTCTTATTTTCCCATTATGAATGAGTATACCCTTTCAAAAAAAAAAAAAATTTTGCAGAAATCGGTTATCACATATCAAATGAGGATTTTCCTCGATTTTCCGGGGATTCCCTCATCAGAATGCGATTTGGTGCCAATGGGACCAATGGGAAACCAAACCCTTTAAAACAAAAAAAAATTCAAAATCGGTTCATAACTGACGGAGTTCTGAGGTAACACATACAAAAAAATAAAATTAAAAAAATACAGACGAATTGAGAACCATCCTCCTTTTTGAAGTCGGGTTAAAAAGGGAGGTTAATTGACTAAACTGTCGGCATATGGACTAGAACAAAGTAACCGGCTTTACTTGAGAAGGTTTTCTGCAGTTTCCTTTCTCCAGATGAATATTGGCAAAATTCCTATCATAGTCAGCTGCACCCACCGATCCTACCAATTACTAGCCTACACACAAAATTCCTTGTCCTCCACTCACATCCTCAAATCCTTAGGCATCACAATGGACCTTATGATCAATTGTACTTCCTTTCCTTTAAAGGTGTTCCATTGGCGACACCTCAACGATTTAATCTGGCTGAAGATCTGTCCATCCCAAATGTTAGTGTCTTTTGAGAGAGAGAGAGAAAGACTTTCACATTCACACAGAATGACAGAATTTGAATTCCGGTTTCCTCCTCTTCATGAAAAAATCTATAGAGATCATTTCCTGTGAGATTGATTTTGTGCGGATGTTTATTGAGTTTGCAGTGGCCAGTAAGTAAACGCTGAGAAGCCTTTTTCCAGGAGAAGCTTTTTATAAGAGCCACCATATGATCTTGACCATGGGTATTTACTTAAGAACGGTTGGTCTCGTGTACCGCCCATTCTTTTATTTTATATTTTATTGTGATTTTCGGCACGCCAAGAAACGAGTCTGGGGCGTTTAGTAAAGCACTAGCAACCAATTTGGCTCGTTGGCTCTAGCTCTTTAACAACCTTAACTCTATTATATATAAAAGACATAATAAAAACGTGAAGATGAAATTTACACGACATATTAATGTGAGTCATTCAAACATAAAACACAAAAGATATATCCGCCGATAAAAAAAAGGAAAAAAAACAATCTCTTTTACACACAGCCAGCAGTCTCCATCCATATCGATATAGGTATATATATTATGTTTTTATATAAAATACATTTCTTTGAATCAATCTGTTTAATCTTAAAAATATTTTACGACTTATTTTATTGACTTTCGTATGACAATCATTAAAAACCATACTAAACAGAATATTTATAAACTTTGAATACAACTACAGTAGAACATCTTTAACGAGACCAGACCCGGTATAAATGACTGAATAATATACTTTTGTGCACTTTCCAGGACTAAAATGACAACTTTACTTCCTCCAAATAGGTACTTAGTAGGTATTTTTTCTCCCATGGGAGAAAAAGTACAAAATTTGTTAAATAGAAATGTCATTTTGATTTTGTTGCTAGGATATGTATTAAATTTATTTTTCTCCGATGGGAAAAAAAACTACTTTTTCTCCAATGGGAGAAATTCATTATTAAAAAATTTTTTTGAAACAAGCTTTTAGTACCAATTATATATGAGTATGAAGCTGAAACTCAGCGGCCAAACGGGCAGACTGAGTGAAATCGAAAATGAAATTATTTTTTATTGCATCGGAAGTGGTTTGAAGTACTTTTAGTAGCCATTTCCAAAAAAAAAACGATCTCACTGACTATTTCAGAAAAGCTTGCATATGGAAAAAAAAACTTCTGATGACGTTAATCTATTCATAAAAAATATAATAGAAAATAAAAATGATCCCAAATTTTTTTCATTGCATGGAAAAAGCTCTTTTCATAACAAATTTCTAGTCTTTACGATTATGCTGACTATTTTAGAAAAGCTCACAAATGAGAAAAAAAACACTTCAATGAAAAAATTTCATTAGGGACCAACATTAACTTCTATTGTTTATGTTGTTGTTGTTTTTTAGTGTTCAACATTAAGCTGCGTATAATGACAAAGCATGCAAAAGAATGATTTTTTGTAGAAAATTAAATTTCCCATCAAAATAATGATTTAAAAAACGTTACGCAGGAGCTGCGTCAACTTAGCGAATTTCCTTAGAATACATAAATCACTCTCTAGCGGTCATAATTTTAGTGTGATCAAAATGAAATATATCTGATATGACTTTAGTATTTGCAAAAATTAAATTTATTAATAGCCAAAATAGAACAATCAAAATTTTTTACAATAAAATATGTATTATTATGTATTTGTGTCAAACAAACACATAATATTGAATATCTCTCTTAATATTAGAATAATTGAAAAATGTATAAGGAGTAAAGTTGTAGAAAATCAAGTTTGCTACAATTCATTACCTGACCATTTTTCTCAAACTCTATTGTGAACAGAGATATTTAGAATTTTAACTTTTAATTGTAATTTTTAATTGTAAATATTTCTGTAAATATTAGTGTAACAGAAAAATTATAAGAAACAAAATTACAGTAAAACTTAGTACCTACAACTTAACTCCTGATAAATTTTTCTATTTTTCAAATATTAAGGGCAGTAGTCAAATTTTGTGTTTTCCCCTCCCTCTAAACCCCCTTTCCAATCGCCCGATTTTACCCATTAACGAACTTGACCTTTAGAATAACAAAAGTGACCCAAATACCCAATTTCATTCCAATCGGAATAAAACTGTGACCGCTAGAGAGTCCACAGACATTTAAAAAAAGTACATGTTATATATATATATATATATAGATAGTGATTTTTAACATCTAATAGGTAGGATCGATGGACATTTGAAGAAATTTTTACGAAATTCCAACATTGGTGCAAAAACAATAGCTGCATTTCCTTTGGAGGAAATTCGCTAAAAAATCAAACATTTTTTATACAATAAATATTTAAAACATAAAAAAATAAACATTAAATGATGTATTAAAAAAGTTTTTCGATGAGAACTAGCGAAGAAATTCAAGACCGGATTCAAGGCCGGATTTGTGTTTCATTCTAATCTTATTGTGACCAAAAGGCCACAATTCCATTTAAGTCGGATTAGACATGCACGAATTAGAAATGTGCATGCTAAGACATATATTAAAACGAAATTTTGTAAACATGTATAACAAATAATCTATATTGTGTTTTTCGAAAACACAATAGAAATAGAGCGGGAAGATAGTTACGCAGAAATTATAAACACCATCGTATTTATGAGAAAAATATTAAATATTGGCAATTTTCCCCAAAATTTTAGGAATGTTTCGATCATTTGGAACAACCCTTTATTGTGACGATATATTTATTTTAAAAAACTATTTGAACTAACAACATAAACGACAATAACTTTGTATTGTATTTTAAAAATACATATTTATCATGACAAATAAATGCATAAATTATAAAAAAAAGTATTTAAAGCAAAAATAATAATTACCTACCTTCAACTTTTCCCATCGCTAAAATTGTAACAGTTTTAATTGCAGGTACAGCCCATGCCGCTAAATGGAAGTATTGTGAATTTGCTTCAATAGCTTCATGTCCCCATTTTAAACCAGCCGCCAAAAACCATGTCAAAGTTAATATAACCCACCAAATACTTGAGGCCATACTAAAGAAGTACAGCAACATAAAAATAATTGTACAGGCTTCGTTTTTAGTACCTTGCGTGATTGTTTTAACCATTTGTATGCGTTCAAGTTTAACAGGGGGTGGGAATGGTTCACGGCATGCAATTGAATCGCCGGATAAAAATCCGATAACATAGGCAATCGATATCATTAAATAGCATATCGATAGGAATATAATTGGACGTTCAGGATAACGAAATCGTTCTTTATCAATTAAAAATGTCAAGACAGTAAATAAACAACTAATGGTGCAAATTATCGCCCAAATTCCAACCCATATTTTAGCATATTTCCGTTGTGTTTCACTGAAGAACATTGAGTGACATGGAGCACCACAATCTGGTTCAACTTTATTGCCAACTTTCAACGAGTAATCCAATCCTTTGGGAACCTTAAATTGAACAGGACATACAAATCCATAGTCTCTAGCACCAGGTATATTTGGAAATTGTCCTTCAAACTTGAAATTTTTTACAGATGGTTGGAAACTGACTGACGTGAATACACCCAAGGATGGAGGTTCTTGCATTGGAGAGATGGTTGTGGAAGAGGTAATGTTTTCACCCACGCACATTTGTGGTGGCTCTGGAAACAGGGAACATTCTAAATGTGATGGCCATGGAAAGCCAAACTTAACCATCAATGATTCACAACCATTTCTGGCACTTACACAAAGGCTACGACATGGAGGTATCGGATTTTCAAGAATTGTACAAACTGGTGTATAAACCGAACATAGGAATAATTGTAAATCCGGTGAACATTTCACTTTAACTAGCGGGAAAAATTGGTGTACTTCTAAACCGGCAGCTTCTTGTTTGGTATGTTTTAAAATATTCGGCATTATTGTTTCATTATATTGGATATCCATACAAAATGGTACTGAAATTGGTTCACAACGACCGTGGTGAGGTAACACATCTTCATCGGTGATTCGAATATCTGATGATAAACTACCACTTTGTAATCCAAATACTTGTACCACTAAAACTAACACTAAATACACAATAATTTTCGAACTACACATGTTTCACACTGTTAACTATTCACTAGTTAGAAAAATAAGTTTTTATTTTATGAAAAAAAATTGTATTATATAAAAAATATTTATTTCATTATTTTTGTATGTCCAAGAACAAATTTGTATTCTTTTAAATTATAAACGTAAGAAAAAATTCAACCATGCTTGCCATAGCAACACTAAACTCAAACAGAACCACACATGTATTGAGAATTTCAGTGGAAGTTCGCTGTCTGCATTATTTGTATCTTCTAGTTATAACCATAGTTCGTTCCCCTCCTAGTGAATGTGTTGTTATTCTTTTATTTTGAGGCGGAGTAACAAGACAAAACACTGCACTTGTTTTTGTTTTTTATTTAGTTCTGTCAGTAAACTGTAGGTAGTGTTACAAAACAAATGATTAAAAGTCAAGAATGGAAACAATATTATCGACTTGTTGTATTTTTAGTACCCTCTAGTGGAATAATCTGTAAACTTTATCCGATTTAATGTAACGAAATTGTAAATGTAAACACAAATGACGCCTACAACTATTGATGTTGTGGAAATTGAATAGATGTCTATATAAGTATTAAAAATTTGCATTTTGAAATGAAAATATTTATTCTTATTATTTTTTGTTAAGTGGATTTCAGTTTCATATACTTGAATTTTATGAATGCATTGAGAAGGCATTTCGTTAAAATTGCAGTTTAGCGGCTTTTGCCAATTTCAGAGCTAAAAAAAATTACAAAAGCTACAAAAAGGCGTATATTTGGACTTCTGGATCAATAAATTGGGGAGGGGGTAAGTAGAGAAATTTTCAATTATTTATTTCTAACAGAGATGAAAAGCTGTGCAAAAAAGATCGATATTAACATTATATGATTTTTTATATTATGATATTATGGTCGATGGCTATTCCAAACGAGTACTACAATTTTTCACTCCATCGGTCATAACTCAGGTTGGCCGGGTTTGCATGTTTTTTGGCTCCGCATTCAAAGACGTTCTAAATATTTCAGGTATTGTAGAAAAAACTATTGAACTTCAATAAGGTAACTATTCCAACCGAGTAGGTACTATAGTTTTTGACACAATATCTACAGAATGCCTTTGAGTGCGGGGCCCAAAAACAGGCAAACTCGACCAACTCGAGGTATAATCGATGAAGTGAAAGATTGTAGTACTCGGTTGGAATAGTTATCGACCATAATATGATAATATAAAAATAATATCATGATAATATCGACATTTTTTATACAGCTTTTCGCTTTTTTTATAAATTGAGGTATGGCAGCAAATAAATGAGCGGCAATTTGTACTCTCCAACTCCCAAAAGGAATACTATGTAAGCGTTTGTTTATTTGTCAACTGCACCGGGTTTTTTTTAGTTATTTTTAATATTTTGAATGTCTAAATCTTTTTTTCTACATAAACAAAATAACCCGCATAGCATACAAAATTTTTCTAGAAGAGAAAAACCTATATTACCGACATAAAAATTGTCAGTTTAGGGGATTTTCATTTGATTTTAACAGTTTTTTAAGTCATTATATTGCTTAAAAAACAGCTGAACTGTTTTCATCCGCCATATTGAATAACGATGACAAGGGACGCTTACACGTACTTATAATGCCTAAGCCGCACTTTCAAGAGTAGAGTAAGAGTTTATAAGCCAACAGGAACGTCAATAAATTGCACTTATGAGCATGAGCGCTGAGACCGTCTAAGCGCCCCAAACGAATACACCATTAGTTTACGTAGCTTTTTCGTGAATAATTTATAAAGCTTATTATTTAAAATACACCCAATCTGGGATACTGTATAGTGTATCTATCGCTGTCTGTATGCAGCGTACTATGATATGGTTTACTTTGTTACACTTAAACAATCAGTATTGTATTATAACATAAATAACTATTATATAATACTTATCACTCTCATTCATTTATAAATAGTTGCATCTTACGCGTGCATGTATACATCGTCCGTTATCGTTCGTCGTGTGAGTGCAACACCATATCATGGCATACTGTGCATAGACAGTGATAGATGCACTACACAATGTTGTTATTGGGCCTATTTAAATTTACGTAGTGTGTACTTACCACATGGTTCTTATGTGTCTGAAGATGCTATTTCATTATTTTGTTGTTTTTAACATTTATTCAAATAAAACGATTTATTACAGAAATTAGGAAAAGGTAAAGGTTAAAAGACAAGATCGTTTTTAAATTTTTTATATAATCAGTATATTTTATTCAATCAAAAATTGTTCAAATATTAAATCTTAAAATTATGAATCGTAAAAATTACTTATACAATATAATTATATTTTAAAATATTATTCACAATTTTATTTTATTTTTTGGTACGGTATTATGCAAGATGGAGTTGACAATCACCATATTCAATAAAGAATTTTTATGTTTTACACTTTAAATAAATCCTTTTCAAAATAAGTTTTATGTAGGTACTACATAATATATGAATACATTTAATTCTAGTAGGCATTCATTTTAGTGTCAAACAAATACATTGGGAGTGTTTGGCCAAACAAATATCTTAGTATCCTAAGTTAGATACTTAGAATATTTAACTTAATTTTCATCCGGGACACTTTGCAGATACTTAGCAACTCAGACTATGACGCCATTTTGTTTAGTATCATCCGTATTAGTATATAAATAAATTTATAACCGACAAAAAGAATGAAATAGATTTATATTAAATACATACATATTTATTTAAATATATTTAGGTACTTACACAGAATGTTCTGAAATTAATTCAAGAAAACTATAGCTGCAAAAAACAAACAAAAAAGTTTCATAAAGTTTTTCGATTTAACGCTTATTTTTTAAGATATAATCCATTAAACAGTGATAATTACAACCAATCACAGAGCGCATAGTGTAAGGAGACGGGGCCTTTTACCGACTGCGAGTCTTTAAAAGGTAAAGCGGCGCGCTCTACTGCTGAGCCCACGCCTCCTTATACTATGCGCTCTGTGTGATTGGTTGAATTTATCAATGTTTAATTGATTATATCTTAAAAACTAAGCGTCAAATCGAAAAACTTTATGAAGCTTTTTTGTTTGTTTTTTACAGCTCTACACCGTGGTATAGTTTTCTTGAATGAATTTTAGAACACCTGTTTATGTGTTTATGTACTGTACGTAAACAAAAACAAAAAAGACTACTTAGTCAGCAAGTCAGTCCAGGTCGAAAAGCGCTGTACTCAGTCACTAAGACCTTCATTTATTTTTATGCCAAGTATCTTACTTAGGATACTAAGATATTTGTCCGCCCAAACACACCCATTATAAAAAAAATGTTTTGATTACTATTTTCATATAGTAATTGTTCAGTTTTCTGAAATTAAATAACTATATTTTCTATATCACAGCTTTTCACTTTAAACAATATTTCGTTTCTAAAATTAATAACATTCAACCGCATATTTCTTTGATGAATAATCCATCTTCAATTGGGTAACGTTCACCTAATCATTTTTAAATACTACAAATATTTAAATAGTTAAAAGGTGTGTTGTAAACAAACAAAAAAATGCGATAGTTTAAAAAATGGAACTTCAACTTTTCAGTTTGTCTACTGTTTCAGCAGAAAGAAAAAGCTACCTTCCTCTCTTATCAAATACTCAATGTTTTTAACCATAGATATAAAGTAATCAATTGACCCAAATTTGTCATACTATCCATATCATTGTAAAAAGGTAAAATCCCATTCATACTTTATATCCATGGTTCTTTATTTAACAATAGAACATATCGTTTGAATTCTAAATATATTTAAATTAAACTTCTGTTAAACTTAATAGCGAATATAACATGAAATATTTTTTGCCTTTTTTTGGTTAAGTTAAATTATATTTCCCATAAAATTTTTTATTGGAATATCAATATGAAATTAATAAATTATTTAAAAATTCACACCAAAAAAAGACAAAATGACTTAGTAATTATTAATTTGGTACAAATTAATAAAAACACTTAATTAATAGTAAGTTTTATAATTTGATACAAATTATTAAAAAAAGAGAAACATTTTTATCGCTAAAAATATTGAATATTTTATGTTTTACTGAGCATATTTTCAATTAGTAATAAAAAATTTTGAATTTTTGTAAATTGGACCTTTGACAATTAAAAAAAAAAAACTAATTTTTATACAGTGAAAACCGTTTACAGCGCGGGACTGACTACAGTCTTATATAGACAGTCATTAAAGCCGATGGTCGTAAAAACCAATACGTTTTGACTTTTTTTTTATGCAATTAACACTTAAGAAAAGAGAAAAAAAAAACATCTGAGCAAGAAAGTAGTTTCAGTCTTAAATACGCAATTAATGAGTAAAGATTTGATAAATAGCATTTGTTCAATTTGATAACAATGATAGAGATGAATTAAAGTAAGAATATTTAAGGTAGTTCATCCATGACAAACGGGGACGCAAATATCGTCCGACAGTAAATACAAAAAGTTCAAAATACAGAATGGTACATGCATGTGTAAGAAACTGTACTCAATACATAAATACTTTCACATAGACATGTCGCAGATGGATTGGAATATTTTTTTTTAGTTTCTTAGGAAATTTCTAAGAAAAGTTCCTAAGATCCACACGAATAATGGAGTATGCGCGAACGTTTACGTATACCATGGCATGTTAAAAATGTCAACTTTCATTACAAATATCTCGCTTCACAATCGGCCAAAACAATATTTTTTTTTTCCAATAAATGTAAAATATTTAGATTAATATCAAATTGAATTTCGTTAAATTCTTAAGGAAAGTGGGGTTTACGAATGAACTACCTTAAGTAAATTAAGCTTCGAGTGGTCGATATAGCCTGTACATTTTATCAATGTACAGGCTTTTATCGATTTTATCGATGTACTCAGCACGTCGATATGCCATAAAAGGTTTTCACTGTAGTTATTTTTGGCACGATCAAAAAACAAAACACCATCAATATGGTTAATAAATAGTTAACCATCATTAATTTTCACCGATTGAGGAGCCTCAGTATTAAAATGTTGTTCTGTTGCATTATTCTCTGATGTCAATGATAGTCATAGTGATGCTGTGGCTGTTAAATTATGTCTACGTTTCAAGACGCGTGATTTATATAAATCACTTTTTTGGCATACTACAACAGTACCACCTTGTGGCAAACTTTGTGGTGTTTTACCAATTAATGTTCCGATCATCTTTGATACACTAAATTTGCGTGTTTTTTGTGTGGTCTGTTGTATGACACGACAGTCCAATATTAATGTTTCAAATGCTTGATATACATTTGATGTGTTATCGGCTACAGAAACTTCAAAAAATTGACAGTTATGTTGGACAGCAATTGTTCGTCCTTCGATTTCGTCAACCTGTAACAATAGAAATAATTTTTTAGTATTTGTTATACAATGAAACTAACGTAATCGTTATTGGAGTTTACTCCTTTAGAAGCGATTTCAATTTCATGCCCCCGGTACGACAATTTGATGGGTAGAGAAATCAAGTGTTAAAAAAAAGCGTTCTGTTTTTTTTTACAAGCTAACATTTTATACGTTATGTATGATATTCAATTTGAATTTATGATGTTTTACAATATCTTTAAAGATTGATTTTACATTATACATTTTCTTTTTTCGTAGGTCATTAATATATTTGAAGAAAAATAATAATAAAATAAATTTTTTATAAAAATTTAAATAATATTTTGAATTAATTAATTGAATATTAAATGTTAGCTTCTAAAAAAAATATATATATATATATAATTATTTTAAAATTTTGTTGATTGTCATTGCCACAGAAACTATACTTCTAAAACATAACTATAAAATTATTTTATTAAAATTTTGTTTCAATTTTGATACATCAATTTTGAGTGTCATTTCCATAGAAATTATAAACTATATTAGCACACTATAAATCGTTATATATTAGTTAGAAATATACAAATTTGTATTTTGGCTATTAATAAATTTAAATTTAAATTCTTTATTAATTAATTAATGTTAGCGCCATCTAAACAGAATATTTCAAAATTAAATACCTTTTCTTAAATTAAATAACTTATAAGAGTAAACTACAGTCACGCGTCGGAGCCGACACGCACCATTTTTGTTGTTATGAAAATAGTAAACAGTTCAGTTTAATTTATTTTGATTCGTAAATGAAAATAAGATTGCAGTGAGATAATATGAATGGTTTTAAGAAGTCATTTCGGTAATAAACAGCCATAATTACAGACTTCGGTTGGTACCTATAGAGGGATACTGCAAAGACGGGCCCCGAGACGGGGAATAAGAGAAAACGATCAAAAAAAGTTTTTAATGGAAAATCTAACTTTCGAATAAAACTAATTTGAGATGGCGGTCAGCTATGATTATTGGATTGAAATATTGTGAATCCAGTGAAAAAAGTGTGTGTGGGTGTACATATGTACGCACGTAAGAAGTTATACTTTTTTTTAAAATAGTTTATTAAAATAATATTAAGAAAGTCAACGGAACTAAGACACAAAAGTTTAATAAAATGATATAATAGTGAAAAACTACAATTATATATTATATATTGTATCTTAAACCAATGATTTGACATATTATCATGGTTGAACAGAACCAGCGTCACTTCTTCCGTTAAAGACTGGCATTAAATTCATGATTTACATTAGAATCAGAGTTTCTTCTATTATCAGAAATATGAAGCACTAATGATGAAGACATTCCTGTACCTAATTTCAACTGTATAGTCAATTTGAAATTTTTTTATGTAAGAGCTGGTGCCGTTGATATTTACTATAATAATACCGATCATTCGATTAAGCGAGTGTTACATCAGTCCTGTGCTATATCAGCGATTCTTTACATGCTGAAAATGACACTCTGATCGGATTCAAAATTATATAATTTGATACATAGCGTCGTTATCATCACATTCTATTGTAAAAAACAAAGATAGTATTGATAAATATTCGTAAAGGTTATCTCATTTTGTATGTTATATACATTTATTTTATTTATCCCCATCATCATTATATTTTATTGGAATGTTCAGTACAAAGTTTGTCTGAACGCCCCCGTTGCATAACTTTAAAATAGAATTTATGACTGAAAATATGATTTATGCAAATTTTTCTTTCTCCCGCTAATGTATCTTTCAATTATACAATTAATATTAAAAATAATTTAATATTTTTGGCAAAAGATTTCAAATTATTTAAAATTTAATGAATCTAAATGAATGTATATGTTATCTAATTAAATTAAAATCAATATCATTTTTTTTTGGTTTTGTTTAAATTGAACACTACTTAGATACTATATCGATATTAAAAATTCGTTACGCAGGAGCTGCTTCAACTTTGCGAATTTCTTGAGAATACATTAATCAGTCTCTAGCGGTCCAATTTTATTAATAAATGACATACGTCAAGGATAATGTGGGGGAGGGGGTGTATAAAGAAAGAAAAAAAACACAAAATATAAAATATCTCTCTTAATATAAGAACAATCGAAAAATGCGTAAGAAATAAAGTTGTAGAAAATCAAATTTACTATAATTCATCACCTTGTCATTTTTGCTCAAACTCTAATGTGTACAGAGATATTAAGGAATTTAACTTTCAATCTTAAACCATCAATACTTCTGCAAATATTAGTGTAAAAGAAAAAATGATAAGAAACAAAATTACAGAAAAACTTAATACCTACAACTTCTTCAAGTTAGATACTTCCTATAAATTTTTCGATTTTTCAAATATTAAGGGAGATGTCAAATTTTCTGTTTCCCCCTTCCTTTAAACCCCCCTTTCCCCTAGTCCGATTTTACCCATTAACGAACTCGACCTTTAGAATATCAAAAGCACCTTAAATACCAAATTCCATTCCGATCAAATGAAAACTGTGACCGCTAGAGTGATTACAGACATATATATATATATATATTACAGATAGTGATTTTTGACATCTAATAGGTAGGATCGATGGACATTTGAAGAAATTTTTGCGAAACTTTATCTTCGGTACGGGACTAATAGCTCTATTTCCTTTCAGGAAATTCGCTAAAAACGTTTTTAATTCAATAAAATATATATTATTTGAAAATAATTATGTGATGCGAATATTATTATCTAAATATAAATCGGTAGATAATTATTTATAACTTTTTAGAATGAAGTTATGTTCGATGTTTATGTAATAGTTTTCAGTTTATAAACACAATGATCAATTTTAATATTTATTTGTATTACAATTATTTAAAGTTTCCTTTCCTATCCTGTCTTAAAATATACTTATGACTGTGTTATGCAGCCAGCTAGCATTGTGATTGCATTCAAGAATGGAATTGTGAATAATTTGTTTGTATATGAAACAAAAGGAAAAAAGCATTTCGAGTCACGAGTATTAGAAAAACATTTGTATAGACAATGTTAGTAATTGAGAAAAAAAAAATTCTACAACAATTTATTTAAAGAACGTGAATTACATTAAAGTTAAAATATATACGCTTTTTCAGAGTAATTTATGATTTGTTTTTAATACGTCAAAGATATTTAAATGTTTTGGTTAATTCCATTGTTAAAAATTGTTTGAAAATTTATTCTGTTTTATTTGAATGAAGATGAATCATTTCTGGATAATATCATCAGTTCTAAATTGATTTTTGTATTATTATTTATATCGGGAATTTTTATTCTTTCAGAAAAACAATTTATTATGTAAGTACACTCCCGTTCAATAAAATTGAATCAACCTGAAATGTTAATTTTCTTACATTTCATAAAACTCCTTACTTTTGTAACTCTCTGTATATTATTTATTTATAAACAAACATAAGTTGTGTATTTTTAAAATATGAAAAAGGAAATGGAAGTTTTATATTTTTTATTTATGTAAATAAGTCAGTGATAGAGTAAGAATATGTAATGTAAATACATGTTAAGTGTTATATCTCCCTTTTACGTATAAAAATTAAATAAAATGTTGTATATGTCCAAAACAGTAACTACAAGAATAATTAAAATTGTGAGAGACTAATTTGATTCAGGTCGGTTCAATTTTATTGAACGGGAGTGTACAACAGTGTAAAATATCTAGTAAAATGTTGAAATTATTAAAAATCATTGCATCAGTGTCATGGGCGTGCGCAGGATGTACAAGAATTTTTTTCTGGGTGCGAAAACAGCTAATTGGGTGTAATTAAAGTCAATAGCTTTTCTTCTTACTTATATGTGTTGCAAATAGGAAAGATGTGGAAGATCTAGATATATTAATTATGGGAGTAAATGTTTAAGAAAGATAGACACTTACAGTATATACTTCATTAATTCCGAAGCCTAACAGGAGAAAGTAGCGGCCCTCTCATGGTCAGTATGAAAAATATTTGATTGCAATAATTAGAATATGAGAATAGGGTGGGAATCGAACCCATGACCTCTAGCAATCTAAACGAATGCACTGCCTATATGTATATATATATGTGTATCTATGGATAAATATAGATTTGTTCTTTTTGTATTTTTAGTGAGTGTACTATTCACACAATAAAGATCTTAATAACCATATAGGTTATTATAGGTCTTATGTAACCATATAGGTTACATAAGACAAATACGATGGAACTGGCGTATACTTTATAGACAAATGCCATTGAATTTTTTAGAATCGTCTTTGGTGTCGCGGTAAGCACGCTGGACTAGATATCCAGAGAGCCGAGATTCGATTCTTCGTTGTCGAGTTAATTTTTTCTTATCAATAGTTAACTAAAGATTTTTCACTGTAGATTTTTCAACGGATACAAACAATAAAACTATCTTTTAATAAATTTTAAAATATGAGACAGATGAATGAAACCAATTTAGGAGATGATTAAAAGAAAGAAGATATTAACGATTCTCGAAATTCCATTTGGCCACCCAAATTTCCAAGAATATTTATTAGAGTAATGACAATAATCTAATATTTTATAATAGCTCATAATAATTTCAAACAACACATGAGAAAATGATGTTGAATAAATATTTAGAAAATTTTTCAATTACAATAAATAACATTGACATAAAACAAAATATTTTATGGTTCATACTTAATAGGTCACAACCGAAATGTTTTATTACAAAATGTAATGAGTAACACACAAAATATGATATTATTTTATGACTGCGGGAAATATTTTACAATAGAAATTAAATTTTGCTAAGTGCTCTTGATTTCTTTATATTTTATAGTGTGAGCACACGCACATAAAACTATGATTTATCGATTTTTTAGAATAAAATTTAAAAAGAAAAAAAACATTGTATTTTCTGGGAAGATTCTATGTAATTTTAAACTACTATGTTTAATTACCGTAATGTAATTAAATATATGTTTATTGATTTTGAAATTGTTGACCATGAAATAGAGATAGGAAACTTCAGTTAACTGTTTATATTATTACTAAACGCGAAAATTTTTAAGGTGGCAGCGCCACGTGACCAATAAACAAACTTTATCTATATCCAATGTTTATTAATATAACATGTGACTTTGTGTGTGTGTTTTTTTAACGAATTTTCTCCAAAGGAAATGCAGCTATTGTTTTTGTACCAATGTTGGAATTTCGTAAAAATTTATATATATATATATATATATATAATAAGTTTATGTTAATAAGTTTATGTTTCTGTGGACAGGCTAGCGGTTACAGTTTTATTCTGATTAGAATGAAATTTGGTATTTGAGGCGCTTTTGGTATTCAAAAGGTCAAATTCGATAATGGGTAAAATCGGGCAAGGGAAGAGGGGGATTGAGAGAGATGGGGAAACACAAAATTTGGCATATCTCCCTTAATATTTTTAAAATAAAAATATATATTAGAAGTAAAGCTGTAGGTACTTAATTTTACTATAACTTTGTTTCTTATCATTTTTCTGTTCCACTAAATATCTCTGTACTCATTTGAGTTTTGAAAAAATGATCAGGGAATGAATTATAGCAAACTTGATTTTCTACAACTTTACTTATACATTTTTCGATTGTTCTAATATTAAGAGAGATATTTTATATTTTATGTTTTCTTCTTTCTCTATGCCCCTTCCCCCTTGACTTATGCCATTTAGTAATAAAATTGGCCATTCAAATACTAATTTTGATCACATTGAAATTCGCCTTTTTTTACTTAATACTTGATAAACTTTTTATTAGTTACATCAATCACTGCCAGAGGCCAGTACCCGAAGCAAATTCCTCCCACCACCTGACATTGACCTTGCCTAATATGGTTAATTTCAGGAGTAGCTTGCAGTTTGCAAAATGGTACAAAAAGATGCTTGTTTTCGAGAATTTTGTACTATTTCTGGCCAGGACATCTGCATTACAGTTTTCCAGAATGATCCTACGGTCCGACACCCATATTGAGAAAAGCATGGTGAGGACTAATAAGTTCTGCTTGTTATAGACAAGGTTACTCTCTACAAAAGATCTTTCAATAGTTTGTTGGATGAAGTAGCTTTCAATCAGTAAAACAACTAAGAGATAAATATGATTGTAGAATATTTTTGTTTAAAATAATTAGACGAATTAGATCATATACTGTCATCAATAAATTATGCCAATGTCTCATTGATGAATAGTCAAGGTTTTACATTCAAGAGTAATTTGCTTTTATGTTAAAACTTTTTAGGTAAACTTCAAAATAGTAATGAAAATCAAGTAAATAAAATATTTTTGCGTTTTCTTTTAAAGAGTTCTTTTTGTTTGTTTTGATATATATATATATATATATATCTATCCATTTGTTTGAAATTAATTCATTTCAAATGTCATTTCATTATAATAATAAGTTTCTTGGCCTACTTTTATATAACACCACCAGATGTCTTAAGTATGGATGCATTTAACAAAACATGTTCAAAAAAATTTGTTTGACATTTATGTGATTTTGACACAATTATTATATTATAAATGAATTTTCTAATGACCCTCATTCAAATATAATCCTATTGCTAAACATTTTTTTTACTTAATTTAGCTGGTACGTAATTAAGCGGTGTCGTTCACTTGAATATATGAAAATGTTGTACCTCGTTTCATGAACACACTCGAGGTAGATATTCATTGTGAAAATCCACGAATATTTCGATAATAAATAGGTAAACGTTCAAGTCTTGAAAAGATATATATTCAATATTTTTCTATAGAAACTAAAACATCAGTCTTTCCATCGATTCCCTTTGCTGAGCGGTAGAGATTGTGTCAACTTTAAAATTTTATTAGTGATTCAATGATTTAATTGTGAAAAACTCTAATAGAAAAATTATATATTGTATCTAAAATCAATGATTCTACATTTTATAATGATAGAACAGAATCATCGTCACATCTTCCGTTAATATTAGACTTTGAAAGACTGTCATTTAATCTATTATTTACATTAGAATCACAGTTGGTGAAATTTATCAAGACCAGTTTACCAATTTAATGTGGCAATGTATAATATTGTCTTGTCTTTCGATCTCCAAAAATTATACAAAGGAGTACAAATAAGTTTCCGCCCATTTTAAGACAGATGGTGTCAAAGTATAGGTTAAAATTGTCAGATTAAAGACGGCATAAAGTAAGTTTCGTCATTTAGTAACAACATAACCTTAAAGTATTATTGACATCGTATCAGTATCATTTGATTTTTTTCGTCCAAAAATGTCTAAATTTGTGCCAAATAATCATCATTTGCGGGAACTTTTAATTTACTTTTTCAATTTAAAAAAAATTGCAGCTAAGGCGCATCGATTGCTTGTAGAAGCATACGATAAGGCTGCTTTAACTGAAAAAACTTGTCGTGAGTGGTTTCAAAAATTTAAAGATGGTGACTTTGGCGTAGAAGACAAAGACAGAATATTCACGGAAAAAAACTCATTATGTGTATTTGGTGGGATCAGCTGGGTGTCGTGAGTGTAATGCGAGCGAAACCATTACTGGAGCCCTCTACCGAACACAATTGATGAGATTGAACCGAGCTCTGAAGTAAAACGCGCTCATTACTACTCCAGACACGGCGGCAAAATGAATTTCCTACATGATAATGCTCTTCCGCATGTTGCGGTTCCGGTCAAAAACTATTTGAAAACACTTGATTGGGAAGTGTTACCCCACCCGCCGTATTCAACTGATATTGCGCCGTCCGACTATCATTTATTCCGACCGATGGAACATGCTCTGTCTGAGCAGCGATTTACATCATATGAAGATACCAAAAATTGGGTTGATTCGTGGACAGCCTCAAAAGATGAAGAGTTCTTCAGACGTGGTATCCGAATGCTACCTGAGAGATGGGAAAAAGTACTTGCTTGTGATGGACAATACTTCGAATACTTTTGTATGTTTTGCTTAAGCATATAATGTATGGATATACAAAAATATTGTCTTGCCGTGAAACCAAATTAGTAACAAGTAACATATCCTGCGACAATATAAGAGTAATTTTAATAAGTGTAAAATTAACAGGAATACATGTGAAATGAAGGAAATTTTAACAAGAGCTATTTCAATATAATTTAATATTTATTATATTTTAAATCTAGTATATTTTAATCTAGTTAATTTTCTATTTATTTTCATTTTTGTCTATTGATCTCGACTTTATATCTATTTCTAATTGTCAAAGAGTAAAGTACGAGCTAATTTATACTGATGATGACTACATTGTAGTCGAAATACGTATTTATAATACAAAAAACTGAACTGAGTATTTATAATATTGTGAACAATATTACTGAAAAATTTCTATGGAAAAAAAGTAGAGAAAATCAATCGATAAATTTAGACGAATAAATAAATTTTAAATCAAACGAAACAATTTTTTTTTTTTTAATAAGAAAAGATGTACTAAGTCTCAAAGAGTTTATTTCATTCAATCAAATAAATTTTTTTAAATAAAAATAAACGAATCAAGATTATTTTTAGTAGTCATCTCCACGAAATGTATACAAATTTCTGAGAAAAATCTATATGTAAAATATTATAAATAGATATTTTGCTATTTTGTGAAAATTTCGTTTTTGTTTTTGAACTGAGATGAAAATTTATTACATTAATTCATAATATCACTTCATTTTTTTACAATTTTTGGACATATTAAGGTTGGCACATATATTTCATTAAAACAGTAATGAATTTATTCTACTAATAATATATGAAAATTTCAAAATAATCATTAAATTATTTGTTTTTATTATGCCCCAAGTTTTGTCAGTCTACACGGTAACTATAGATAATAATTTGGTTTTTTTGCTGTTTTTACGCGAATGACATACACATATTTTAAATATAAGTTTCTATTAAAAAATCATTTTTAAAAACAAGCTTTTTATAGTAAAACTAATTTTCTTCAACTTTACTTCTTACGTGTTTTTCGATTTTTTCAATAATAAGAGAGATATACCAAATTTTGTGTTTCCCTCTCCCTCTAAACCCCCCTTTCCCCTTGTCGATTCTTGTCATGCTTACAATAAAAATGCATTGTCATCGGAATTGAACCAACATGTCAAAATTCAACTTCGTAGGATAAGAGAAAGTGGTTCTAATTCAGCAAGATTTCACCCGAACATACATGCATACATACATACATATATGCATACATATATACAAGTTAAATAAAAGCTTGTAATTAAATACAGTGGCTATTATCATAATTTTACGATGCTTTTCGTTTCAAAGAATGGGTACAGTCCGTAGTGTTCGTAGCCTCGCAAATTTCGAAAAAATTTAAATCAAAATGACAGTAAATTTTATAGAAGTAATCAACGTAATCTAGGCAATTACCATTTTATGGTAACTATAAATATAGTGCATTCATAAGATTCTACAAAATCTAATATAGTAAATTCATAAAATTCAACAAAATCAAGAAAAAAAATCAAATCATTTTTTGCCGTAAATTAAAATTAATAAACATGGAATTATAGCTATTAACAAAATATGTGATTGATATAATTCTGCATGTGGATAGACAAGTAAGTCTAGTTATATCAAATACATTTATTGCGATTGAAAAAAATAACTTTCACGTGTAGAAACGGGTTATGCATGAACATCCATCCTTAAGTTGATACGGTTTAATATAATGAATTTAAAAAAAATAATAATACACACCTCTCGTAAATGTTCCAAATCGGATTTATTTCCAACTAATGTGACTGGTATACCAATTTGATTTCGTAATTGTACTAATTTATCTAATACTTGGACTGCATATTGTAATGATTTACGATCGGTAATGCTGTATGTAACAATGCATGCATCAGCCCAGTATAATGGTTCTTCAGGTATGATTTCTTGTTGATTATTTGTCTGTTGTTGGTGTTTAACATGATCTGTAGCACTGTTTAATGTTTCGCAGCATACATCCACAATTTCTACTTCTTGTGATATATTATTCACCGTTACGGTTTGTCTGTATAGAAGATCTGTAAATTAAAGAACAAATCGGTTTTATTATATATTCATTTATAAAAAATCTCTATTAACCGATGTGAATTTGAGTCTCGAGAATAAATTCAAAAATTTTATAGTTGATTTGTGCCCAACTCATTTCGAAAAAATGTTTCAATTAAAAGTAGTTTCTCCAAAAAATAGTAACAATTTATGTGCAATCATTTTTTTCGAAAACCGAGCTGAAGAGTTTTTTTGTTTGTTTGAACGCGCTAATCTCTCGAACTGTCAGTCCGATTTGAAAAATTCTTTTTGTGGATGATAGCCACATTCATGAGGAAGGCTATAAGCTATCTAGCATTACGCTACAACTCTTAGTTAGCCTTAAATATTGTAAATTAATTTGTAAAGTAAGTCGGAATAAAGATTATTAAAATAATCAAAGAGAACTCTAGGTTTTTTTGAAATTATATTTCAAATTTTGCCCCTATTCCTAGAACATTTGTTTGTATGTTATAAATACGTATTTCGACTACAATGTAGTCATCATCAGTATGAATTAGCTAATCGTAACTAACTGTGTCACAGGCACCAAATTAGCAACAAGCAACATATCTCTGAATCCATATCCCAGAGATAGTTACGATTAGCTAATTCATACTGATGATGACTACATTGTAGTCGAAATACGTATTTATAAGTCGGAATAAAAAATGTCTTCAATAGATATAGATATCCATAGGCCGCTGGTTCAAATCCGGGTGGAAGAAGATTTTTTTTAAAAATATTTTATTTTTTATTTTTTTAAATTTGTTTTTATTTAATTTGTTTAATTTTTTTTTAACAAGACTAGCTGTTATTAGAAGAATAAGCGTGTTTATTATTATTATTATTTTCAATACATTTATATTTAGCTTTCATATAAATGCGGTTGAAGTTGCGGGAAACAGCTAGTATCATATAAAACATTTAAATCAGTAATTTCAGACTGTTTTTCATGGATGAAGATAAGGAAATTAAAGCTGCAAGCCACTTTTCATAGTCTAAGAGAGTCCATAAAAGAACCATAGCCCGAAAAAGCAGTAAACCATTTTGCATAGTCTAGAAGAGTCTCTAAAAGAACTATAGTCCGAGATTCAGAGTACATATCCCATGAGAGATAAATCTCATCGACAAACTTAATTCAATGTGAAACTTCCTGAAATACCGTTAGCCTGTCGGTAGAATATCTAGCTCTTAGAATATCGGTTAAACTATGGTCAACTATTAATTAAATTAAATACTGATATGAAAAAATTAACTCGTCAACCAGGAATCGAACCTCGGGCCTCTGGATAACTAGTCCAGTATGCTTCCTCTACACCAAAGACGATCTGACAATGAAATGAAATGAAATTTGTCGGAGTATACTCTATAGTCTTCTACAGTTTGTCATACGTAACCGAAAGGAATTTGGACAAACATCGTTATGTTGACACGAAAGTATACACAAATAAACAAATATTAAATATGGTCAACTAGATTAAGTTAAAAATATATTTACCTGTATTTGATCGGTATTCGCCAATGAATCGCCGTGTGAGGAATCGAACAGTCAATGCTGTAATTAAAGAAACAGAAAGATATAATTAAAATTAAATATTTATATTTTTAATAGAATATTATTAATTAATAAGAAATGCTTTAATAATTTGATATATAAATTCATTTAAATAATATTTTATTTTTGGCTAAATTTCATAAACGATTTTATTTATGTATTATTCACAAAATATTAAATATTATTTTATATCGAATATATTAAATATAATTAAATACAATAAATAGGCAATAAATATATAATTAGTCTGAATAAATATAAAAAGTTATTATTATTACGAGATAAAATTCACCAACTTTTTTTTTAAATCATAAAAAAAATACAAATAACATATAATTTTTTTTTTATTATGTTTTTTAAATGTGGGTGTGTAAGGTATTTGCACTTTTTCAATAGCACCTCGAAAAAAAATTATTTTTAATCTTACAATAAATAAAATTTGCAACGAGAAGAAACCGTTTAAGATTCTACCTGTCTGTTTTGACAGTGAAATGAAGGGATTAGTTTACATTCACTTGAATTCGACAGTCAATTTTAAGCTTCTACAAGTACGTTAAGATTTAAAAATATATACAGTGAAAACTATTTATTACGACATACGTTTCGGTTATACTGACAAAATTGATATGGATTTAAAGACAAATATCATTTTTGTAATTTTGAGTTGGGTTAGTAGTAGTAGTAGTTGTGAAGGAGAGGCCGAAGAATGGCATGTGAACCTTTCTGGTCCTTTTTTACCGCCCCTTGAGAAGCCCATCTGCTCACCCACTTTACGGGACCCACTGGACCCACTGGACGGGCTACACTTCGACCGTAAGGTCCATTGTGATGCCTTAGGATGTGAGGATGTGAGTGGAGTGGAAGGAATTTGTGAGTAGACTAGGAATTGGGAGGATATGCGACTGCAGCCGATTATGATAGGAACTATGCCGATATTCATCTGGAGTTCGTGAAGGAAACTGCAGAGAACCTTCTCAAGCATAGCCGGTTACTTCGTTCTTGTCAACCGCCCCTTCTTTTTTATTTTATAATTGACAAACTGCCGATGTCGGGATTCGAACCCATAACCTCCCAGTTTCCAAGTACTGCTTTCTGCTCAGACATGACGCCTTAGACCACTCGGCTACTTGGCTCGCTCGGCCTCACTGGTTCCTTTCCTCTAGCCCTGTTGTCATTATTGAAACCTCAGGTTCCACTATGTAGATGTCGAGCCAAAGGATATAATGTATCTTATTCTGGCTCAGTAGTGGCATTGTGTCCCAAGGTGAAAGGGTATGTTATTTACCCAGTTACAGGCCGGGAATGCCGCGATCACTTACGGAAAAAGTACTTCAACTAGAAGGTTTATGTCTTTCTGGTTCTTATCAATGATCCACGTTTGATTTTGACGCATTATAGCCACCTATCATTTGTATGTATAATTGCCTGCAACCTGCTACAATTTACCATTTCCTGTACATAGACATACCCACCCAATAAAAAGTGTGGAAAATAATTATTACAATAATCAACCACAAATAATGAAAATATTATTTTCGGTTCCTTCAAAGTCGCTTTAAACGGTTTTCACTGTAGATACTTTCTTTTTATAAAAAAAAAAATATATATATATTTTTATAACCTTCTGCTGACCGGTATGTGGCGGATATTATATTTATATGTATGTTTGTGACCGGATGTTAATATTTGAAAAGTATTTGATGTTTATCGCAAAAATTATCATCTACGCATCGTCAATGTTTTCTTTAATATTGTTTAGGAAAATTATTGCAACTTTATGTACACAAATTCTAATTATTATTTTTGCTTTGCAATTTGAATTAGAATTCTTATAATTGCGTAGGCTCTCTTTTGGATGTATACGTCAACTATTCTCTCATAATAATTTTGGAATTTAGATCATATGACAATGAGTTTTGTATATTTATTTTATTTGCAATCATTCAAACGCATACACGTGCTGCTCTACAATTACGAATAGAAATAAAAACTTTTTAATGAAAAATGAATTCAACAAAATGCATTTTTTTTCCATGAACGTGTGGTTATTGCAGTCTTAATAATTAAGACTGTCTTATCGCCCAGTCGTTAAAATGTAATATTTTCTTTTTGCACCAATTCACAAAGTAACATTAAACTTTATTAACATTCTTTAACATCAAATGCTAGATATGAAACATCATACAAATCTAGGATGGGAATCAAACCCACGACCTATGGTGCTAAATGCTTTACCACTGAGCTACCTGAGATGTTATGGTAGTGGAATGCATATGATCTCTCACTATTTTGATGTCAATTTTTTATTAATTTGTTTATTTTTACAGAATTTTTAATTTTTTTTAGCGAATTTCCTGCAAAACAAATGAAGCTATTGTTTTTGTACCAATGATGGAATTTCGTAAAAATTTCTTCAAATGTCCATCGATCTTACCTACTAGATGTTAAAAATCACTATACGTTTATGTGTCTAGCGGTCACAGTTTTATTCTGATAGGAATGAAATTTGGCATTTGAGGCGATTTTGGTTTTCAAAAGGTCAAGTTCGTTAATGGGTAAAATCGGACACGGGGAAAGGAGGGTTTTGAGAAAGGGGGTAACACAAGATTTGGCATATCTCCCGTAATATTTGAAAAATCGAAAATTTATAAGTTGTAAACTTGTAGAAAATTAGTATTACTATAATTTTGTTTCTTATAATTTTTTCTCTTACTCCAATATTTACAGAAATATTTACAATTTAAGATTGAATGTTAAAATTCTAAATATCTCTGTACACATTAGAGTTTGAGCTAAAATGATAAGATAATGAATTGTAGCAAACATTATTTTCTACAACTTTACTCCTTATATATTTTTCGGTTGTTCTAATATTAAGAGATATTTTATATTTTATATATTCTTCTTTCTCTATGCCCCCCTTTTCCCTTGACCTATGCCATTTATTAATAAAATTGGCCTTGCAAAATAGTAAAATCATATTAGATGTGATATTTCATTTTGATCACACTAAAATTATGACCACTAGAGAGTGATTTATGTATTCTAAGGAAATTTGCTAAGTTGAAGCAGCTCCTGCGTAACGAATATTTGTTTGTTTGTAAACTAACGTCTTTCGTTTACAAAGTAATGAACGTTTTACCAACACTAATTCCGCAGTTTACTCAAATCACCGACAAAAGAGTGAAAAACTTGCTAAATTCAATTCAAGTTGTGGTAAAAAAATGGATTTAGCAAGCTTGTAATAATCTTAGTTGATTTTCAGAATATTACATATGAGAGATTTCATATTATAAACGATGCATTTTATTAGTCAATTAATCAGTTATACGATATCGTTTTTCGTCATGTTATAGGAAAAACAACACATATGTGTACGTGGAAATTATTAGCGGAAAACTCCAATTATTTTCCATTTATTAATAAATTAAAACATTTCAAATATGAAATAGATAAATAAATAAATAAATTTCATATGTACAATCTATTTTTTGAGTGTTTTCAGTTATTTGAAGTATTACTTCATATAAGAATTGAAATTTTTTTAAAATTATATATTTAGATATAGTTTTTCTTGGCGCAAAAGTCTCTAGTCTTTCTTACATGTGAAAAGTTCGTGGTACAATCATTCACTAATAAATGATTTATTAGCGCATGGTATCATTTTATATACGCTTCATGTAATTGTCTGAAAATTTTTCCGTCATGATCAAGGCCAATTTAATGTACAAATTCTTTATTTTCGTACGTCATAATATTTATCGTTTATATATTTATCGATCTGTATAAAACTATTGAATTTTCTATTTCAATTAGAATGAGTTTCATTGATTTTTTACTCATAAATTATTTTGTATGAAGAATTGATTTATTTTACTCAGTGCCCTTTATTTAATTTAAGAAAATCAAATATTTTCGACTGATTGTGAATGGAGAAGTCTCCTATTCACTACCCTATTTGTACCCAGTAGATTGTAAATATACCAGGATATATTAAGTTTAGCTCCGTTTAGTTCCTTTGTAACGGTAGAAAATATTGATTGCAGAAAACAATTTTTGTTATAGGTGTTCATAAAATGTCCTAATTAGTCCATTTTCGCATGCCCGTCCGCCTGTCTGTCTGTCCGTCTGTCTGTTGACACGATAACTCAAGAACCAAAAGAGGTAACAAGCTGAAATTTTTGTGTGTGTTCTAGAGCAAAAAAGTAAGGTCAATTTCGTTAATGGGCAAAATCGGACCATGTTTGGGCAAAATGGGTAAAACTGCCTATCTTTAAAACCGTAAGAGATATAACAAAAATTTAATAACAAAAAATCTTCTTTTTTTTTAAAATAAATAACTTTTGTTTGAATATTTTTTTCATAAACTCAGTATATACTAGGTATTCAAACAATTAACTTAGTTGTTACATTTCTTGTTTTTTTAACACTGGAAAACTTTTCTACTAAATTCTTATAAAGTTGTACTAAATAAATTAAATTTTAAAAAAGAAGAAGTAAAAATAACAACTAACTGAGGCAATTGCTGAAATACCCGGTTTGTATTGATAATTACAGAGGTGAATCAAAAGAAACAATTTTTATCTCTTACGATTTAAAAGATGGATATTATCCCCCGCACATTAGTTCGATTGCAACTATGACACCAAAAATAATGAATACTTACTGTCAACAAAAGTTTTGCATAGTATCTTTGCATACTATCATAAATGTTAGAACACTATATATGTTATATTCGATATGGCAAATTTGGATAGATGTAATAAGTAACTGAATTGTACTGCTTTTTATACTTTCTGCTTTGAATACCGTCGAGTGAACTACCTTAAGTATTTACAACCTGTACTTTGTGGCCAATTTTCATAAAAGAGATATTGTTAGATTCGTATTGATCCTAGCAGCCATAAATACTTGACGCAATCAATATGGGTGTAAAATAATACTTCTTGAGAAGAAGATTTAATAAATGTACCGGCCACCAGTTATTTTTAACAGATTTTACATGCCTTAAATAATTGTGTAACGGGAAATATGGTTATTTCCACTTTTAAAGAAAACGAAATTTCCAAATACATTGAATCATCAGTCAGACCATATCGATTGGTTTTTTTTTACAGATATGATTATTATTAGATACATTTGTCTGCTAATTTTGTTTCGTCACATGGAATACGTCACACATTTAATGACTAATTTATTCATTACATAAAATCAAAACAACATGAAGATCTTTTTTTACTTGTTTCTAATAGAAAATAAACAATTTAAAATAACAAAAACATTGTATGTTATATATTTGATAGAATCATTAAGTGTATAATACTTATTTATAGATATATTAATTGGCAAACGAAGTTTAACTTTTTGAGACTTTGGTGGTGTTGTCTAGTTGATCACATCACCTGTATATACATATACCAGTTGATCTGTGCGGCTTCGCTCGCGTTAAAGCAAATATATTTCGGATAAAAGCAAAGCTATTTCAATAATTTACCTTAACCACACGCAACCCGTGGAGCGGGTCTTGTTTATTTTTCAAAAAGGAACATTATTTGTTTTTGAATTTTTTTTTTATGGCTTATGATTTTAAAGTTATTTTCATACCCCTTGGAGGACGTGGGCATGAAAGGCACGATTATCGACTTGGCAAGTTGATAATTTTAAAGAACTAAACATAAAAAATCATACAAAAGTCCCATAAAAATAAGCACTTTCAATTTTTTAGAATTTTCCAATTTTCCGGGAAACTTTTCCAATATTTCTTACCGTTAAAACGTTATTTGGTCCAGCCGTTCTCAAGGGATGTGGTTACCAACGAACAGCATATGATTTTTATTTATATAGATTATGATACCTTGGGTTACATTATTGCAATTTGCGTAAGGATATCTAGTTTTTTTGATAATAAAATACAGTCCATGTTACTCGCTGATAATGTAGCTTTCTATTGGTGAAAGAATTTTTAAAATCGGTTAAGTATTTTTTGAGTTTATCCATTACAAACAAACCTACAAAAAATCAAATATTTTCTCTTTATAATATTAGCTTAGATATATATATATTAAAATGAGAAAAGATTCATATTTGCATAATTAGACATTGCTTAAAACTATGGTCGTTTCATTTTCAAAACAGAAATTACATTTTGTAACAATAATGTAATAATTTGCTAGCTACTTCATGTTAACTGAACAAGGATATTCAATTATTTGAGTATTGTTGTTATTAAATATTATTAAAATAATCAAAGAGAACTCTACGTTTTTTGAAATTACATTTCAAATTTTGCCCCAATTCCTAGAACAATTATTTGTAATTGATAAATACGTATTTCGACTACAATGTAGTCATCAACAGTATGAATTAGCTAATCGTAACTATCTCTGGGATATGGAGTCAGAGATAAGTTGCTTGTTGCTAATTTGGTGCGTGTCTCACTATTGTTGGTATGTTTATTATTTTGTTGTATTTGGGAAATTTTGTATTGACTAAGTTTGAATATTTCAAATTAATTAGGTGTATACGTTTTTAGGTAAATGTTTTTAAATCTTATTGTGTTTAGTATGTTTCGGTATATGTTAGTGCAGTATATTTAAGTAAAAATATTTGTTATTTTTCGTTAAATTTTCACACTAATGTGTGTTTTTCTCATTTCACTACCATAGCCTTGATTTTGTGAAAATTAATAAAATCTCAATTCATTTTATTACAAATAATCATTGAAAAATTAAACCACATGGCCCATTCAGTATTGTTTATTGCATTTAGAAACATTTTGTGGTTTGCAATGGATAAAGAGACAGGCAGGAACTCAAAAGGATAAATTTAAGCAAGCAACTATTAAGTTATACAATTACTTAAAAAATTGTGTTTATTCGTATTGTTTTTATTGATTTCGATATGTGCCAAACTTATCCTTGGCGACTGGAATTTGATCCACTTCTAATTGTCGAATCGATTTAAATTTTGCATATACAGGATGTCTGAAATTCATTCAAGAAAACTATACCGCGGTATAGAGCTGGAAAAAACAAACATAAAAGTTGAATAAAGTTTTTCGATTTGACGCTTAGTTTTTGATTAAACATCAATAATAATAATTCAACTAATTACATTTGCATTTTTGGGTGTCGCTACACTACTCCACCAATCACAGAGTGTATAGTGTAAGGAGGTGAGGCCACGCAGTGGAGTAGGGCGGCCATGCTATAGTAGTGACAATCAGATTCTCAATAAGTGTAGCGATACCCACAAAATGGTTGAATTTATTAATGTTTAATTAATTATATCTCAAAAACTAAGCGTCAAATCGAAAAACTTTATTCAACTTTTTTGTTTGTTTTTTCCATCTCTACACCGTGGTATAGTTTTCTTTCGAGGTATGAATTTCAAAACACCTTGTATATACAATTTTGTTGATAATACAATAATTTGATTTCATCTAGATAGAGGAATTCAAAAATAAAAATTTGGTGGCAGCTTTGACTAATATTCAGAAATTGGGAAATGAAGAAAACTTTTGAAAAACAAGGGTTTTCTTTTAAAATAATTAAAATAATTTTGTACCTTATAAAAAATTAATGGCGCGGTTAATTGACTAAACTGTCGGCGTATGGACAAGAACGAAAGTAACCGGCTATATATGTGAAGGTTTTCTGCAGATTCCATTCATAAACTCCAGATTAATATCGGAATAGTTCCAAACAAAGTCGACTGCAGACGCACAACCTACCAATTCCTACTCTACATACAAATTCCTTGTCCTTTAAGGGTCGGTAAAAAGGCCAAGAATGAACTAATTGCCAGACTTCGTCCTCCGCTACTACTACTACTCCTAGTATATAATATTTCTTTGTTTAAATTTTCGTAACGTATGAGTCATCATCATACAATTTATAGATTGTCGCATAAAATTTTATTCAGGTGAAGACTAATATACAAAACACTCACTTCAGTCAGTATAGAGAAGAGAAATACCTTGGTGAATTTAAAATGGATCCTTCCGTTATTCGCATACCTTCGTAATAATAACGTTACAACATTGCTTGCTTGTTATCTATTAGTACCTAGTGAATGTTTATTCTTGTCAACAACAACAGCACTGACTACACGGGCTACAGCAGTAATGGAGAAACTAGATATGACTTTGGCGAAACGCCACTATATACACACACACACATACAAATTCACACATATTTTCGATACTAAAGTATGTGTATACAGTGTGTCAATTTATTATTTTATAATAAATAAATATACTGTCCTATTAATTTCTAAATTGAGACCCTTGTATTTAAAAAGAAGTCTATGAATATTGGGTGGATATTTAAAAAAAAAAATTGATAATTTTCAAATTAGTTAAATATACTACGACACAATTTGACCTTTCTTCATGTTTGCCAAGAATTAGTTGTTTTTTTAAATTTTCAATGACGCAGTTTTCTTTATTTGGAATAATAAAATTTACAAGCTTTTTTCTACCAGTACAAATTTAATTTTAATTTCCCTGTTGAAAACTGGTCAATTTTCAAATATTTATCTATTGCATAATTAACTTCAGTTATGGCATTGATGTAGGTAGCGTGACTTACAAAGTTCTTAAAGCAGTGGAAAAAAAGACCCGTATGAATTGAACTGATAAGGCAGGACAAAAAGTGTGGGCTTTGATCAAAGCTGTTTTACGATAAAGCTTGAAATTTCTGTTGAAACTGTAACGAGCCCCAGCTTGTTAGAAGTGATAAATAACCCCTGTGACTCATAGAGATTTATAAAAATTCCTCCTGTCTATAAAATCGTATCATACTTTGGATCTTCTATGCAAGTCTATTTGAGCCTTATTTAATCGATGGAAATTGTTTGGAATACCAGTTGTTAGTATATTTGTAATAAAAAACTTTTATCCGAATAATTTTTTCGAAAACCGAATGTAAAAGGCACAAATGAAATAAAAAATTTTGAAAAATGACCGCTACTTTTGTGGCCATGTGTTACGCATTGTGACGATTGACGAAGATAACCTTTGAACACATTGCTACTTATTAGTTCTATGAAATTTATAAACTAATAAATATCACTCATAATCTCTATATATTATTTCCCGAAGGTGTTTTTTTGTCGGTATAAAATATCTGCCTTAATACTGTATCAAAATTAATGTTTGATACGCCATTTTGAAGACTATTTTCCCCACTAATGACGAAAAATAAATTAATATCTTAAAATTAATGTTTTCATTAAAAAATTACATTTTATGACTTACGGTGAGAAGTATTCGAACGGATGATAGTTAATATCTTTTTAAGCCAACTACTGTTGAATATGAGAATATTAACTAAGAGCTTGTAGAGCATGAGCTTAATCGTGTCCATCGACGCAGCATATTACATTGTAATTTTTCTACTCGGTATATATAATATATACAAGGATATATTAAGTATAGTCCCGACTTTAAAACGGTTGGAAATACTGATCGCAGAAAAAAATTTGATATAGGTGTTAAAATGACCTAAGTAGTCCTTCGTACGTCCGTCTGTAGACACGATAACTCGAAACAAAAAGACATAGTGACCAGAAATATTGTGTGCGTGTTCTAGAGTTAAAAAGTAATTTCAAGTTCGTGATTGGGCAAAATCGGATCGTGCATCCCCCGCCAGGGCGGAATTTATTTATATTTGAAACCCTAAGAGAAAAAAGACGTTCTTAGCGATTGAAATCTCACAGTATTCCGTCATTCAAGAATGTTCGACCAAACACCAGTGTAACAAGCGAATAGACGTAATGTTCCTTTTTTTTTAAATAAACAACTTTTGTTTGAAATTTTATTTCATAAAGTCTATACACACAGGCTATTTAAGCAATTAACTCAGTTAGTTGTTATTTTTACTTGTTGATCGATTGTTTTTTATTAAGTGTACACTCCCGTTCAATAAAATTGAACAGATCTGAACCGAATCAATCTCTTACAATTTTGATTATTCTTGTAGTAAATGTTTTTACTATACTTCCATTTGTTTTTTCACACTTCATATATACTACTTATCTTTGTTTATAAATTAATAACTATACAGAAAGTCACAAAAGTAAGGAGTTTTATGAAATGTAAGAAAATTAACATTTCAGGTGTGTTCAATTTTATTGAACGGGAGTGTACCAAAACCAAATCAAATATGGTTTAAAGCATATAAAAGGATTCGCTTCGTATACCTTCAGTTATGTTATTAATAGATATTGTATTTAAAGAAGACAGACAGTTATGCAATAAATAAGCAATTAACTATTTAATTAAATTACTAATTACAATTAAAGTTACATAATACAATATATATATTTATTAATAAATATATCGATGCTTATCAAATGTTTATTTATAATAATAATAATAATGTTACGATTACATAACTAATTAGAAAACATATATTTCACTGAGAACACAAATAAGTAGAAACAAAACGTATTATTATTATTCTAGAATTCTCATGTATTTCTATACTTATGAAAAAAAAAAAATATATGATTAAAAAACAGGTTTGTAGAACATTGAATGCGCACACGACCTAAGACAAAATTTTGCATTTCATTTTTGTGGTCATTATCAAATTTTGTAACATCGTTAATAAAAAAAATGTATTTTTTTTCTTTACCACATACTCAAATTAAAATAAAACACAACAAAAACATATGTTTTAATATAATAATAATAATAATGGCGCCCTAAATTTTCTGTTAAATTGACATAGATATTGTATTTTTGTTGTGTTCATACAACACAAAATACTGCTGTTGCACTAACATAAAATTGAAAAATATGTGCGTGTGTCTGACTGTGTGTTCGACCACTTAAATATATGAGCCAACACTCAAATGTAAATTGGATCATGTTAAAATTAATTTTCTGTATTTATTACAATAAACTGTGCCACTGTTTGTATAGTTTTATATCACAGTAAAATTGATTTCAAACATATACTAAATACACTTAATAATCACTAGAGTGAAGATGTACATCATTGTAAAAAAAAGAAGAAGTTTTACTCGTTGTTCCTGTTCACTCTGTTTACAGTATGTACTTATCTCACCGCCAGTTCAATTAAGGAAGTTCATGCATGAGGCTTGTTAGTAGATAAAAATGTTTTTTTTTTTGTAAATTGAATAGCTCAATTATGTAGTTATCCTCCCTCAACAATTTTAAACCTGTTGGCGATCATTTCAAAGAGTTCTTATCGATTAAAAATCAAACTTTTATGGAGTACATAATTTTTTTGTACTTAAAATTATAATAACTATATTATTAAAGTAGACACCATAATAAATAATGTTTATAAATATTCTTTGAAATATGCAGTTTATATAATTGTATTAAAAAAATGGTGTTGACGAACGTTTGAATTAATTATTTAATAAAAATAAAACTGTTTTGTTAGGTTTATTTTTGCCACCATATTTTGAAAACTGGCGACAGCGTACAGTTAAAAAAATATACACATACATAAACACATATACAGTGTCAAATCAAGATCTGTCAAAACAATTTCTAATTTACATTTACTGATATTTTACAATAAACTTTAAAAATATTTAGGTCAAATATTTTAAAAGGCTTTAAATCGTTGTAAGATTGTTGATATACTTTATTTATAAATTTTATTAAACATAGTAGCACATGAACGTCCTTAAGTTTTATAAATAAAATAATCTGAAAAATAGTTAAAAAGTATTTGATTGATTACAAAATATACGAAATTAGCGGCTCAAAATTTTATTAAAAAATTTGAAATTTTTATCGATTGACTTTCCTCTTGTAGTCAGCTCTCAGCACCATTACTTTGTAAACACCAACGAAAGTCGACAAGCATTGTTGGTTCCCATCTACCCTGATAATATCTCTTAAATAAGTTAGGAGAATTAATACAAACACGCGTTATTTTTAATATTTAAGAGTAAATGTTTTGACGATTCATAAGAAAATATACCAATGACAACCCGCAAAAAAGTGTTGTAAGTAAATAAAACAAAATACTAATTATCTAATGTTATCAGATGAGATACCAAAAAAAAAATCTTCTTTTCTCTTGTTTTCTTGAATACCAGGTGTACCTAATACGAATCAATATTCGATATATACACTGATTTCAATGCACGTTTCAATGAGCCATTTTTACAGTTTGAGAACCGTTTGACAATCAATTGTTTTGATGATATGTCAAAAAATGTTTTTGGAAAAAAATTGTATAAAATCATAATTGAATATTCCGAAGTTCCAAGTTCAAATGTTGAAAATACTTTGTTAGTATAGATTGTCTGTAATTCTATACGACTAAGAAAATTATTTACTGTGAGTGTTCCATTAAAGATTATATTTACTGTTTAATGAATTTTTTAAAGTAAGCTAAGTCATTGCTAAAATCTTTAGTTTACTCTTTAGTGTTTATTTATATTCATACTTCCCACCGCTTCCTCCAATCATTAGTATGGAACATGTTTTATCCGCTTTTGATTTACTTACACAAAAACAAAACAAAAAAAACGTCAAATTTTTTAATAATTCGCCAACTTTTCCTCGCATATAAAATACAAAGTAGTTTCAATTCCCACGGCTAAATTAAGGTCAATGAAAATGTTTAATGTATTTTTTATGAATGCGTGAATTGACTTTATGTCGATGAACTACATATAGATGTCCTCTAAATACTAAAATATTTATGTTTTATTTTTAATCAACCACTTAAATATGAATTGTAGAAAAACTTTGTGAATATAATTCGGAGAAAACGGGATTTTTATTGATAATTTTATAGCGAATTTATTACCACTGGGGAATTTTAATTTTCTCAAGTAGAAATGTACAAGAAACAAAACAAAAACTATTGCTTATAATATTTTTAAAAAAAAATTCCATAAATCATCAATTTCAAGTATTTAATAATAGATTTATAGTTGGATTCTTTAACCCTACTACTGACTTGTGAAGTGAAAATATTCTATCTACATTTTTTTTAAATTGTATTTTAATTTTTATTTTTCCAGCATTGTCTTGTTTAATCAGGACAAAAAACCGGTTTGTTTTTACTGTAGAACAAATACAAATACACATATATATAGACACATACATATATTTACATACAAATTAATATAATTTTGAAAGAAAAAAAATTTTAAATTATCGTATTTCGAAAACAAAATGGTAAAACGCTATTGAAAAAAAAATTTATTTCAGAAATATTTATCTTTACTGTCCTAGTATTTTTTTTAATACAGTCGATTTTTTTTTCAATACATGCTTCTAATGAGAGAGAATGATTACTTTGTTATTAATTATCTCGCGTTCTTAACGGTCAAAAATTTTGAAACTTCGGGATTTATAAGAAAACGTTATTTTTAGCTTGTGAAAAAAAAAATGAACAAAATTTGTCAATTTCATACTGGAACTACCATAATCGTTGTTATATCAGTAATTTAAAATAAAAATTCAGTTCTGATTTTGGAATTATTCATAGTAAAAAACAGATTTTGGTATAGATGTTGCCAAAAATATTCTCAAAAACACGGTAACTCAAAGAGATTAATTTTCTTGAGCGTGTTTTCATGTATCCCTTACATAAATATACCGTTAAAGAAAAAAAAAAGGAACAAAAGGCCAAAAATGTTATTTTTATGAACTTTTGATTTATTGTGTATCAGTTGAAATGAAAAACCTGAACCGGAAAGCATAAAACAAAATTGAACGAGTCTACTATCCCAACATCTTGGTCTGTCCAACATCTTTTAGTCACAAATTGTAAAATTTGTAGTGGAAATTAATATTGTAGTAAATCATAACTAAAAAATTCTCTCTATACAAATTAAAACATCTGTTGGTAAAACAAAAATAATATATTTGTTTACATTAGTACGCGTTTACACTCTACTGTATAGGGTTAAAGTATTATTTAAAAAAACACAAATTTCAATGGTTAACCTCTGTATATAGGAACTGTATCCAGACGTAATTCAGACATATTATTTTCAATGTCAAAAATTGCTGTTAATATTATTTCATCAGATTTTTACATTTTGGGATTTTCTTTTCCTGTAAATATGTGTTTAAATTTTAATTCGCATTGTTATCAATCCACACGGGATAGCTAAAACTGTCATGTTAGCCAGATCAGCATAAAAATTTGCCATTGCTTCATTTTAAAAATCCAGACAAAATTGAAGAAGAAGAAAGGGAAAGCTAAATGAGAAATACGCTTATTTTAGCTTGATGAAAGTTATAAAATAGTCAATATATTTATTTGTTCAACATTGTCGCTTTTAAGATTGCTAATAACAATCCCTTGTAAAAATAAAAATAAATAAAGTTAAAGAATTTGATGGTTTCCGTGGACTTTCGAATGGGAAAGTCGGTTTTTTTATTATTAATCTCAATAGATACAGGAAGAAATAAAAAATTGCAATTCAGACCTTTTGCGTGATATGGTCAATTAGTTACTATATGCTATTCGTAATTTCTACGAGTTTTTTTCAATACACAAGGCTGTTTATAGATAGAGGTCGTAGTTTTTTTTTCAACGGACTATATACATTCAACTCATTCATATATCTGACTTATATTACATGTAATAAACATGTCAATGTTTAAAAGTCTGCTTGAATGTATACTCACAAATATTTGTTTTGATGAAAAATGCATTTTCTTTCTTGTATTAATTAAGAAAAGAATCATAATTTTTTTCTTCTTCTTTTCTTAATAGCAAGTATTATTATTATTATTATTTAGTTCAAGGTTTCTCCTCATACAATTACTCATTTATTTTTGTAATGTAATTGGACAATGTGCGTGGCGCGCGGCATTTGTCTTGTGTACGTTGTTTATGTCAAAATGGGATACTTTTTTTTTCTTACTTTGTAAACATTTAATTTGTTTGGGAATTTTATTGACTTCACCTTAATATTAAAACATTATTTTATATACAGTTGACTTCATCGATATAATCCTACTTCAATGTTTTCATATAATCCTATTTCAATGTAAGTTATCTTTGAAAGTCAAATCGAAAAGTCATGTAACGACTTGTATTGGTAAATTTACAAATCATGATGTCATATTCTAAAATGGCGGTTTTAGTGAGGCTACATTTAAACAGTTTTATTAACAAAATAATAATTTTTTGTTTATTTTATTAACGCAATTTTAGTAACGCGTATGTAACTATCACAGTTGAACCCAACTACTAATTATTGCCACCAGATGTCATAGTCCCAAGGATCAAACACAATACTTTGTATTGTAGTACACAGTATCTAGTTCGTTAGAAGTTATAAATAATTGATTAATTAGGTAACTTTATAATAAAAGAATTTAAATTTATTTCATCTTTTGATTATTTCAATTTTAATTTGATTCAGGTTGTAGGCTTAGTCTGAACTTAAAGTATATAGGGATTGTCCATACACTCCTTCACAGACATAAATAGGATGTATTTCAATTGGTGTTACACACTATAAGGATGGATTCTCATAGAAGAAAATCAGGAAAAAATGTATATAAAGATCGGTTTGAAAAGATTTTCGTTGCGAAACAGACCCGGAAAGTAATAATGAAAAAAGTGTTTTCGTTAATAAAAGTTGATCGAACGTCTATAATCGATATTTAGTTTTAAAATATGTAATTTTGATCGTTTTGACACTCGTGTCGTGCCAGGCTTAGTGTATCACATATTATATAGTTCATGACCTTATTGTCCAAATTCTTTAAGTATTTAATAATAACCTTGTATAGTAAAAAAGAGCCATAAAATAAAAGCCTTCTTAATTACAAAACATACAAAAAAATTATTGGTCTTTTTCTCGACAAGAGTTTTCTGTATGGTATAACTTTTTTATAGAGCAATTTAATTAAATCACTCCTACATTCAGAGCATAAATCATTGTTCATTGTATTACAAACATTAGAAATAATAATATTATTATTAAATTATGGAAATGCGTGAGTCTGACTTGTACACCGATGGTTTCGTTGTATGCATGCATGTACAAAATAATAACCTTCTCGTATCGCAGCCAAGACTATTTGATTCATGTAATATTGAAACAAAAGTAATTTAAAAACATTCTCTACCGTGCATCGTTTAACAGGTAGGTTTAGGACGCGAACAAGTATGCCACCGGTGCTAACAGCATCCGATGATACAGCAATCAAAGGTTTCATTTTAAATCTTTAGGTACGGAATTCGAAAAATGAAAATTATATAATCTAAATATAACTACATAAACACTTGTATAATAGCATATACAAAATGAGATGTATATTTGTAGGGATTGCAGAGGGGATGATTTTACTCATAAAAAAAAAAACTACAGTGAAATGTATTTATTATTTATGGTAAATTATAATAATTATAGCAATTATACCACGTGCCGTAACGTGTTTTTCTTTCGTATACAATGTATGTGGGATAAATTGATAGTTATGTACACAGTGTTTCAGTCAAAATTTTCATTAAACAAAGTATCAAAAGATTTTACTATTATATAGTTCTGTAAATAGTTCTGCATATGAATATATCATTTGTTATCTTACAACAGATTATAAGGCTGGTTGTCAAAAACTTTAGAGTAGTAAAAAACTACCTCAAAACATTTGGCTTGCAAAACAAAACGTATGGGAAATTAATCAGAGTTTTAAACTGTCATTGAATTGGGTACTAGAAAAACTGTTATTTTTGTTGGAACCTGTGGTGTACCAGGTCTTGGACTTGAATATTTTGTTGCATTGGTACAATATAGGTATGTGTCGCCAACATACTTTTTATATCCATCAACAAACTTCGTATTTTCAAATATATAGATCAAGAAAAACATAATAAAGATTGATTTAAAGTTCATAAAATATTTTCTTATAACAAAGATTGGAGGATTAAATATACCAGAATAATTTGGTATATCCTAACAAACGACAGCCGAAAGGAAGCGAAAAAACATCGGTTTATGTCGAATCGTCACATCTTTAAACACCTGCTTTAATACATACTCTATTTTCCAGTTTTCACTATAGTTTTTATAGTTATTTGCAAATTTGAAACTGAACCGAAATCTTAAACACCGTTATACTGCCAAAGCGAAAACTGACATATATTTTTTCAATTGGACCGGAATGAAAACCGAAACGAAAAAGGTTTGATATCATGAAACTAAAAGTAGTCAAATAATAATAGTTCCAATGTTTCTTCAAATTTAATTTAATATTAGACACATCAAATTGAGAGAAATTTATAGTTTAGTTCTTAACAATCTGAGAATTCTATATCTGTGTCTGTTGATTAAATAGTAAAATATCAGAGGGAGGAACTTCTGTTGAACTCTGTACTATATAAATATACATTTTTTAAACGGTACACGAGCCTCGAAAACTGTATATAAATCAATTATATTTGAAAATTTTTTTTGTTTGTAAATTAATTGGAAAAGTTTGAATTTTTTCGAATCGAAAATATAAATTTAATTATTATAACAAAATAAATATTGTAATGACATTAAAGTACCAATAAATTTTGTATAAAATTTCATATCATGCTTTTTTTTTTTGATTATTCAATAAATTTTATTAAAATCAACTTTTAGTGTACCATTAATGTACAAATTTTTAAACGATATCAAAACAGTGTAGTTATTTCTCAATTCGACGTGTGAATATGTGGTTTTTAAATGTTTGGACGTTTCAATGAAAAAGAGCATATTTGCAAAATGGTGCTATATAATTGGATACAAAAAATTACTGTCAAAGTTACAATTCTAATCCAGTTTGAAGAAGCTTAATTGTTTTAGGTTAAGGCCATGTTTAGAGAATCGTAGAGTTTCAAAATCGGGATCAGATCGCCCAGTTCATTTATTTCAATGTTTATTAATTTAACTTCACTTCCACCATTTAATATAAACCATTCAAAGCACTGTATTTTATTCAAGTAATAAATGTTCTGTTCTGTTTGAATGTAATCTCACTCTTGACAGTCAAACCAAACAATATAAATACAATATGATAAACTTACATATTAAAGTCAATTGAACATATCTATCTGAGCTTCATGGGATATTTCAATTTTATCAAATTCTTAAGAAAAGTGAGTTAACGAGGGAACTACCTTACGAAAAACCATCTAAAAAAACATACAAAAAAGAAAAGAATGTTCATGTCATTTGTAAAAAATTCCAAAAAAATTATAAATTTCGCAACGACAAAAAAAAAGAGAAGAATTTGTATATGCAATTTATTAAAAAAATTACCAAATTATTATTGTTTATTATTTTAAATTTGTAGATATTTATTTATAAAGTAGAAAATTCCACTTAAAAAAATGGCAATGCAATTATGAATTGAATGTGCATTCATGCTGTTTGGCTGGCAATCTCATAATATATACAGTTCGTAAAGTTTTTTTCGTAATATAGAAATTTCAGTATATCATGCATGTGAATGAAACAGGCGTTCTACCCAGTTTCTTCAGTGATATGCTGCTATGCAAACATTGTACCACTGTTTCTTATAGTTTTAAATGAAACAAACAAGTGTAATGATTATTTTAATATCATAATAATGCATAAATCTCCGCTTTATATTAAATAGTTCGGTTAATAGGTTTTGGATTTTGAAGAAATAAAATCTGCGATATTCATTGGGTTATTTACCCTTAATTTGTATTTAAAATACATTGAATACCTATTTAATAAATAAAAAAACATTCGGCTTTCGGTTTTCAATGATAATAATCGCTTTGTTACGATAAAAAATTAGCAGTCTGTATATGTTAATGTTCCAATAGTTTCCTTTCAATACTAATAATAATGAGTGAAATGGATGGTACTTTTGAGTATATATTTATTTAATACAATTATTCATACCATCGCATATCTCAATAAAAATTTAACACCAATGAATAGTTTGTGGTATGTGCATTTCTAAAAATACTTGTGTGTAAAAATTATTACATTTTATATGCAGCTCATGTATTATAACGTGGATTAAGATTCCCATCATCATCCATACTGCTATATAAATGTGAAAGTAACTATGTTTGTTTGCTACCTCTTCACGACTAAATAGCTAAATGGATCGTTATGAAATTCGGCAAGGAGATAGATTATATCCTGGGGAAGGACATAGGCTGCTTTTTGTCTCAAAATATAATCTTGAAGGGGCTGAACATTAAAAAAAAATACATTCAGTCGAACATAGAATCTCTTTCATTTTTTTGGAGTGGGTTTAAGTTTTTGTTGATTTTATCATTTCCACAGAAACTATACTTCTAAAAAATAACTATAAAATTATTTTATTAAAATTTTGTTTCAATTTTGAAATGTCAACTTTGATTGTCGTTTCCAAAGTAACTATAAACTATAATAGCACACTATAAATCGTTTTATATCGTTGTATATTGTATACATATATCATATAGCGTGATTATTATTATTATTTTCAATGCATATATACACATACTATTTTGAGTGCTTTGGTATTTATCATACCTTTGAGCCAATCACGTGTGGTCTTCGTTTTGTTTGAATTTATCCATTTCTATTAGATGTTGTTGAAGAATGCGAGGATCGCGAAAGAAAGTAGAGGCGTGTGCTAATATGCGGCAGGTTCGATTCACCCTGTATTTAGCTTTTATATAAATACGGACGAAGTCGCGGGAAACAGCTAGTTTTATATAAAAACATAAAATAGTGTTTTAAAAGATATTTGGATGATGACCGTTTTTTGTTTGTTTGTAGAAATCCGTATAGATTCGATAGAAATCGAAAACAAAATGTAAACAAATTGATTTTCAGACTTTTTTATTATTACCAAATCCATGCACTAAATGATTTGACTACTACTGTCACAATACGTCTGTTTGATTGGAAATCTGTATACAATTTACTATATTGATATCAATATTATTTTTTCTTGACAGTGTAGGAGAGAACTATCCGAGCTTTATTTATAAAATTAATCTTTTTGAATACAACTCGTCTTATTGATTTGAAATTTTCAAAATAAATTATTATTAATAATTCTTAATACGTAGTGTGATCTAATATGTTTATTTGTCAGAAACATATGTCTATTGAGATAGTCCAGCCAAATAATATGTAGGAGTTTTAACTAACCATAATTAGTTTTTAGGAAAATTTATGAAACAGCTAATTGTAAAAGTGTAGGAAACTTTCTGTTAAAATTAGAAACTAATTTAATCATTTTATTTTATGAGTGCAAGTATTTTGTAGAATCCAAAATAACTTCTTAATATATTTAATGTATGTATTTCTTCGCAATAGAATTACAGACAAGATTTATAAGGAAGGAGGACAATAATCATATCCAATTTCGATATTTAAATAAAGCACAAAATAATTACTCAAAGTAATCAATGTTTATAGTGTATTGGTAATCGTGGGTGGATTTTATTAATACAAATCAATCAACTTGTATATAAAGTAGTTGTGATTTATTTGTAAGATGACGTAAATATCATCAACATTTAAATTACAACTCTATTAATCGGATATTAGCTAGATATTTAAATCTAGCGTTCATATCTTTAACTAAATTGACCGTTATACGTTCACTATGAAATCGTGAATTTACATCACGTGGGTGAGTATTATATAAACATGTTTAATACCTACCCACTTTATATGAGAGAAGTAATTAAAAGTCAAGTTTAATTTGCCAATGGTATATGACGTTTCGTGCAATGGAATATTATAAAATTTTGTAGACAAATAAATTAAATATAAGGACCTATTTCTGGGGCTATCATTTTTAGGTATTTATAAAATAATATTTACACATATGATTAATTTCTTTGAGGATTCTTGGAGAGAAAGAATAGAATACTTGCGATGCATACATGTTGAGTTTAGGTGAAAAAATCGTAGGTGATATGGTAGCAAACCTTATGGTAGCAAAGTTACGTTATGCAATTTTTACTGACGGCTATAAATTTTTCATGTAGTTAATAAACACAAGTTTTTCATATAACTATGAAAATGACAGAAATATCTGTTTTCCGAATAACTCAAAATCAACCATAGAAAATTTAAAAATATACAAGTACTGTCGCTAATAATATGTGCTCATAAAAACGTTAAAATAGCAATTTGTGACGTTTAGAGATTTAAATACCACAAATAATATAATTAACACTATAAATATGGTTTGTAAAACAGACGTTTACATTCACATTTTTAAAATATTTTAATAAATTTATTAAAATTTTTTTTATCTGCTGTTATTCTTTTAAAAGAGATTAGAGAAACAAGAAGCTTTGGAATGTCATCATCAGTACAAACAGAAAAAAATATGTAAAAAAGTATTGATTTCGATTGAATTTTCGACAGAATTTATTCTTATCCAATAAATTACATCGCATTAAAATATATATATTTTGAAAATGAACATTTTTTAAATGAATCATTATACATTATAATAAAATGCCCATATATTTTTACAAACTAGAAATATTTATTGATTTTTATTGATTTTTTTAAATTATTTTTAAATAAAAAATAAATTATAATATGTTTATTGCCTTTATTGTGAACGTGATTTTGTATGTGTGTGGGGGGTTTTGTTAAAAAAATTTAAATATTTATTCAAACTTTTCAACAGATTTTTTCGCACATTGCAGAAATTTATAAACATAACAAACATATACACACAGTAAATAATGTCTTTATGTATTTTATGTTTCTGATTTAGGTTCTTTTGAGTGAATGCACCTAGTGAATCATCCTTTTGCACTAATGGTGTTAAAAGAAAACATTTTATATATCCAAAATTACATAGCTGTTTGTTTGTCCAACTAATGTCAAATTTGCAAAAATAGTAACCAAGTACTATGTAGAAACATGTGTTCTGAATTTTGTTTGTTTACGTGTCATATATTCTAATTATGCTCCCCCTAAGAAAGGAGATTTCATACATGCGCAAACAGTGTACTAAGTTGAAAGTATAGAAAATTGTGTCAAAATAGAAGTTCCTCTTTTTTCTTATAACTAAAAACGTATATCAAAAAAAATAATACTACGCTTGCTTAGAAAAACATTCGATTAAAAACTTTCATCAAAATTTACGCGTGTAAAAAGGGGCTGAGAGTGTTTGTATAAGAATTTCTTGTAATGTGTTATGAATTCAATCAAAAGAATCATTTATTTCATTTCAACACTAACAGAAACAATACTTAAAAAAAATCTTACCAGATTTTCCGACGTTCTTATTTCCAAGGATGGCAATTCGTAAGCGTGGTAATGTATTTTTTTCATCAGTTTTCATGTTTAATTCTGTAACCAAAAAAAAAAGACAAATTATATAAAAAAAATTTCCACAAAATGCACATGCACATTTCCACAATAAAAAAACACATGCAATAAATATTTAAAACCTAAAATGTACAAAAAAAAAAAAAACTTCATATATCAGATGAAAGTTGTCGTTTTGTTATTCAAGACGACGACATTTTAGGCGCCGTGCCTCTGCCGTTCAACAACAAAATAAATGTGAAAATCTGATGAATGGTATTTATAAAAAATAAATAAAATCAAACGAGTGAATTATATGAAAGCGGAACAGAGATAGTGAATATAAATTTGATATAAAATTGGATTTTATTATAAAACATTAATAATAATATTTTATTTTAATACAAATTTATTTTGTCAACATGTATGCCATTCGAACAAGAAAATATGTGGAAAAATTAATATGTATACTGTAAATATTTCAAAATCTTTGTTTATGAAATATTAAAGTTTCAAACTCTTCTCTCCCCGCAATATCACTTCCACATAAAAATTTTTGTTTTGGATCAGTAAACTAATATCCAAGTCAGTCATCTCTTAATTAATTAACATTCTTTTTCGTTTAAAAAGAAAATTTTTTATTTATAAACAAAACTTTCTCGTTGTATTTATTATATGAAAATATATATTATTTTTACTTATTAGTGAGAAAAATATTATTATATTACTATTTTTGGGTTGTTCGATTCGTACACATTAAATGTTACATTATTTTAAAAAATTTTGCGTGTCAGCTCCGACGCGTGTGGAGTTTACTCTTATAAGTTATTTACTATATTACGAATATATATATATATATATATATATATATATATATATAGATGGCGCTAACAATAATTCATTTATACAAAATTTAAATTTACTAATGGCCAAAATACAAATTTGAATATTTCGAACTTATATTTGACGATTTATAGTGTGCTAGTATAGTTTATATGGAAATGACAATCAAAATTGTCATTTCAAAATTGAAACAAAATTTTAATAAAATAATTTTATAGTTATTTTTTAGAAGTATAGTTTCTGTGGAAATGACAATCAACAAAATTTTAAAATAATTATATATATATATATATTATATATAAATATATATAAATATATATATATATATATATATATATATACATATATATATATATATTTAGAAGCTAACATTTAATATACAATTCAAAATATTATTAAAATTTTTATAACAAATTTATTTTATTATTAATTGTCTTAAAATAAATTAATGACCTACGAAAAAGGAAAATTTATAATGTAAAATCTGAAAAGATATTGTAAAACATCATAAATTCAAATTGAATATCATAACGTGTTAACTGTTAGCTTGTAAAAAAAAACATAACGTTTTTTTTAACACTTGATTTCACTCTTCAAATTGAAATGAATTCTTAAGGAGTTAACTCCAAAAAAGTAGGCAATTTTAATTATTACGAACATCCACGTTTTGGCATGCTGATGCAATTATTAGTATGTCTGAGAGAATAAAATTAATAGTCACATCACCACAGGTTTAATAATGAAAAGCGTTTGATTTATTAAAAACTATACTAATTTAGCGACTTCTCCCTCAGACTTCACACCATTTCTTTGAAGGCACTAATAAAAGTGAGCAAGTATGTTCTCATCTTTCCTAATAATGCCTCTCAAATAAATTAGGAGAATACAACAAACGCGCAGAATTTTATATGTTTAAGAGTAATGAACACCCTAAACCAGAATATTGTGGAGGGACAATATACAAAACACGAATCGTCTAGTTTTTCTTTTGTCTACTAGGTGTACCTAATACGAATCACTATTCCAAATATCGGTGAATTTTTAGTTATTTAAAATGATACAAACTTATCTTTAATTTTTTTTTGGAATTAGTGTTTGTTTATTTGAGTAGGTACACAAATTTTTTTTTTGTGTTAGTGATCGAATAACCTGAGTATAAAGTATACAATATTTGCAGGAAGTTGTAAAAAATCTTAAATGTGTATGTAAAAAATGTACACTACATCAAACAAAATTTACTTGAATTAATGATTTGTTTTAGAGCCATAAAAATTATGATAATTTGATGTTAGTGTTAAAAATACAATATTTTTTGTATATTGTTTTGTTAATATATTCATTGAAATCTTAAATATTTCAAGATTTTCATAAATTTTTAGTGTTTGTTTATAATACTGACACAGTTAATAATTTTTAAAACGGCTTTTAGGTAATCACGGATTTTATAATACGTTTATTTGGACCAGAATTCCATACCCCTGTAGTACAATATAATTTTACTATATACCAGATTGAATACCAAAGTATTCCATAGCTTAGAGGATAATTTCTTACATGTCAGAACGATTATTGATGAACAAACTTCTCAAACTTTTAATGATATGCTATTTTCCAATACTAGAATCTAAATGTAATATCATGAAACTAAATAGGTTTTATGACATCAACATAAATCCCACATCTACTAAAAACAAAGAAGACCAGGTTGTCATAAATATGCTTAAACCAATTTATTTGGAATATAAATATTTAGCAGTTGCAACCAATAAATGGACTATGAGCTATCGACTGATATAAAAAATTTTATTTGCGAAAATCAGATGCTGATGTTTGGTTTTTAATGACAATAGTGTATAATAATTTTTGGTGACTAAAATTAAAATGGTGGGAGCGCCGATTATTATATAGATAATATTGTCTTTCTTAGCAGACATTTATCTAGCGCACGGTAGTGCGGCAGGCGGAATTTTAAAGGGTTTTGAGCAGGTCGAGTTTTGTCTAGGTACTATAAATAATAAATTATTGTTCTTAGAAAGGAAAGGCAAAAAAGCGAAATATACCCACAAATTGTCAATAGAAAAGCAATAATCAAAGCCCAGAATGATGAGATAGATAGATTGTAGAGGCTGCCCTGGACGGGCTACACTTCGACCCAGAATGATATCAGATATAACAAATAAAAATAGCATTTCTATAGTGTTGTAAAAATCATTAAAAACATAATCGGATATTTCTATTGAAAAATTTTTTTCATTGTTTCATAAATAAGGTTTTACAATGAATCGTCCAATAATCGTCTGAATACTTCTTTTTCCCGTTTAATCTGTGGAATCAAATTATTTTCAATTGACCAAGTATTCCAAGAGTTTCATTGTAAGAATTGTTGGATTTATCTGTTTGACTAATACCTTTCTGTTAGGAACGTGAAAAGTGAATTTAACCGTACATTATTCATTTTTTACTTAAACTACATAATTATTTAATAAACTAAAAAATTCAGTTCTATGAATAAAATATACAAAAGTCCTTAACGTTTTATAAATAGCCTTAGCTATTATAATAATTCTCAACGATTTAAAACTACATTATGAATAATACAAAACATTATTTCCCTGGTAAACATTTTTCAAAACACATATTTGTTAACATGTATGTGGCGAGGAAAAGGGGATAATATATATAATGTAACTCATATATGTATGACATGTTTATGACTTATTTATCACATCTTATTTGTTTATCATTTAGTACAAAAACGAAAAACTGGATAATTTATGAATTTTCTATTCAAAAATAGAATAAAAATAGTGAGATGAAAATTTGTCTACGAAAGATAAGTCCAATAAGGAAGGATTTTGAAATGTTCGATACAATGTCTTTTTAATCTTAAATTATAGATCTTAATTCATATTTACATTAGATGAATTGAATTAAGTGAAAAATGTGGGGAATCAAATCGTTTGATCATTGCAGTACCAACCCGAACATTATAATTATAATTACAGTCATAAATTTCGTATATGTTGTAATATGAATCTGACCTAAAAAATTATTACACTTTGGATTAATAATAACCAAAAAAAACTCTCGATAATCTACAAAATTATGAAAATATTTTATTTTTACTTCTATGTACAGTTTCCAATGTAAAATTTGTAAAATATTGTTTAGAGGTTTCATTATTTATTTTTAAATCGAGGTTTTTACATAATTTTAAGGTTTGAAATGTCAAAATTAGTATTTCTACTAAAGGTTTGGGTTTTTTTTTTAAATTGCCATCATAAATATCTTAAGAACCGAGAGTACTAGAATGAAATACGTTTACAAACAATTTTACAGGTCTCCTGTAGAGCGCCAGATTTAAACCCAGTACTCCCGCTTGTCTACCCGTTCGCCTGTTTGTAAACACCGTAACTCAAAAACGAAGATATAGAGCAAAAATTTTGTGCGCGTATTATAGAGCTACAAAGTGGGGTAAAGTAAACCAATTTTCCAGGAATACATATCAGTGTCTAAAAATACCGAGCAAATTTATCACTCAATTTATTTTAAAGTAGGTGTTAGTTTAAAAGAATGAAATTGGTATGTAAAATATTTATTTAGAAGAAAAACTAAATTAATGTTTGATTCCACCAAGACATTTGCATAGACGTCGCACGAGTACTTCAGACGATATTTTTAATTTTTGAGTGAAAAAAACACAGAAACTTCATTAGACATCGTGCGAAAATTCTAGTGGCATTTATTTAACAACAACAAAAACAAAGAGTGAGATGTAAAATATTTTCAACAAATAAGAGAGAATGAAACGCAATAAAAATAAACTTTATAATAATGTTTCGAACTCATTATATTGTTTTACTTGGCGCTTGTTGACAAATGAATGAATATTTACAAACAGCTGCCTTATTTGAATACAAAGTCCGATTTTCGTGTCTGTCTTAATTACTATCAATATTTGAGCAATTCATGTTATCGTACTTTGTCCGAAAATATACTAATTTCTAAGTGCGTGTTTCAAAAAAAAAAAAAACTTTCGTTAGGTATTAAAATTATCTTCTATACCGTATGTGTTGGAAAGCATTGCTAATAGAGAATCAATGTTAAATATTATTTACTATAATAACTATACACAATATGCTTAATAAAGAAATAAAAATAGTGGGGGTACTCTTAAGTGTGTCTGTTGTGTATGCTTGCTGGACTGTTTTGTACTTAGTACTGCTTTAAAATGTACTTCTAACATGTTTGTATTTCTTAAACTTTGAATTACTTCTAACAATTGTAAATTCTTTTTTGAATATCCCTTATTATTTGTATGTGGAATGTTTGAAAATAAATGATAGTATTCTGTTAACGGTATAACATTTAACAACAATCCACACAAATTAAAAGAAAAATAAAACCCCCAAAAAGAAAAAACAATTCCGACCAAAAAAAAATTAAACCAACGGTTCGAATATTCCTCCATTATTTTCTAAACAATATCCGAGTCGATTGTAGAAATCTACCTGGCTTTTTTATAGCACTTGAGGAGAAATATTCGCACAATTGTCAACAATTCTTTGCCTTACTTGTTGCAAATTTTCAGGCCAGTTCCGCGAATAGATTTGTGTTTTGAGAAAACCCCACAAAAAAAAGTCGTTAGGAGAGAGATCTGGCGATCTGGCTGGCCACTTAAAGGTTCCAAAACCACTCATTAGACGTTTCTGGAAATTTTGTTCCAGCAACAGCTTTACTATCATGGCATTGTGTGCAGGCCAACCATCTTGTTGGAACCATACAGATTCCAGGTCTAAATTAGGAAGATCTCTAACAGTTGGCAAAATACTATTTCGTAACAAACACAAAAATTTTTAAGAATCTAAAGATCCGTCAATGAAGAATGGTCCTATAATATGGTCACCCAATATTCCAGTCCAGAAATTCAGTTTCAGTATGTATGTGTATGTATGGTTTTATAGTAAATATTGTAAATATTTTATTTATTTACTTAACATTGATTCTCTATTAGAAATGCTTTTGAAAACGGTCTGTATAACATCTGTATATATTACGAATTTTATTTGATTTTTTGTTTTGTTCCGTGTTTATTTTGTTTGTCTGACTGGAATTCTTGTTGGAATTCCTGTGATGCATAAATACCTAGGTCAGACACACGTCGACTGCAGTGTCTTATACATTACTCAATATGAAAGTGTATGTCGCGCCGAGTTTTTTGTTTCTTTATTTTCAAGTCAATTCGATTACGAATATACATTTTTTGTTTTTCGAAATCATTTTTGTTAAATTTTTTTTAAAATTTTTGTACATATTTTGGTGTCAGATTAACAAAAATGTCTTGTTTAAACGAATTATTTTTGGAAAATTTAAATCAGTTATTTAGAAATTTTTTTAATAATCCAGATGTGAAAAATCAACTTTTCATTTGTTCTTGGTAATATAAATGATATGCGGATCGAGTGTAACGTACATTTCATTTCTTTATTCGTAGATATTTCCGGCATGAAAAAATTTCTATTTTATTACAACAGTAAATAAAAAACATTTTTACATAAAATCGTTTAACACAAAATATGTTTTTTTTTTTTTTTACATAGAAAAATTCAAAATTAATTTATCAGAGCCAATTACAACTTAATTATAGTGGGATTTGGATAATTTGTGCGTGGGATATGGAAATAAATTATGGAATATTTTGTTCGAATCTAGGTACTGTGTATTATTAATGTCCATTAAGCTAGCAGAGCAATCTGAGTAGAACACAATTATAATTGTCTCATAATTAGACGCTAATTAAATGATAATTAAATGCCCTAATTAAAAATTGAATAATCATTGTTGTATTGTGTTACCGCATGCTCTGCTAGCTAAATTTTATGCGGTTACACGATTAGCTTAATAATTTGATATTAAATAAATATAATTAATTGATTTTTTAAATATTGCTCTGATGGTTAAGCTAGCAGAGCATGCGCTTACACAGTGCAACAAAGAGCATTTAATTAGCATAAATGTATCATATAATTATGAGACAATTATAATTGTGTTCTGCTCAGGTTGCTTTGCTAGCTTAATGGACATGTATTATTAGTTTAGTGAATATTAACAACATATGTTGATATACTAGTGGGTTGAACGTTTGGTATATGTTGTATAAAGTTTGTCAATTGATCAATTGTATACTATCAATAAAGATCAGAAAATCCCTAGCCGATAATAGTTAATAGAATATAACATTACAGAAATAGAGCTATTTGCAAATAAATTATTTTAAAAAGCAAGCTGGATAAACAACCCTTAATGTTTAATCGATTTTTTCTGTCACTATAGTTATTATTCTAAATTAATACAACAGAATATGTCCTTTTAAAAATTCAAGAGTTGTAACTTTTGAAGAAGTGTCTAAATGAAGAATTAAACAAGCTTTGAACAAACAAACAAGTCGTGAAAATTGTTGCCAATTCAACAGGCTTTAATCAGAAAATAGTTAAAAAATCCATGAAATCCTTGTGAAATCTTTAAGGCCTTTCGAAGAAAATTAAGCTATTGGTTTTGTACCGAGGAAGGAATTTCGGAAAAATTTCATCGAATCTACCTAGTACATAAGTTTACATATAAACATCACCAAAATTTATATATATATATATAAATATATATATATATATATATATATATATATATATATATTTATAGATATATACATATATATATATATATATATATATATATATATCTATATATATATATATATATATATATATATTTATATATATATATATATCTATATATATATATATATATATATATTTATATATATATATATTATATATATATTTATATTTATATATATATATATATATATTTATATATATATATATCTATATATATATATATATATATATATATATATATATATATAAATATATATATATATATATATATATAGATATATATATAGATATATATATATATATATTATATATATATTTATATTTATATATATATATATATATATATTTATATATATATATCTATATATATATATATATATATATATATATATATATATATATATATATATATTTATATATATATATATAAATTTTGGTGATGTTTATATGTAAACTTATGTACTAGGTAGATTCGATGAAATTTTTCCGAAATTCCTTCCTCGGTACAAAACCAATAGCTTAATTTTCTTCGAAAGGCCTTAAAGATTTCACAAGGATTTCATGGATTTTTTAACTATTTTCTGATTAAAGCCTGTTGAATTGGCAACAATTTTCAATTTTCACGACTTGTTTGTTTGTTCAAAGCTATATATATATATATAGATATATATATATATAGATATATATATATATATATATATATATATATATATATATATATATATATATATATATATATATATATATATATATGCTTGGAACTGGGAGGTTGCTGGTTCGATTCCCAACGGCGGCAGTATGCTAATTAAATTAATTTTAAAAAAATTAATGGGACGGTTAATTGACTAAACTCTCGGCGTATGGACAAGTACGAAAGTAACCGGCTATGCTTGGCACAAAGTCCAGATGAATATCGACATATTTCTTATCAAAGTTGGCTACAGTCGCACAATTTACCAATTCCTAATCTACATACTAACTCCCTTGTCCTTTAGTAGGGGTCGGTAAAAATGGCCTAGAATACGTATGTACGAGTATATAAGTATATATGTGTCTGTACGCGTCCTGGAGACCGTAATTTTAGGTTGATAGGAATGAAATTTGGTATGTGACGTGCTTTTTGTATTTAAAAGGCCAAGTTCGTTAATGGGTAAAATTGGACAAAGGGGAATGGAGGCTTAGACATAGAGGGAAACAAAAAAATCTTCAATTTATCTCTTAATATGAATTAGTAAAATGGAAAAATTTGTTATGAGTAAAGTTGTAGTAAATAAAATTTACTACAATTCATTACCTGACTATATTTACTTGATAGATTTTACAAAATTAGATCAAACAAAGTCGATCGGTTCAAGTAAAGGTAAGTTAATGTTCCTGTGATATTTAACTTTAGTCTTTGATCTATTACTACATATTTTAGTTCTGGGAATACTCTTCAATAGATGATAAACTAATAGTTACTAACTCGGTCAACCATACATATACATAGGATAAACGCAAAGTCCTCGTGATAAAAGTAAAGTCAAGGTGAAACTCGTGAAACTTTATGATAATATGCATGAAAAACTTGTGTATAAATATTTTACATATGGTTACGATCAAATTAAATTAACACATTATCAACAACAACAACAAAAATAATAAAAATGAATGCAATTAAGTTCAAACAAATGAATTAAATGTTGCCAAAACTGAAAATTGCTCTGTGTAATTGTATAATTACAAATTTTCAATATATGTGTTTCAGACTATTAATATTTGCAATTTTTCTGGTCTAATTAATTTAAATATATAGCATTCATACTTTTTATTTATTGCAAATATGATTTAAGATCAAGACATTATGATGGGATGAGCGCCCGTCATTCAAACAGAGCAGCATACTTGGCCTATATAAAATACGAAAATTTTTTTTTACGGTTTCTTTAAAAAATATTTGCGCATTGAATCACAGTTTTTTTTTTGTATGTGCAAATAATAATAATAGATGCGACTATTTTTATTTGATCTAAATATTTTCGACAAAAATTTTAATTAAACATTAGTTTTTTTAAAGTGAGCTTCTCTGTTCCGTGTAAATCATACTTACACCTGTTCGATTTTTTAAGTTTTTTGTTTATGAAATAATTGCAGTGTTTAGAGAATAGAGAGATTTATCTTGACACATTTTTGAAATTCAGTAAAATTTTTACAGTCATTGTTTTTTTTATTCGGCTGTTGTAATTTGAATAGATGTTTGTTTCTCTAAATACGATTGTTTTTGTTCAATTTTGTTTAAAACAATTGTTGTAATCTACATGGATTTGTGAAAATAAAGGATTTTATCATTAAAAAGGTTTATGTTAAGGGTAATGACCTTACGAAATAAAATACCTATGATAATTTTCTAATCGGATTTTGTCGTTTTGTTTTATCAATGTGTTTGAGTAGGTGGAAAATTCTTAGATGAATTAAAATGTTTAAAAATATTCTTTCAATCCAATTTGTTTTATTTTTTTTATCAGATGAAAAGTAGTATCGCAGCTAAATATATTCCCAGTGAAAAATTCTGTTTTAAAATTCTAGGATACATTCAAGTAACCAGTCCAAGTGGCCTAAGCGGTCTAAGGCGTTATGTCTGCGCAGTATGCCTACTTGGAAACTGGGAGGTTATGGGTTCGAATCCCGACCTCGGCAGTTTGTGAAAAAAAATGAGGGCGGTGAATTGACTAAACTGTCGGCGTATGGACAAGAACGAATTAACCGGTTATGTTTGAGAAGGTTTTCTGCAGTTTCCTTCACGAACTCCAGATGAATATCGGCATAGTTCCTATCATAGTCGGCTGCAGCCGCATATACTACCAATTCCTAGTCTGTACACAACATTTTATTCCACTCCACTCACATCCTCACATCCTTAGGCATCACAATGGACCTTATGGTCGAAGTGTAGCCCGTCCAGGCTAGCCTCTACAATCTATCTATCTATCTAAATGCAAGTGAGTGATAATGTAGAACATTTATAGTTTCTCCGCCCCTGAGTTTTATTCATAATGGATAAGTACAGAACTCTGTACCCATACATTTTATATCAAGTTCCGTGTACAGGGTGGCGCATAAGTAACGTTATGATTTATTTAATGAATAAGTTTTTTCTTTCTCAATTATTCACTAATTAAATCATAACGTTACTTATGCGCCACCCTATATATATCTAAAGGTATACATATATGATATTAATTAATGTTTTGCCGATCTTTACGAATGTTTTACAAGTAAATAGATTGGGAATTTCTATATGATATCATTTTAATAGCAACTCCAAAGAAATTTTAAATCAAGCCTGTAAAACAGTATGAAATTTCATCTTTTTCAGTTAATTTAGTACCTAATTCACATAATAAACACAATTTCTGTGGGTATATTCTGCTGTATCGTATAATATTGTACTTTTTTTTCGGTAAGTACTTAATGAACGGTTGATTTGATTATTATTAATAAAAAACTTTTAGTAATTATAAATCAATCAATATTTAAAAAAAATAATTAATATAAATTTTCATTTTCATGTTTTCAGTTGAAACCAGCTCGACTGGCATTGGTGAAGGTTTAGACAACATTAAAATACGTTAGAAATCATTAATCGAATTACCCTAATGCATAGGTGGGCAAACTTTGACTGCACTTAGCTCTGAGTGAGAGGTAGGAAAAGAGATAAAGTAAATACAGGGTTCCTACCAATCATTATTATTTTCTTTTTTTAATTAAAACATTTTCTGAAAAAAATATAATAATACCAACTCTTTTTTATGGTCACTATTATAAAAAGTATACAATACATTGAATACATACTCTGGAATTTTGGGCTGGTAATTTGGGGCATAAAATGTACCTTTTTAATATATTTGGGTATGAATAAAATGTTATATAAATTATAAAATGTAAATCCTTTGATCTTTAACATTTACCGCTTGACAATTGTAAACCGCTTGTAAATTTTTTGATGATTTAGCTTTAGTTTAGATTTTAGAATTAGATTATCGGAGAACTAATAAACAATTATTTATTGTGCCCACCTCCTCGGGCCTAATGCATTGTAACATACAAGCAATTGTAGTCTGACAAGTCTTTAAGATAAGACTGTTTTCATAAAATATGAACAACAAAAATATTAGTTTGTTAGCAAATAATTTCGTTTCTGTTATCGCTAAATTATACAATATATTCTTAAGGGGTAATAAAATTTTGCGCAACATGAAACTAACAAGTTAAACATCTGTGGTGTCAAAAATATCTCGAAAACTAAAAGGATTAAGAAGTTGATATACTCTTTAAGAAAAATATTAATAATTATTTAACATTATTATTTATTTCCTGTTACATACCAGAAAAAAACAAACCTTTTATGATCATCTATAAATATTTCTAAAAGATGTATTTTTAGGGATACATATAAAAATTAGCAAGGTAATAGGTATGTAATTTCTGGATATTAAAAATTTTAAATGTCCTTTTCAAAACAAATGTTGATAAAATTTATACTAGATCGTTAAGAGTGTGTCAAATTTTCAACGTAATATAACGATTGCTATTAACTATGTAATTAATATGTCAGTTTTGCAAGTAACATGCTGATATGTTATTATTGTACCACTATTCCATACAGTTGGATTATAAAAGGGGCTAATATATATAATGATTAATTTAATATCATTATAATACGTCAGTATTTGCTTTATATAAATATTATTATTTATATAAATTATTTAATTTATATTATTATTTAAAAAAAACAGCCGGTACAATTTTTTCTACTGATAATATGCATTAATATTCTTTATCTTTTCACCGATTTCGAGAATACGAATTTCAATTTGGTGTGGAATTTTAAAGAAAATATTACATATTAACTCAATTTTTTACCCCACTCAATAAATACCCGACTAGAAATTTCCCCTTCAAGGCTACCCCAATTGGGACCCAATTATTGGGAAAACCCAACATAAAAATTAACAATTTGGTATCAGTTTTGTCCCAGTTGGACAAAACTGATCTATTTAGGATATGATTGGGAAAACCCAATGGCAAATCACGAATATGATATAAGTTTTGCCCAACTGGGATTTGTTGGGAATAATATTGGGAAAACCGAACATAATAGTTAATTAAAAGCAAAAAAAAAAAATTTGTAAAATTTTTTTTGTTATTTCGGCGGAGCTATTTTGTAGAAATTTATACAAATTACGTATCAGCAGATAAAAATCTTCAAAATTTTGAATAAACTTTCGCAAGTGACATGTTACTATGTAATAGTATATATACTCGTAGTTGAATAAACAGTAATATATAAAATAAATAAATAAACAAATAAAGTCACTTTCGCATTTATAATATTAGTAATAATGCCTTAAATGGTTATAATTATATTTCAGTGGTATCAGGATCAGATAGAGATTGCCCAATCGGGTTCTTCAAGACTTCTATCCGTTACATCCCAATTCGGGATGCCTATTGGGCAACCCAATATTTTTCTCAATTGGTTCTCAAGCAGGTGTACACGAAAATTTCTAGTCGGGTAATGTAACGGAAATCTGGACATAATTTTAATATTGATGTGTGAATTTTTAATAAAATCCAAAATAAATTTTCCAAACAATATAAACTATTTAACATAAATAGTAATTAAAACAATTTTTATTTTTAGTAAATTGATTCATTTCCCCACATTTTTTTGTATGTCAATGATGTGAATAATTTATTTAATATACTTATTTTCATATTAATTTAAATGAATTCGTTATAGGTATAATAAAAATATATAAAAATTTAGTATGTATATATTTTTATTCCTCTTCCTGGTTTCCTATATACATATATATATGTGTATATATTTTTTTTTAAATATATTAAAATTATTTCAACAGAGGAATTTTTTAATGAGTGTTAAATATTTTGTTAAAAGTCATTAAAAAAAATCAGTTTATACATTTTGTAAAAAAATTTTTGTGATCGTTTAAGAAATCTAATCGATGTAAACATAATTTTTTGATAATTTTTTTTTTTTTGGAATAGTAAAATTCTTTTAACATGATTATGATGGTCAATTACAAAATTGTGTTTTGTAAAACCTTGTATTTATTTTCTAAACATACTCAAAAGCAAAATTATTTCATCTTGGCAATATCACAAAAACAGAAAAAATTATGACAATTTTTAAGCGTGAAAAATTTATTTTTTATATTAATATTATCTACATTGTTACCAATAAACTATGAAATATAATCTAGAGAGTTGATGAAATTAATAATAGCTGAGACTATCTCTTTTTATATTCTATGAAAATTATTTATCAAAAACTTGTTTGTGTATTTAAAGAGTGATAAATAAAATTGAGATTTTTTCAGTATGACGACGCCTTCATAAAACATGTCAGGAGAGGACGCTTTGTGGCGCCGTTTTATTCACTAAATGTCTACTAATAAAAATAATTGTATATGTATTTTACTGGGTATGTATGCATTCTTTCAGAAACTTTAATTTCCAGAAGTTATGTGACAATAAAAAATTTGTATTAAAATTTTATTCTTTTGTTGAAAAAATCACGGAGGGGGTTGACAGGAAAATTTATTTAGTTTTTTATCATCCTATAAAATCTAAAAATGGAAAAATATATTTTATGATACAAATTTTGGAAAAACAAATTTTTTTTCAAACATACCTTTTAACACAATCCCAAGGGCCAAATTTAAATTATGAACACGTTTGCAAATAGTTTTAAAGTTATGTCCAGTAGTAGCGATTTTATACATTAAGCACAAATTTTACTAAAAACCATAATATTTAAAAAAAAAAAATATCGTATAATTAAAAAAGTTTTTTTTTTTTTGTTATTTAGTTTAAAATAAAATATTTCACTTAAAAATTCACTTAGAAAATTTTTCACAAACAGTCCGCTTTAACAAAACGTAATGTAGAATGTACAAACGATACCGCGCAATGTGTTGTAGCAGTAACGTCTGTTACGAATGAAGAACGAATGCCGTTAAAAAATTTTTCAAGAGTTAGTTCGACGCGATGTGTTATCGTCGTTTGTTTTTAATGCTAAATATATGTAGCATACGTTATTTATATAACAAATTATATATACGTATGAAGTTATGTTTCAATACTGACGCTTTTCATTTGACGACGCTTACTTTTATTAAGTTTGGCATGTTTAGGTAGCTATGGTAACCGCACTGCATACCAAGCGTCTGGATATATGCCTATATAATGTATACGCATGCGTTTGGCAAATTGTTATGGTATGTGTTGTGTGTTATATATGTTTTATTTTTCTCTGGATTGAATCGGTATAACACTGTGTTGTACTCGACAATTGAAATATTTTCATTTCGAATGCATTTCAATACATAGATAGATATATAACATTATTAGAATCTATACTATATTTATTGTTATGCAAAAAAGTGCTATTTTTTTAATTGGATTTACTATTTATGTAGTAAATTTTATATACTTATTAAATAAAATCGACATTGACATATGTATATGTAGACCCGACATACCTTCAATTTTCTTAGCAATTGTGATAATTTCTGGAAAATTCACATAAGGTTTAGGTAATAAGAAAAAACAGAACTTTACAATTCGTTACGCAGCTCCTTCATTAACGAAAAATAATGAATAAATAAATTTGTTATTACGAAAAGCATTTCTAGCTGGGAGAGCAAAAAACAAAATTAAATTAAACTAACTTTAAGCAATAGATTTTTCCAAAAGTTGACAATTAAAGCAAAAATGAATTATAAAAATAATGCACTTTTTGCAACTCTGGTTTCAACCTAGTTTCCTTAATTAATTAATAATTAATTAAAAAAATGTCTCAAGACTTTTCGTTCCAAAATCGTTCCCTCTACCTACCCTCTTATGGAACTCGACTACTTACGAGCACCCTATATATATATATTTAAATTTGAAGAAATTTTGGTGAAATTTGGCCATCGATATCTATTTCCATGTAGAGGAAATTTGGTAAAACCGAGCTGCCTTTTTTCACAAAAAAATTAAGTTCACATAAAATTAAAGCTATGATCTAGCGGATTTCGTCTATAAGGAAATAGTTATCATAAGTATGAATTAACGAATCGTAATTATCTCTGGGATTTGGAAGATGTTACCCATTGTTAATTTAGAATGTCTCATATACTTAATTTCAGACACCTTGTGTTCCCTTTATAATTCTACATACATTTATCCAAATGCCGAATACAATTTAATGTTAAAAAGTTAAGTAAATATATATATTTGGCTTATCGATAGTGCTTAGAAAAAAAAAACGATTTCCGCAATATGAGCTTCGTCCGATTAAATTTTTAGTCCTTTTTAGAAGCTCATATCACCGTCTCTGAATAACTTAGAAACTTGAAACAAAGGCAATTTTTTTCAATCATTTTATACTTTCAGGAAAACACATAAACTGGAATTAAAACCAAAATTTAGTGCCACAATTACCCTTTATATGACCAACTGTTTTAGGAAAATTTTGTCTAATTTTGAAACAATCTCAGGTCAACAGTTTTTTTATTTAGAAAGCTGTATAGTCGCTCATATTTTTCGTTTTGGCGTACTCTATTCATAGCTATCTATCATTAGTTCTACTTCCCTTTTGATATATAAACTTTCTTGAAAAATCGCTCTTATCATATATATATATATATATATATATATATATATATATAATTATAATATATATATATATATAATTATAATATATATATATTATATAATTATATATATATATATATAATTATATATATATATAATTATATATATATATATATATATATATATATATATATATATATATATATATATATATATATATATAAAATTTTATATATATATATGTATATCGATATATATTTATATATAGTTGAAAAGTGTTACTGTGTGTAATATTTTATATATAGTATATTATATACAGTATAGTATATATAGTAACACTTTTCAACTAACGATTCAACATATTTTTAATGGGGGTGGGTTTATATGTGTTTTATTTACCTACTCATACACAAGTAATAATATTTAACGCTAATATAATTAAATTGAATAACTATAAAACCGTTTTTCCTTTATTTTTCTATTTCTTCTATTTTGATTATTCATTTAACAATGAAAATCTTTTAATGTGATTTTCGAATATACATAGTTTGATTCAATTTACTAAAATAGATATATCTATTTTCAGTTTAAATTGCATAAATATATAGCGTGTCTAGTATGCGAAGGTCGATTCACTATATATCACTTATTATATAAATAATATATATATAAATAATATATAAATAATATATATATATATATATATATATATATATATATATATATATATATATATATATATATATATATATATATATATATATATAAAGAAGCAATTTATCTATTAAACATATCTAGTATAACATGTATAGTGTTTTAACATTTATGGTGCAATATACAGTATGTTATGCCAAGCAAGAGACTTTTGTTGATGGAGATTAATCATTCCGTTGCTTTAACCACATGCTTTTGTTTACATTAAAGTTAATTTTGTTGTCAATCTCTTTATTCTATTTTTATTTATTTTCCATTTTTTGTTCATATTCCAATAAAAGCATGCTTTTTTTTGGTTTTTTAAACTCTAAATTTTATTTTTGAATACCAAATAGAAAGTGACTTTTTGATAAAGGTATATAAATAACTCAATTAGAGAATTGCATTTTAATTTGTGTTGAATAGAACTAGTTTTATAAAATAGCTTTTCCACTCAGAATACTGAAAATGCTAGAAAGTATACACTATGTACCAAAAAAATATATCATGCCACAAAGTAATGATAACAAATTATTATAATTACCATCTTATGCAAGTGTTTAAGATCACGATAAAGTTATAAAAGAGACATGTCTGTATGTATATTAAAGTAGCCAAGTTAAATTTTTAAGTCGTTATACTGTCTGAACAATTCGACACAAGGCTATGTATTACGAAAAGAATTTTATACTAATAAACTGATTATCTTTGCGCTGGCTACGAAAAATATTGGAAATGGATGAAACAAGAATATCACGAATCTTAGGTGATTCAGAACATAATAATGCAACAAAATACAACTGGGCGAGCCAGCTTAAAACTTACTTTTCACTAACCAACAAAGATGACCTATGGTTAAATTTCAACACGTTTAATATAAGAAATCAATGCATATCTAGTTTTATCAACGTCTTTATAGAATATTTCGGTACAAAAGATTGCGAGTCAATTCTAAACTCAGGCTACACTCTAGTCTATAGCTGTTTGCAACTGGGCACCTTACTGAACTGTTAAATTCCGATAAAAAATCTTCGAGTTATGCTTCAATTGCCCACTGTAAACAAGCATACAATATCCTTCCACATTAACGATAATAGTTATAAAATAGACCCAAATGTGAACTGCAAGTATGTAATTTACAAGAAGATGAGTAACTGTACCACTTTTTATTAAGATGCCCTTTATGCGAACATCTAAAATTATCAGCTGATAATTAGATAGATTAGATAGATTGTAGCGGCTGCCCTGGACGGGCTACACTTCGACCATAAGGTCTATTGTGATGCCTAAGGATGTGAGAATATGAGTTGAATGGAAGTAATTTTTGTTTGTAGACTAGAAATCGGTAGGATGTGCGGCTGCAGCCGACTCTGATAGGTACTATGCCCATATTCATCTGGAGTTCGTGAAGGAAACTGCAGAAAACCTTCTCAAGCATAGCCGGTTACTTCGTTCTTGTCCATACGCCGACAGTTTAGTCAATTAACCGCCCCCTTTTTGTTTCTTAATAATTGACAAACTGCCGATGTCGGGATTCGAACCCATAACCCCCCCAGTTCCAAGTAGACTTAACGTCTCAGATATAACGCCTTAGACCGCTTGGCAACTTGAACGGTCTGCTGAATATAGCTAATGTGCATTAAATAAACGATACGTTCTATTTGATTGATGGCGCTCTATGATTTAGATCATTTATAATTAACGAGTGATCAATGGAACTGAATACTGATAAGCTTCCCTATCTCTTTTATAAGCATTATACGTTCCACTTTTTATACCCGGTATATGTAAATATACAAGGTATATTGAGTTTAGTCCCGACTTTGTAACGCTTAAAAATATTCATGACAGGCATGAGTGTTTTGCTTAAGTGTTCATAAAATGGCATAATACGGCCATTTCCGCATGTCCGTCTGTCCGTCCATCTAAGAACACGATAGCTCCAAAATGAAAATAGATAACGAGCTGAAATTTTGTATTAAGTTCGTGAGTGGGCAAAATCGGACCATGTATGGGCAAAATTGGCAATACTGCCCATCATTGAAATCATAAAAGATAGAAGAATAATGTGAAGACAAAAAATGATCCTTTTTTAAAAATAAACAATTTTTGTTATAAACTTTTTTAGATAAATTCAGAATATACCGGGTATTTAAGCAATTAACTCAGTTAGTTGTTATTTTCACTTGATTTATTTTTTGTTAAGTTTATATATTATCATACATTGTTATTTTTTTTACTGTTTTCTATTTGTTATTTATACAATTTTGCACTACTGTCAACCATTGTAATAAGCCTTTCGGCTTTATAAACAATAAATTTTATTATTATTATTAAGTCCGGCCAAATAATATTTTACACATAAATAGTAATCAATTTTATGATAATCTACACTTAGAACATTTTTAGGTACACTGCATTGAACTCGTAACCTTATATGAACATATTTTTGATCGTAGATAATAATGGAATTTGACGGTGTTCTAAGTATTCTTCTTAAGAAGAATACAAAACAAATCGCCTACATTGGATACAGGAATACAGTCATGTCTCTTGTAGTTTATAGTTCAGCAGTTCGGGTAATCGAAAAGCGTGCCTTGGATTAAAATGTATACAAAAATATATATTCCGTGCATAACGAATGATTCAAAAGAATGTTTTTGGTTGGTTTTCTGTAATTATTAGGATTTTATTTGGATACAAAGATGTCGGATACAATGATATGAAACAAAATACGGTATTTACTTTTGCATTTTACGATATTCTGAATTGTTCTTTGTTGCTTTTCTAACAGTTAACTTTCATGGCACATATATACTCTTCGTTTGAGTTGAATTCATGGAATCTTCCATTGTGTTTAGAAGCCCCATTCTTTACTCAACTTATTTCCTACTATTTTAATCATCGTTCAACGTCATTATCGTTTTATAAAATCGATTAAGAAGCTTTGTGCATTTTTTCATGCATATGGAGTAAAAATAATGTGTCGATTAGAAAGTGGTGTATTAAATAAATAATAATTTTCCATGAGGTTGTATAGTCCTCAACAGTCGAAATGGCACTCCATGATATGGAAATCAATGCTATCTTTGGTTAAGGTTGACACTTATCTCTAGATTAAAAATAAGTAATATAACAACTAACGGAGTTAATTGTTTGAATACCCAGTATATACGGAGTTGTATATCAGTGTTTGATTTGTTAACAAGTCTGCGTATACGAATTTTAACAATTCGCTTTCCGAGGAACATTTAATCCACAAATTATGAGAAAACGATAGAGTTTCTGAAAAGAAATTTCAAACAAAAGTTGTTTATTTTATAGAGAAGAAGATTTTTTTAAACAAATTTTTTTCTATCACTTACGGCTTCAAAGACGTATATTCCCCCTCCCCTCCTAGCGGGGGGAAACACGTTTCGATTTTGCCCATTAACAAACCTGACCTTACTTTTTTGCTCTAGAATACACACACAAATTTTCAGCTCGTTATCTCTTTTCGTTTTGAGTTATCGACTTTACGGACAGACGGACGGACATGCGGAAATGGCCGAATTAGGCCATTTGATGAATACCGTTGTGAAACATTTTTGTCAAGGATTCATATTTTCAAGCGTTACAAAGTCGGGACTAAACTTAATATACCTTGTATATTTACGTATACAGGGTATATTAACATCACTAGTTTGTAGATGTAATAAGTATTTTTTTATCTATATACCAGGGGTGGCCAACTTTGCGTGTTTAAGATCTACTTTAATCATAAAAATGTGTCGTGATCGACCTATTTGTTCGATGGTGCATATGAAAAAAGTTGTTATAAAAATGCACATTTTAATATTTCACTTTCGCGATTTTTTTCAGGAAAGTTCATCATGGAAGATTTTTAGAATTGTTTTTTGCTAATCTATCAATAGCTCACAGGAGTACACCTTGTACTGAAATACCCTGTATATCGATCCACCTACGTACAAACCAACATAATTAGTTAACGGATCAAAATTAATTCAAATTAGCTACAGATAAAGACAGATTTAAAATTTATTTTATTGCCTTAACATTAATGGAAAGACTTAGTTTGCATGTCTCTAACCAAGGAATCACAATTAGGTATATATCTTCACAATGATGATAATAATTAGTCCTCAAAATGAGCATTAGTCAGAACAGAATGTTGTTGAGACTTCGATAACTTTAAGTATGAAAATACCGATTCACACAGGTTTGGAGATCCGAAACAGGAATAAATATATTTGCTACATTTAGTGATATTGGAATATTTTTCTCGGTTGAGATATTCCCGAAAATCTTCAAATTTTTTGGCTTGTAAGATTAAATCAGTTTGAAAAATTAGAATTTCATTTTTATGCCTTTTGCTCTGTATGAACTTTGTTGCAATTTTTTTGGCTTATGCGTTTCAAAGTGGTAGATGAAACTCATGAAACTTTCCAAAAACTATCAACGGAACATAAATATTTTTGATATCACCCGTACTGTCTGAGTCATTGCGTGGTTAAAATAAAATGGCCTACACAAATACTCCAATAATTGGTAAAGAACCCACAGTTATCCTTACTATATTGTATGTATGTATGTAGTGTATTGTATGTATACATTGCAAGTTAATATGTTTACAGGGTATGTTGACTTTCCATCTTCCCACGTGGCTGTAAAGTATATAATACTACAACATGCGAATTATGTAACATGAAGATTAACGGCGCGTGGACTGGAAAAATATCTGAGATATTTGTAACAATTTGTAATAATTAAGATTACTCATGGTTATTAGATAAAATTCTTTTTGGAATTATTTGCAAAAAAATTAATTAATAATTTTTGTTTATGGTAATATCCTTATGACAATTTCAATATAAACTTATGAAAATTTAGTATTATTTTTTTTTAAGTAAAAGAGTATCATTACATTCAAATTAATTTTTTCAAATTTTTCGAACGTCTTATAGTTATATACAACTCTTCAAGAAAAAAATAAGCCCCATATCGTTTTTCTATTGTTGCCCTCCCATTGGGCGAGCAACAATGGCCAATTTTCAAAAACGCCGTTTTTTCGAAAAATCGATATATCTCAAAAACGAAAATTTATTTTTCAATTATGCCAAAACGTACTAATTCTGTTTTTTGAAATCAACCTTTGTGATAAATTTCAAATAAAAATTATTAAATTTGAAAAAGTTATGGTAAAAACAAGAAATGGCATTTTTCGACGGTTTTTTCGAGATATCTCGAAAAATTATGTATCGATTCGAACTCAACAAATTTTAATCAAAAGCTCTTATTATTATATACCTACAACTTTCTGATTTACTTTTTTTTCGATTGAATAGTTTTTTTTTTGATTTACAAAAAACTGTTTTTCGGACTTCGCGAATTTTTTAGGTTAACTTCGCCATTTCGGATCGAGTTACTCCACACAGAAACTTTTCTTAGACTATTATTTCCTACACGACAGTATTTTTTATTTTTGGGTAGGAGTTTTAGCATCATTAACATTGGGTTAAAAATGTGTTGATTGGACTACATGGCCAAAACGCAACTGAACATTCTAGAAGAATAAAAATAAATAAATAATATAAATCAGTTTTCAAAAATATGTTTTCAATATTTTCTATTTGGTAAAAAAGAGTATGGTTCTAGAATGATCCATAGAATGTTCGACTAATACTCAGTTCTAAAGGAACAGTTTTACAGTTTAAATTCGACGTTGTTCAGTTTTAAATTACCATTGTTGGATTAAAATAATCAAAGCGATTGTTCGATTTAGTCAGTTTAAAAATTATTATACGAGTTATAAAGTCAAAATTGTTCAGTAAAATCTGTAGAAAAAAAATTAAATTAAAATTCTTTTTTCTGAAATCAAATAAACGTCAGTTTGAGTTTCATAAAGTAGTTTGTTTTATTTAATTTTTTTTTTTGCAAAAGTTCGTGTTGTTCCAATTGATATAGATTTAGTAAACTTTTACTAATATTTGTGTTTTCCTTTGTGTCGAGTATCGGAATCGTTAATCGTGTCTATCGGTTAAAGAGAGCCAAGATACCGCGGCAATATATATATATATATATATATATATATATATATATATATATATATAATTATTGTATTCTGGCATTATAACACGTGATGGATAGATAATTTCACCTCATTTAGAAATGAAAAATCCATTAGAAATGGAAGATTATAAATATCAATAAATCAAAACTAGATCTTATTGTTTTCTTTTTATAAAAAGAAAACTCCTTTCTTGAGGAGAAAAATATTTTCATCTTATATATTTTCCATTTATACTTAGAACTTTTCTTTGAACTTAGAAAAATGTGTTAGGTCCAACAAAATTATTCTTAATAATTTTTGGACACAAAAAAGTATTGATATCAAAAATTTCTTTTGTTTGATAGTAAGCGATTGATAGTATTCGATATATTATTATTCGATCGTTGAATACTGGCCACATTGGTACATATAGAATACTGCAATGATGTTCGAGTATGTATCTTAAACGATTGAAAGGACATCGTGTAATCACTTCGTGTACTTACCTTTGGTGTCTTAGAATAACATTAATTCAATTAAACATAATAGGTCACGTCCAGAGAGACATTATTCTTTATTACTTAACTATAGCAACCAATGGCTGGCTGTTTACCTACTTTGTAATATACCTACGTGTGTACATATAATATAATCAAACAAAGGCGTTATGTTTACGATACACGTGTATGTTATGAAAAACATATTTGTGTCATAATGTGGAATCACTTGTAGGTACATCACATGTTGAATTCCTAATGGAACAGAATAAAGTATAAACATACAACAGGGTGTAACTAACCAGTGGCCTGAATATTGAGAAGTGACATTCTTATTGACCGTAAGAATGTTACTCAATTTCTGCATAAAACAATATGAGTGTGATATAATTAAATGAATTTTTGTGTGAATGGTTTGAACTTTCAAACAATAAAACTTATAACACAATACTCGAAATAAGATTGTTTCGACTTAATTGCTTACATATCCGGTATATAATGAGTTAATTATCATTGCGTTAATTGTTTATTTTACTTTTTACACATGCAAAGTTGTATAAAAATATAAAATAGTGTATAAAGGTCCTATATACATATATACTTTTGTAATCAAGAGTAATTACAGATACATTTGATATGAAATAGTGACAAAACTATTCAATTTATGACAAAAAGTTTCTCTAATAGGGAATATGCATGAAAATTTTTTTTCACTTTTATTGAAGCATGTTTACTTGTTAAATATCAAGGTAAAATTACTTTTTAAATAACTTTAAAAATAAGCGAGATATGAATGATTGAAATTCCCGATTAGACAAAGAGGGTGATAGCCCTCTTGATATGTTATGTGACGTCATATTACACTTTCACCTTTTAAAATACACGTAAAACTTCGTTTTTAGTATTTTTGCAAGAAAGAGACAGGTAATAATCTTTAAAAGCTTATAGCTTTCTTGATATTTGTCGGATTTTAATTTCGTTTTTAAATATTATTACAGTATTAACAGTATTTCATATTCTGAAAATAAATGTGAAAAAAAATTTTCATGCATATTCCCTATTGTTTTTTAGTTATCGTGTTGACAGACAGACGGACCTGTGGACAGTCAAACTGACTGAAATGTGGACAAATAAGATCATTTTATGTTTACCAATATTTTCAACTGTTACAAAGTCGGGACTAAATTTATAATACGCTTATATATATATATGTGTATAGGAGGGTATATATATATACGCAGGGTATGAATATAGTTTTTTATCCTATATTTATTATATTCTTTTCGCATACTTTTCCCATGACGAGGCTTGCATTGGAATCGACATGTTAATTATATTTTTAAACAAATATTCTAATATGCATTTTCGATTCGAGTATTGATGTAAGTTATATCGAGCTAGCTAATGGAACAGCGTTATTCCTCATAGAGAGAGTCGACCCTACTTTACTCACTGTCGTTGGCAAATATTGATGCCTGTTCAAAGTTCAAAACCTCCAGCACAGTTCAAACCCTGAACTTCTAAAGTTGTTATTCTGCCGATGCAAAGGAAACTGTGGAGCAATGTGTGGATGTCGGAAAGCAGGCCTCAAATGTTCTGCAGTGTGCCTGAATTGTTCTGAGGAGACCTGCAGCAACATAATAGAGATATCAAAATTGATCGAGGAGAATGATTTTGAAGATGAACTGCCAACAATGACGCCACTTCATTGTCCATCCTTCCTAAACATCCAGCCTCATAATCTTTGACTGCGAACCTCTGGGTTACAGCAGATACAGGATATTCGGTGCATCTCACCCCGAATATATGAACCTTCGGGAGGCCCTGATAAGCAAGCTCCAGGCTATTGCCAACATATGGGAGAAGCGAGTCTCGTCAGACTGAGGTAGAAGGGGAAGCACAATGGACCATAGGGTCCAGGTGCAATAATTTTTACCCCGATATTAATCAATCAATCAATCAATATTAGGAAATATATTTTATTATATTCTTAATTACACTAATTATTATGTCAGCTAGAAAATGTCCGAGGATTATGGCTACTGGGGATACCACGTAAAAAAAACGCACCTCCAGACTGAACTTAGTAGGAGGTGGGGAAAAGAGTCAATAACTAATTATTAACAACATTGCAATGTCAATCATTAAGATGTTTCTTATAAAAATAATGCAAATATGAGAGAAACCTATGCATAATCATTCATATTAATGTATACTTACGAAAATAATAACTAATAACTAATAATAACTAATTATTAACAACATTGCAATGTCAATCATTAAGATGTTTCTTATAAAAATAATGCAAATATGAGAGAAAACTATGCATAATCATTCATATTAATGTATACTTACGAAAATAATAACTAATAACTAATAATAACTAATTATTAACAACATTGCAATGTCAATCATTAAGAAGTTTCTTATAAAAATAATGCAAATATGAGAGAAAACTATGCATAATCATTCATATTAATGTATACTTACGAGTACTGGAGAATAGTATTAGTTTCGCAGAGCTGTAAAACCCTAATAAATAAATAAAATTTGAGAAAAGTTTATAATGGAAATTATTTCTTGAAAACCCCTCTATCAAAATGCTCCAATGTCATTTTTTTGTAAAATGACCAGAAAAAAAGTAACGATCAAAAGAAAATTCCCAAATTTGTTCCCAAATTCGTATCTATTTTCGTTAATAACTTTGTTATTTTTGGTTCTACGAATAAAAGTTACAGAATTTGCAACAAAAAATGTTATTACAAATTTTATATGCGACGAGTAGTTTGCCCGATATAGCATAAAAACTATTCGCACCCCCTTTTTAAAAGATGGCGGCTGTGGGATAAGGGTTGCGACCCCACAAACATGGATTTAACTTTACACTAACCCCTTCTTGACATCCAAAAAATAAAATTGCGTGCTGTAACAGTTGCAACCCCAAATGTAACTTTTCAATTGACTAATTGCATTTATTGTTTCAGTTAAAATATAAAAAATTAAATAAATTAAAAAATATGCACTTTATATGAATAGAATTATTTTTTTAAATTGTATTTTGTCATGAAAATCTTCAACTGTAAAAACGAGACGAGACGGTATAAAACTTGTACAAGTCAATACGATACAAGACGTTCGTCTCGTGGCATCACTAATCGGACGGGTGTAAATAGACACCTTTAGAAATACACTTCTTGAAGTGTTTTTATAAAATCGTTTACAGTCTTAGCTTGACACAATATTAAAGAAAATAATAGAAATACCTCAAAACTTACCCCTTGCGGAAATTAGTCGCTACGAATCTGTAATCACTATAATATGGATATGGTCATTATCACCATGGTCTTGGTATCAATATCAATGAATAAATCTGAAAATTTCACTAACTATACTCACTGAACTTTTATATCTTTTAGAATCTAAAAACAATATATCAAAATAGCTAAAACTGTTTTCGATTTTTGCATAATCGTATAATGAAAACTAATGACAAGGTTGTACGTACTATTCGTATCCGTATAAATACGGATACATGCTCTAAGCCATATGTATCTATGATAACAAATAATTAATTCACTCATTGAAAACGTACTAATTTACAAATTCAATTATTCTAATTGATTGGGCAGTTGATAAAATTTATTTGTAAGTGTGTTCATAATTATGCAGTACAATGTTTTGGCGTTAATTTTAAATTTGTTTCCATAGTGGGAGCCAATTCAGAAAACTGATGATAACAAAAACGGAGGATACAGTTTGGTGTTGTAGCTACATATCTATCATCTACATCCAAAATTTAATTACACTACTCGATAGCTAAAGGATCAAAGAATTCGTTATGTTGAGTGATGACTGTGACGAATCACTCGCGGGTGAGGGGGAAGTACCTCCATTTTGAGGTCGTTTTGCTGCGTCGTATAATTTCCGTTTAGTATAACTTTTGAAGGTAGGACGTTCGTTTGAGTATCAACGTCAGCTCTCGAATATATATGGTGTTAAAGTAAAAAATGAAAATAAATAATGCAATGTCGGCCAATACTCGTCAAACATAAAAGTCAAAGAAAAGCCAAATGAAAATATAGAGATCGTATACAGTTGGAAAGGGCTTCTCAAGAGCAATCCAGTGATACCCCGATATGTTACTCACTACTCGTTACGTACATGTATTCACGTAAAACACACGGCCGTGTCCACGATACTGCCACAGCACTGTTTGGCTTAAAATTTTACAAAAACGATTCTAAATTTGGATTTTAAGTTGATTATATAAGTGAGAAGGCCAAATGTGTCCCTTAAACTCGACCTTGCGCACTACCGTGCTCTAGATAATCTGAAAAAACATATTTTCACAAATATTAACAGAAGAATTGCAACTCAAGCTCAAAAATAATTTCTATAACCACGTTCAAAAGCGTATTATTTGAGATTAACTTTAAATGAATTTTCTTTCTAAAGAAAATTATTTCCTGTTTTCCTTAGCCAATTTTTAGATTATATATTAGGTGTAGTAAAAAGAAATCCAGGATTTTTGCATTAAATTGAAGGTTTTATTTATCATACTTAGAATGATCCGATTTATGTCAAATATGCGCCATTTTGTTCGATAACTTCCATTATGTTCGATAAGTTCCATTATGCTTCTCTCATAGAAGCCCTTGTCCCTATTGGTAGAAAACTGGGATAGTCGATTTTCACAAGTCTCTCTTGAGGCGAATTTTTCACCAGCAAAATAGTTTGCCATGGACAGGTACAGGTGGTAATCACAAAGTGCCACGTCTGGACTATAAGGTGGATGCATAAGAACCTCCCAACCAATCGCTATCGATGAGACTGTTCAGATCTCTTGACTTTTGGCATCTTAAACAGTTGATTTTGGTTTTTTTACTGCATTAAATGTAATAATAATTTAATACATTTTATCAGCCGATCAGCATATTATTGAAAATAATTACCAAAATATTTTTAATATCATAATTTGTTATCGACAAATAACGGCATATGTCATATAATGTAAGTAATTTAACCTTGACATTTGCATAATTATGCATGTGGAAAATATTAATCAATTTTCTTATTATTTCATTTTACAATATAGTTTATATAATGATAAAATCTATTTTTAAAATATTTACGTAACAATTTATTTATTAATTCTAATAATTACTATATTGTTTCTATACCTATAAGTAAATTGGATATTTTACACAATCAATTCCAGATATTTAATATTTCAAAGTAACATGTAATATTGCAACAAACTTAATTGGTTTCTTTAGTATTTATAAATGAATAAAATAATATCATAACATGTATAAGGGATACAATGTATAAGGGATACATGTATTAAGGATACAATCAATTGATATAGAAGATAATTCAGTGCAATCCCGAGCAAACTAAGCACTTCTTTAAGGACGTTCATGCATGAGGCCTGATAGTAGATAAACAATTTTTTTTTAGTTAATTGAATAGCTCAATAGCTCAATTATGTAGTTACCCTTCCTCAAAAATGTAAAACCTGACGACGATCATTTCAAAGAGTAATTATCGATTAAATATCAAACTTTTAACACAGAGTCTTATAGAGAACATGATTTTTTTGGACTTAAAATTTAATACCTATATTATTAAATAATGTTTATAAATATTCTTTGAAATATGCAGTTTATATAATTGCATTAAAAAAATGGTATTGACGAACGTTTGAATTAATTATTTAATAAAATTAGAACTGTTTTGTTAGGTTTGTTTGTATTTGTTTTTTTAAATAGATATTTTGAAAACTGGCCACAGTGCACAGTAAAAAAATATACATATACACGTGTATGTCATAACAAAACATAATTTATTGTCAGATCTGTCAAATAAAGTCAAATAAATTTAAAATTTACATTTAGTGATATTTTACTATAAATACTTTAAAAATTTTTAGGACAAATAAAAAAAGGTTACAAATCGTTGTAAGATTATTGATATACTTTATTTAAACTTTTTTTAAATCCTAAATAAATTTTATTAAAGATAGGACTCATTTGACTCTAGCGTAGCACATATACGTCCTTAAATCAAGTTTTTTGCAACAAAGTAAAAAAAACAATTTAAATCAAAGTGAAAAAAAGTGAAAAAATCATCTTTGAAAAAAAGTTCTTAACGATTATTAAATATTAACAAATATTTTAAATCACAGAAAATTTCAACTGAATAATACATTTAATGAATGCTGTTAATTATTAATAATGCACATATTTCATTATTTATTTATTATATATTACTAGTTTTCGCCCACGGCTTCGCACGCGTTTTGTTGTTATATCTTCGGTTTCTGTCATTTTAAGACTAAAAATTGCGATGTAATTTAAGCGAAAAATCGTGTATAGCGGCGCACGTTATTGAGAACAACCACAAAATTGATAAATCGAATCTAAAACTACTTAAATCGGTACAAAACCCCACAGAATTAGATGCATACGAAAGCATCTACATATACAAATTGAGAAAACAGATAATGAATTTAGACAATGGCCCAATTCCAAATTCTGATTTAATAAAATTAAACCATTTTCAAAAATAAAAATACGTAGATACACTCACTTTAGTAACAAAACAAACGCCGCATAGTCACCAAAGAATACTGCCAATAAATAGGTGGGGCTTTCCACTCACCTAATTCAGTAGTCAGGCAACTCAAATAATCCTCAAGTCAGATTATACCCTCCTTCAAATCGTATAAAGGGACAGAACTTTTTTAATATCATTGTGAGACACGCACCAAATTAGCAACAAGCAACATATATCTGAATCCATAACTCAGATAGTTATGATTAGCTAATTCATACTGATGATGACTACATTGTAGTCGAAATACGTATTTATAAAATACAAACAAATGTTCTAGGAATAGGGGCAAAAAAATTTGAAATATAACTACTTCAAATATTTATCGACACTTCTATTTTACCACCAAATTTCTATTTCAGCGAATATTTTTGATTTCTATCCCTCGTACCGAAATCAAATTCATATACATCAAGTTTAATCATTCGCTTTTAAACAGAAAATGTTTCATCAAAATCGGTTCAGTAGTTTTGGCGTGGTGTTCGAACAAATAAACAAACAGACATTTATAATTTTATAATCAGAGATAATATTCATAATTATATTATATACATTGGTATATTACATATATAGTCCCAATTTTGTAACGGTTTAAAATATTGTTCACAGAAATATTCGCCAACAAAAAAGAAAACAAGAAATTCGACTATTAGAAGCTACGTAGACTAAACAAATTGCCTTAGAGAAAGGCAGTATAATGAATACGAAATTAAGTTACCTTGGCGACCATTTAATATTCGCTGCATACAGTGACTGTTCTATTATATTCGGCTGAATGGTATATAAATCTTCGATCAGAAATCATATGATTATTTATCGGATGCCATTTTAGTGATCGCTTTTGAAATCAGATCACCTATGGCTTTTCAATCCGAGATCATAATTTCTAACCTTAAGTTTGATCATTTATTAAAATACTTTGGGAAATCTGGTGACAGTAAAAACAATAACCTGCATTAACAAGATTTTGAAAATAAATTATTAGTCAATAAAATTAAAATATTAAAAAAATTGACGTTTTGAACTGTTAAAAGTTAAGAAAAAAATTTGATATAAATTGAAAAATCAAATGCAAATTAATTTAACAAGTAAGCATTCAGCTGAGTAAACTATGATTACTGATCGATAATTAATCGATCACTAATCGTAAATTTCCTCTAAATGCAGCCATTCATTATAATTAAGTATACATAAATATATGCATTATAATTATATTAAAATCGAAAATATTTTTTTAAAATATGAGGGTAACAGGAAAATGGCTAGATAAATTGAGGTAAAATTAATTTTCTACAAATTTACTCTAATGTAAAATTTTAAGAGAGATACTTCAAATTTTTTGCTTTCATTGTCAAAAATTCGTTACGCAGGAGCTGCATCAACTTAGCGAATTTCCTAAGAATATAGATTTTAGATTTAGTGTGATCAAAATGAAATATAATATCTGATATGACTTTAGTATTTGGAAAAATTAAATTTAGTAATAGCAAAAAAAAAACACGATATAACGATTATAGATTACTCGGCCTGTCGTACTACCGTGCTCTAGATAGTTAATATGGAAACAACAATCAAAATTTTTTACAATAAAATATATTTTATGTATTCGTGTCAAACAAACACAAAATATTAAATATCTGTCTTAATTATATTTCAAATTTTGCCCCTATGCCTAGAACATTTGTTTGTATTTTATAAATACGTATTTCGACTACAATGTAGTCATCATCAGTATGAATTAGCTAATCGTAACTATCTCTGGGATATGGATTCAGAGATATGTTGCTTGTTGCTAATTTGGTGCCTGTGTCACGTGACACAGGTATATATATATATATATATATATATATATATATATATATATATATATAAATTTTAGCGATAGTGATTTTTAACATCTAATATGTAGGATCGATGGACATTTGAAGAAATTTTTACGAAATTCCAACATTGGCGCATAAACAATAGCTTCATTTCCATTGGTAGGAAATTCGCTAAAAACAGTAATCTTTTATTTGCAAGAAGAAGAAACCTATAGTTTTATTGATATGAGTTAAATTTTAACATACATCGTGATTAATAAACGATTACATACAGACATTACGTTCTTATATAAATACTATTAAAGAGAACGGTAGGATTGTTCAAATTTCGATTTTGCCCCAATTTCCTAGATCAAAATTTTTGTATTTTATAAATACGTATTTCGACTACAAAGTAGTCATCATCAGTATGTATCAGTATGAAGTAGTCATCATTAGTGATCATAAGTATGAATTAGCTAATTGTAATTATTCTCCGAGGAGAATAATTTCCTCTCGAAGGAGAGGTTTCTTGTTGCTAATTTGATGACGGAATAGCTAACTCATACTGATGATGAATACTTTGTAGTCGAAATACGTATAAAATACAAAAATTTTGATCTAGGAAATTGGGGCAAAAATTGAAATTTAATTACATTCTTAATTATAAATATTTCGTTGCATTATTCATTGTTCAGTTTTTTCTGTAGAATACATGTTAAGTTTTTGTCTTATTTATCATTGTTTATACCTTTGTTTGTGTGTAATGTATAAACAATGATATATAGATGAAAAATTCAAAGTAGTAAATTAACCTGCACAACATTTATTGTAAAAATTCTATACGTCGAACCTCAAGGTAGAAGCAAAACGATTCGACGTATAGAGGTTTCTACATGTCCATTATACTAGCCGAGCAACCTGTGCAGAACACAATTAGAATTGCTCATAATTAGATGCTAATTAAACGCAAATTAAATGCCCTAATTAAAAAGTCAATGCTCAATGTTGTATTGTGTTTCCGCATGCTCTGCTAGCTTAATGTTAAGCTAGCAGAGCAATATTTAAAAAATAAATTAATTATATTGTATTTAATATCAAATTATTAAGTGCGTGTTGTCCAATTAACATATATTTAGTAAACTATTACTAATATTTTGTGGTTTTTTTTTTCGTGTCGAGTATCGGAATCTGTTGTAGATTCTGGCGAAGTTCGATATACAGTTTCCCTTCCACCTTGTATATGATTTGTGACGACGTAGTACAACGAATGTTAAGTAAGGATGAAGCGTGTATTTCAATCGTGTGGTAGTAATTTACTAGAGAATTCATTTACATTCATAATACACGACCACCTACGTATATTCAAGAAGAAGTAGTAAGTATGTATGTCTGATAGGAGAATGCTGTAATATAGAATTCTAGATGATGATTACTATACGATTATTATTGTGGGGGCTGTGGTATGTTGACGTTTGGTATTATCTTTAGGATTATTACAATTTAGTGCAAAGCACATGTGCATACAAGATGATTTATTCATGGTATATAGAATTTTTTGGAGTTTTCTCTATTAAGAATCGATTCCATTTAAATTTGATGGGTAGTAAAATCTTGTGTTAATAAAAAAAGGGTTGTGTTTCTTTTACAAGCTAACACTTTATACGCTAAGATATTCAATTTGAATTTATGATGTTTGACCATATCTTTTCAGATTGATTTTACATTAAATTTTCCTTTTTCGTAAGTCATTAATTCATTTTAAGAAAAAAAAAAATATTAAAATACATTTTTTATAAAAATTTAATTAGTATTTTGAATTGTATATTAAATGTTAGCTTCAAAAAAATAACTATAAAATTATTTTATTAAAATTTTCTTGATTGTCATTAACATAAAGAAACTATAAAGTATACTAGCACACTATAAATCGTTATATATAAGTTAGAAATATGAATATACTATTAATAAATTAAAATTTTTTATAAATGAATTAATATTAGCGCCATCTAACTAGAATATTTCAAAATTAAATAACCTTTTGTAACATAGTAATGCCGTATATATAGTATTCTGTTAGCGCCATCTAAGCAGAATATTTCAAAATTAAATAACTTATAAGGAGCTGACATGAAAATTTTTTTTTAAACTCAAAGCAGAATGTTGACTAGCCTCGCCTCGCTTCGGTTGTGTTAGCTATCATTCTCGCCTCGCCTCGAGGGAAAATTATTACTAACTTTGACTTACTTTGCATGAATGTACATAATATAGTTAAAAAAACTTATATATTTATATATATATATATATATATATATATATATATATATATATATATATATATATATAAATTTTAGAAACGATGATTTTCGACATCTACTAGGTAGGATCGATGGACATTTGAAATAATATTTGCAAAATTTTAACTTTGGTACGAGACCAACAGCTCTATTTCCTTTCCGGAAATTCGCTAAAATAAAATAAAATATACAAACTACAGAGAGAAAGAGAGAAAGAACTTCTTGACGGGGTCCCCCGACAGCACAATTATTTTTTTCTCTAAAATAAGAATATACAGTCGATCAACAAAATAAAAATAATACTTTTCTCTATAAAATTTGTAAACCGGCGACGAACAAATTTATGATTATTATTATAAAAAGTAATCATGGCATAAAATTTCTTTTTCCTTTAAAATGCATCTAATCTTCTATTGCTTCATGTTTTTTGTAAAAATACATCTTACTATATATTTTTTTTAAAATTTACTTTTTGTAAATTTACGTGGGCTGAGGCGAGGTTTTTGGGACAATATACCTCGCCTCGCCTCGGTTAGTAACGAGGATTAAAATTTTGAACCTCGCCTCGCCTCGCCTCTTGCCTCGTAACCGAGGACCGAGGCGAGGCGAGGTTACCACGTAGCCTCGGTGAAACACTAGTTGTATGAAGTACAGGTGTTGATCATTATCTTTTTCCAATCCATATTGTATTTATTGATAAGCTTTTTTATTAAAAAACTTTAAAATTTAAAATGTAGTATCTGTAGGTTTTAACATATTTCAAATTTCAATAGTTTAGACTGATTTGTGCAGTTTTCACATCCAATCTTATTTTGTCAATAATACACAATAACAGATCGAGCATTAGGGGCAAAAAAAGGCAAATTCATAAGGAAACTTAGAATCATGTCAGATTTAACATATCATGGGGAGATTGCTCATTCGTATAAAAACTCACTTCGATTTGTACCGAATCTACTTGTTGGTATTTTTAATACATAATACTGCACTACAAGCTTCCGCCTCCATATTTCCGCAACCATTGAGTTATAGACTTAAAATTCTATTTAATTCAATTTCTTACGTAACTATTTTTGTGAAATTTCAACCAGTTGTCAGATTTTGGAGTTCCATACTAGGTATGCTGCGGATATTCACCCGTAACAGCAACCGCGGAAGTTCCACATTAAGTTTAGCAACCGCATCCGCAATAATCAATGGTCTTTGCGGATTTTTTCGGATCCGGATGTGGCTTGTTTTTTAGCAGTTTATTTTAGCATCATTGCTTTTTATTATATAACAATTATTATTATTAAAAATTATTACAATCTTTTTGCTTTATTCATGTATCTAAATTAACTATCTCTTCAAAAAAAAATTGACATTTAAATCCGCATCCGCGGATTTTAGCCTCATAATATCCGCATCCGTAACCGCGAATGTCCAAAATAATGTCCATACCTTCGTAGATAAGCATAGATACATTTACATATATCTATGCATATACATACATACCTTCGTATCATCTATTTTCCGCGATATTTTCTTTTAACTATTGACCAAAAAAAATTTCGAAACAAAAAAGAACCCATTAATTGTTATCGCCTACAAATTTCTCCTTCACTTTTAAACAAAAATCTGACCAATGTATTTCAATGTCTATCAATCTGTCGATTGACCCTTTTCAATTTTATACTCTGGATAACCTCTAAAAGTAGATAAGCCAACAAAAATATCTGGTAATAGTTTTCCACGTGACATTGATACTATGCTTATTACTAATATTGTAATTGAATCTAAATGAGTTCGATATGATTAAAATTGATAATAAAAGTTTTAATTTTTTTATCATTTTCCGTATACTTTGATTTGATTGGTTACTCGTAGTAATCAATATAAACCATCATGTCATCTATATGCTATATCATCAGTTAAATAAGGAAAAAGAAATCAAAACTTTTGTTGATTAAATACAACAAGACTTAGTTATTTATGTAATAAGACAAGTTATGTCTGCATAGGACAATATGACATTTACTTTATATAACCTATTTTGACAAAATGGAAACCCGACTTCAAAAATCAAATATTCAATTTAAAAAAAATGCACTAAAAAGTAAAAAAATAATTGCATATTCTTGTGCCAATTTTAGTTCACCTAAGCTAAAATTTTTAAATATATATGTACAATTATTGTTATTTTTGGAGGCGGTGTCCAAAAGTTATGTGAATTTCTCTATGCTGACACCGACTCCAAAAATAACAATAATTGTACATATATATTTTGCTTAGGTGAACTAAAATTGGCAGAAGAATATGCAATTATTTTTTAACTTTTTAGTGCATTTTTTTTATAGAATATTTGATTTTTGAAGTCGGGTCTCCATTTTGTCAAAATAGGTGTTATTTCTCGCTTTTTAGTGACTTTGAAGTTCTATAACTGATTTTATTTGTTCAATTATGGGTAGACCAACTAAACGACCTGCTAACTTTTAGTGCATTTTTTTATAACATTTTTTTTTATCGGTTTTTTTTTTTTTTTATATAATTTTTAGTGCATTTTTTTATAACAGATTTTCAGTTTTTTTTACAAGCATTTTGTTTTTTTTTTGTAAAAGTTTTTTTTTTGGGGGTCGGTTTTTTTTTGTAAAAAATTTTTTTGAAGTCGGTTTTTAAAAAAATTTTCTTATTTTCCTATTATGAATGAGTATACCCTTTAAAACAAAAATTTAAAATTGGTTCATAAATGACGGAGTTCTGAGGTGACACACAAAAAAAAAAAATACAGACGAATTGAGAATCACCTCCTTTTCGAAGTCGGGTTAAAAAGTGACATCATGCGACATGTGCTTGCATAAGTTCAGTAGACTCATGAAATACATGAAAAGATTTCCAATCTACACGAGAATAATATGTTTATTCAATTATAATTAATTGTATAAACAGTGGTCTGGAAATAATCATGGTAGTTCAATATATTGATGTTGATCAGGATTCGTGGAAATTCCAACAACACATAACCGAGACATATATATATACGGTCCAGCCGTTTAGGACCGGATCCAATTGTGAATCTAAACCATGCTCGAATCCACTGGAACACACACAAAAACTTCATCAAAATCTGTCCAGCCGTTTAGGAGGAGTTCAGTCATACATACACACGAACAGAAAAATTATATATATTAAGATATACATATAGGTTCTACCAGATAGGATCGATGAACATTTGAAGAAATTTTTACGAAATTCTAACATCGGTACAAAAACAATAGCTTCATTTCCTTTGGTGGAAATTCGCTAATATCTAAAATAAAATGAGTTTTGAAAAAAAATTTAAGGAAAAGATATTTCTAATACAAAATCTCAAAACAAAATCCTTTATATTTAGAGAATGTTTCTTATAAAATATTAGATATAAAATATATTAAATCTCTTGATAAGCGTACGTACCGTACCGTACAATATATTCATTCATATTAAAGAATGTTGTCTATATATTTAACTAGTACATAACTAGAATACCTTGTGTATATACATGGTGTTTTATTTAAAATGAGATACATAATAAAACCCCATGCTTTTTCATTTATTTATTTTTATTACTATCATTTTAATATTAAAGATTAAACAATGATTTCCAATTCTTTAAATTTCTTAAAGCAAACAAAAATTATCTTTCGATGTCTGTTAGTATAAAATTATAAATGAACATTCAATGTTAGTTTAAAATATTTAATATACATCATTCTGTATAGAAATATATTTGTGGAGTATTTCGTATTTACAGGAAAACATATGTTGTATTTGAAAATTTAATTTAATTGTAGAAAACTGTTTAAAAAAATAAATCTGATGAGTTAAAATGAAACTCAATAGGATTCTATTCGGATAGATAACGGATATACACACAAAAACACATATACGTACAGACCAAAGGATGGAGATACTTGTCATTTTTCAAAAAACGAATTAAAATAATCATAAATATTAAATATTATCTCTTAGAGGAAGTTGTCCTGTTTCAAAAACGCTATTTTAAAAGTTAAATTACCTCACTTATAATGATCAAGATTTTGATGTGATAGTTGATAATTAACCGTACAGCCATGTGCAGGCGCGGATCCAGTCCTCAAAAAAGGTTGTGGTCACAGCCAACCGAAAATCGGTCAAGTACGAGTCGGAGTATGAACGCGCTCATGATCTCTATAGTAGATTCCTGTAAAGAAGATGTTTGCAAAATATATGACGCTCTGACCATAATTTTGTACAGAGTATAGTTCCACGTGGGCAACCAGCCAAGTGGCCGAGCGTCTAAGGCGTTATGTCTGCGCAGTATGCTTACTTGGAAACTGGGAGGTTATGCGTTCGAATCCCGACATCGGCAGTTTGCCAATTATTAAGAAAAAAAAATGGGGCGATTAATTGACTCAACTGTCGGCGTATGGGCAAGAACGAAGTAACCGACTATGCTTGAGAAGGTTTTCTGCAGTTTCCTTCACGAACCCCAGATGAATGTCGGCATAGTTCCTATCATGGTCAGCTTCCACGCCACTCACATCCTCACATCCTCAGGCATCACAATGGACCTTATGGTCGAAAAGTAGCCCGTCCAGGACAGCCTCTACAATCTATCTATTTATCCACGTGGGCAAAGCCGTCGGGCGAACACTAGTAAATTAATAAACCTGTCAAATGTTAGTTTGTTCGCTCACGAAAATTACAATAGTAAATGTGTGTTTGTTTGCACACCACAGTGTCACATTTAGACTTACACTGAATGACAATAACAAAATACTTTATAGATTGAAGTTAGGTTACCTATGTTTACAAACAATACAAACTACTAACAACAGCGCCACGTCATGCCATCAAAAAGGAAGGCGGCTCGGAAGTTTTGACGGCAATGTATATGTGCATACAACACACGCATTTAAATTAGTAGACGACTAGGTACTTTTAAATTAGTAGACGACTATGTACTTTTAAATTAGTAGATGACTATGCGCACCCAGCGAATAGTTATCTCTTTTTTCCAATACAAGTATTTATGTGCCAAAAAGAAACAGATAATATGTTATCAAAAATGTGACATAACGAGTCAGCATATCGTCTATGATGGCAAAACACTTCGCTGCGTTCCGAATCACGCACGATTCATTGTTTTTTAAATTTTATTAAGGCATTGCATATAATATCATCAGCCTATCGACCTCAATAGATCGTGTCAGTGTGACTTCACAAGTCTATTTGGGTTGTGGGCATGCCTATTGTGCCCACAACGGTGGATCCACGCTCGACCATGTGGTGTGCAATATTTTGAAAATGTAGAATAGAGTATTTTAAAATCGGTATACACTACGTAAATTAAAATAGACCCAATAGCAACATTTTGTAGTGCATCTATCAATGTCTATGCACAGTATGTTATGATATACTGTTCTTTGTTACGCTCACACTATGATATGGTGTTACCCTCACACGATGGACGACGGACAATAATGACGATGTATACATACACGAGAAAGATGCAACTATATATAAATGATTGTGGTTAGAGAGTGATAAGTGTAATATAATAGTTATTTATGTTATAATACAATACTGATTGTGTGACAAAGTAAACCATGTCATAGTACATTTCATATAGACAGCGATAGATACGATATACAGTACTCCAGATTGAGTGTATTTAATAAAAAAAATTCGTTACGCAGGAGCTGCGTCAACTTAGCGAATTTCCTTAGAATATAGATTTTAGATTTAGTGTGATCCAAATGAAATATAATATCTGATATGACTTTAGTATTTGGAAAAATTAAATTTATTAATAGCCAAAAAAAAAACGGTATAACGATTATAGTTTATAGTTACTATGGAAACAACAATCAAAATTTTTTTCAATAAAATATATTTTATGTATTTGTGTCAAACAAACACAAAATATTAAATATCTGTCTTAATATTAGAATAATCGAAAAATGTACCAAGAGTAAAGTTGTAGAAAATCAAGTTTGCTTACAATTCATTACCTGATCATTTTTCAGAAACTCTAATGTGAACAGAGATATTTAGAATTTTAACTTTCAATCTTTAGTTGTAAATACTTCTGTAAATATTAGTGTACAGAAAAATGATAAGAAACAAAATTACAGTAAAACTTAATACCTACAACTTAACTCAAATATTAAATATTAAGGGAGATACAACTTTCAAATATTAAGGGAGATAGTCAAATTTTGTGTTTTCTCCTCCCTCTAAACCCCCTTTCCAATCGCTCGATTTTATCCATTAACGAACTTGACCTTTAGAATACCAAAAGCTACTCAAATACCAAATTTCATTCCAATATATATATATATATATATATATATATATATATATATATATATATATATATATATATATATATATATATATATATATACATATATACAAATTTTAGCGATAGTGCTTTTTAATATCTAATAAGTAGGATCGAGGACATTTGAAGAAAATTCCAACATTGGTGCAAAAACAATAGCTGCATTTCCTTTGGAGGAAATTCGCTCACAAGCTAGTAATATATACCAGGGTATATTAAGTTTAGTTCCGACTGTGTACTGCTATCTGTCTGTCAACACGGTCACTCAAATATACACGTAAATCAACTTTTGTGTGAGCTGTGATTCGTTATGTTTCAATGCATTACTATGAAATTTTTGAAAATCAATTTTTGATATTTTTATTAAGCTTACTAATTTTATAAATGTGCAAGTTAGGAGGTTTGGATGTATCTTCATCATGTGTAAAAACTAGCGATACAGTTACAACTTTAACCTTTGATGCTTAGTAATTTTGTATATGTTGTTTCACGAAAACGTGTGTAACAATTGTTCCCTTTCGGGCCTTTGTCAGGACAAAAAGTTGGAGGTTAGGAACGATAATATCAATGTTGTAATATTGTTTCTGAAATTAAGAATACAGCTCTTTGTATTATTCTACGAATCAGTTAATGCATCCTCCAAATTTTGCCACAATTGCAGCTCAAACATCTATAATTTCAGTAGTTTAGAGTAACTTAAATATATATAATACATATGTACTTATAATTACCTTGTTATATGCACTGCAAGTCATACTTCTATACATTTGTACGTGTTTGGAAGTAAAATAACGAGTACACATAATGAAACTGGGCTCCGTATATAGAGGATATTTAAACTGTTAACTCATTTAATTGATATACGTGTGTCTGTAATTGCTGTATAGGTTACAATTTTAATCTATTCGGAATGAAATTTGGTATACAGCGTTCTTTTGGTATTCGTAAGGCAAAGTTCGTTAGTGAGAAAAATCAACCAAGGGTAAAGAGGGTTTCGAGGAAGGAGGGGAAGAATTAACACGAGTACAGTTGTAGTAAAAATATGTTATATAATAACAGTGAATAGTAAACTGTCGCCAAGATTACTTAATTTCATAAAATAATTCTCGAAGGAAAATCTTTCGTAATAAAATTATAACAATCATTTTCTTACTTGCTAAGGATGTTCCAGCACTGTGTGCACATACTTACACATATTATCGGCACACAGAAACTTCCACAAACTATCAAATATGTCCGGTACGGTGATCCGGCAACGTCGCTTTAGGTATATACCTGTATTATAAAATTAGCTAAGAAAATTAGCTTAGCCTATGAAATTTTTACGCTTCTACGTCGACTTATTTTTTGTTGGATGTTTTATCTTTATCGATATGTTGGTTATGTTAACCGGGCTAAATGCCATTTATTTTAACTGCTCACCATATATATATATACATCGCAGATGGATTTCGAATCCGCTATTTTACAAAACCGCTAGCTTTTTTACATAACAACTCCGTTATGTAAAACAACTGAACGACGCTTAGCTGTTTTACATACTTACTGAACTTTAACACGTAATATTGCTTAAACGTTTTGCATTTATCAATGCAGCGGGTCAATGATTAGACGTTATGTAAAACAACGTGAAATATTAACGTCAGATTGTACATTTTGGTTTATTTCATTATTATTATTATTAATACTACTATTTATATTACCTAGCAGTATATATTGTTTAAGTCTTAAATTCATAGCTTAGAATTATTATAAACGGGTTAATAGAATTTTCATTACTAAACATCCTTTTTCCTAAGAATTTCTATATATTTTAGATATAGTGTCAAAAATTATTGAAATTAAATAAGGTAACTATTACAACCGAGTACTACAATCTTTCACTTCATCGGTCATTCCTCGAGTTGGTCGAGTTTTGCGTAGTTTTGGGCCCCGGACTAAAAGGCGTTCTATATATTTCCCTATATCGAAACGCTCTTTGTGACTACAGATCAGCTATTCTGCATTACGTCAAAACGTGGGTATAGTTTTGTAAAACGTATCGCAATGACAATCCACCTGAACATCGTTCAGTTGTTTTACATAACGGAGTTGTTATGTTAAACAACTAGCGGTTTTGTAAAACAGCGGATTTGACGATCTATCTGTGACATATACAGACCGTTTTCAAAAGCATTTCTAATAGAGAATCAATGTTAAATAAATAAATAAAACATTTACTATAAAACCATACATACACATACATACTGAAACTGAATGTCTGGACTGGAATATTGGGTGATCATATTATAGGACCATTCTTCATTGATGAATCTTTAGATTCTCAAAAATATTTGAGTTTGTTACGAAATAATATTTTGCCAACTGTTATAGATCTTCCTAATTTAGACCTTGAATCTGTATGGTTCCAACAAGATGGTTGCCCTGCACACAATGCCATGATAGTAAAGCTGTTCCTGGAACAAACTTCCCAGGAACACCTTATGAGTGGTTTTGGAACCTTCAAGTGGCCATCCAGATCGCCAGATCTATCTTCTAACGACTTTTTTTGTGGAGTTTTCTCAAAACACAGATCTATTCGTGGAATAGGTGTGAAAATTTACAACAATGAAGGCAAAGAATTGTTGACAATTGTGCGAATATTTCTCCTCAATTGTTAGAAAATACTCGAGTAGATTTCTACAATCGACTCGGATATTGTATAGCAAATAATGGAGGAATATTCGAACCGTTGGTTTAACATTTCTTTTTTTTCTTTTTGGGGTTTTATTTTAAATTTTAATTTGTGTGGATTGTTGTTTTATGTTATACCGTTATTAGAATACTAGCATTTATTTTCAAACAATCCACATACAAACAATAAGGGATATTCAAAAAAGAATTTTCAATTGTTAGAAGTAATGCTAAGCTTAAGAAGACAAGAATGAACATATTTAATTCACTCGCATTACATATTAATGCAGTACAAAACAGTTCAGCAAGCTTACACAACAGACACACTAAAGAGTACCCCCACCATATTTATTTCTTTATTAAACATATTTTCAATTGTGTATAGTAATTATAGTAAATAATATTTAACATTGATTCTCTATTAGCAATGCTTTCCAACACATACGGTATATACCACACATACACCACTGATAATAATCAAATTTGTAATATTGACATCATAAAATTCACAGTAGCATCCCCATGGACATAGAGCATAAAATAATAAATATACGGTAGAACAAATGAAAGATGGTGGTAGTTGTTGTTGTTGTTGTTGTTGTTGGTGATGGCTTAATAATCCAATCATTTGATTATCATCACGATGTCTCATAATGTAATATACGAAACACGTGCAGCAACTATAATATCGTTACCCTTTACCTCTTCTTACTATCATATTATATCCCATCATAAATTAGATTGTGAAAGGGGCAAGGTTTTCGCAATTAAAAATTGTTTTTGCTTACAAAAGTAGTGAAATCTAGAAATCTATGTAAGAGACAAATTGTTGAAGGATGTTCTAGCATACCATCACTTTGCGACATATTTTAGTTTTTTTTTTCACAGGCTAAAAATAATGTTTTCTTATAAATCCCGAAGTTTCAGAATTTTTGACCGTTTAGAACGCAAGATAATTAATATCAAAGCTATCATTCTCTCTCATTAGAAGCATATAAAACTTCATGCCCGCCCAACTATTATCTGTTGTATTAGAAAAAATAATCGACAGAATTAAAAAAAAAAAACTAGGTGAGTATTTCTTAATATTTCTATAAATTTTTTTTTTAATCGTGTTTGTTTTAGAAATATAATAATTTAAAATATTATTTTGGTCCAATTATAACACATTCCGTTTATGGTCAATAGTGGTCTGACACCGTTGTGCGCCAATCTCTCTCAAGTGGCATCAAGTAAAGAGGGGGAAATGTTACTGTTGACATAAGCAATGATATTATATAGGCATATGCCCAGAGCAACGTTGCCAGGTAACCGTACCGGAAATATTTGATAGTATGTGTAAGTATCTGTGTGCCGATAATATGTGTAAGTATGTGTACACACTGCTGGAACATCCTTAACAAGTAAGAAAATGATTGTTATAATTTTATTGCGAAAGATTTTTCTTTCCAAGAAGAGGCGCGGGGTATTTCATATTTTACTTGAAAAGTTTTTATCTTTGTATATTAAGTGTAATAAATCTGACAAGTTGCCAAGTAAACTGTGAAATACCATGTGCACCGGAGAAACTTAAAATATATAAATTTATACCAATCATTGTTGTCTTGAAAATTTTCTCTTACTGGTTTCGAGGTGTAAATTATCAACCAACCAACCCCCCCCCCCTGGTGGTAAAGAATTCAGGCTTTTCTGGTTGGTTTTAGGTTAATATCTATATTTCTACCAAAAATCAACTTTCTAGAACTACTGGAAGTACCCTACCATATTACCAGCCAAGTAGCCGAGCGGTCTAAGGCGTCATGTCTGCGCAGTATGCAGTACTTGGAAACTGGGAGGTTATGGGTTCGAATCCCGACATCAGCAGTTTATCAATTATAAAAATTAAAAAAAGGGGCGGTTAATTGACTAAACTGTCGGCGTATGGACAAGAACGAAGTAACCGGCTATGCTTGAGAAGGTTTTCTGGAGTTTCCTTCACGAACTCCAGATGAATATCGGCATAGTTCCTATCATAGTCGGCTGCAGCCGCACATCCTACCAATTGCTAGTCTACACACAAAATTCCTTGTCATCCACTCACATCTTTACATCCTTAGCCATCACAATGGACCTTATGGTCGAAGTGTAGCCCACCCAGGGCAGCCTTTACAATTTACCTCTACCTCTACCCTACCATATTGATGATTATGATGAGTGAGTTCTCAAAATGTAATTTAGGGATGAATATCTTGCAAACTATTAAAGCTGTAATTTTGAAATGTGGTACGTTCGGGTCTAACATACGCCATATACTTAATCCATCCTGTAAAACATAGTACGGTAGTCATCTAAGCATAAACTTGTTCCAACGCACTACTGTCATATGTTCCTGTCATATATTACAAATACATTTAGTATTTACCTACTTCATTCACAAGGGTCACACTGTTTGGCAAGAAACTCCTTCAATTATAACCTATGAGTACACTCGTTACCATTTGAACTTGCCACGTGATGGCTTATCTCTTAAGATATCGTGAACCAAGTTTCATCTTCTTGCTCTCTCTCGAAAGACAAGTAATAAATGAATTCAATATAATACATATGTTTTATCGTTCTTAAAAATCTATCTTAGGATGGGTTATATCCATCTAGCCATAGAGTAGGCTGTTTAAGAGCCTCATATATTCAAACACCTACTCCCGCTTATATTAATTTCGATGATAATATAAGCATCTCCATTTTACTTTCTCTAATTCTAGGTTCTAAAAAAAATATTAATTATTTGTATATTGGGTATATATATGTAATTATCTATATATATATATATATATATATATATATATATATATATATATATATATATATATATATATATATATATATATATATATACATATATATATATATATATATATTGGGTTGAGCAGTCAATTGCCGAATGCTCAGTTGCGATGATTGGAATGAAATTAGGTATATGACGTGCAATCTGTAAAAATTTTTATTCGATTCTGCATGCAAAAATATTTATAAATTGACAATAGGGAATATGCTTGAAAGTTTTTTTTCACTAGAATTGAAGCATGTTTACTTGACAAATATCAAGGTAAAATTACTTTTTAAATAACTTTAAAAATAAGCGAGATATCAATGATTGAAATTCCCCATTAAACAAAGAGGGTGATAGCCCTCTTGATATGTTATGTGACGTCATATTACACTTTCACCATTTAAAATACACGTAAAACTCCGTTTTAAGTATTTTTGCAAGAAAAAGACAGATAATAATCATTAAGAGCTTATAGCTTCCTTGATATTTGTTGGATTTTAATTTCGTTTTTAAATATTATTACAGTATTAACAGTATTTTCATATTCTGAAAATAAATGTGAAAAAAAATTTGCATGCATATTCCCTGTTCTATTTTCGTATATTTATATATATGTTGATATGTTGATATATATATATATATATATATATGTATATATATATATATATATAATATATATACATATATATATATATACACATATACGTATACATATATAAATATATATATATATATATATATATATATATATATACATATATATACATATATATATATACATATATATATATATATATATATATATATATATATATATATATATATATATATATATATATATATATATATATACAGAGTTAGTCAAAAGTCAAGGAGTTTATTGAAGGGATGGATAGGGGATGAAATTCAAAGATGAAAAGTCCTTGGACATTTTAGCTCCTGACCCACCGTTAATTAGATATTAATTAAATAAAGTAACCAATTAGAGAAGCGCGTTAACGGAAATAGAAATGGTGAGGAATGAACGCAGCGGCAGCAGAGATACTCTCAACTCAATGAAAATTGAATGATTCATTATACCTAAAAACTACATTTTTCGTTAAAAATTTAAGCAACGAATCATCAATAATTTAGCTCACTAAAATATTGAGAAAAAAAAACTATACTTAATATTTTATTAATGTTTTTTGCACTGATCAAATCAATCGCAATTTAGTCTTACTTTCAACTTTTCGTTAAGTAAATTGAAGGTTTTCAAATATTGGGAAGTATTTGATTTCAGTCCGATTATCAAAAACTGAGTTTTTATAAGATCTTGAATCTTTGAGGTCCTAAAAAACTATCCTGACTATCTTTATGATAATCGCAAAAATATTTTTTTACAGAATTTTTACACTACTTGTACCGATCGATTCCATAATCTAATCAGCTCTTTACTTTATAAAAACAACGTCAAATGCCGCCGTAAATGATTTTTCGGAAAAAAAGAGGTAAATTTTTTTTCCAAAATTTTTTAAAATTCTAGTCTAAAAACTGTACCGGATTTGAAACGCATAAGGTTGACTCGCTCTATGTTAGTGATGGGGAGAGTTCGCTCCCCTCACGTATCTCTGCTGACGCAGCGTTTATTCCCAACCATTTCTTTTTCCGTTAACGCGTTTCTCTTATTGGTTACTTTATTTAATTAATATCTAATTAACCATGCGTCAGGTGCAAAAATGTTCAAGGACTTTTCATCTTAGAATCCTATCCTTCCTTTCTCTCCATTACTTTTAACTCACCTTGTATATATATATATATATATATGTTTTACAATATTATATATATATATATATATATATATATATATATATATATATATATATATATATATATATATTTACATATATAAAAATTTTAACGATAGTGATCATTAACATCTAGTAATCTAGTCGGTAGGATCGATGGACATTTGAAGAAATTTTTACAAAATTCCATCATTGGTACAAAATATATAATAGCTGCATTTCCTTTGGAGGAAATTCACTAAAATACTACTGCAGTTGCTCTCCAAATCAATCGCATGAATAATTACATTTGAAGTTGTCATGTGTAAAAACGGGCTAAACTAAAATTTTATTGCATGAAAATTTTTTTTCACTTCAATTGAAGCATGTTTACTTGACAAATATCAAGGTAAAATTACTTTTTAAATAACTTTAAAAATAAGCGAGATATGAATGATTGAAATTCCCGATTAGACAAAGACGGTGATCGCCCTCTTGATATGTTATGTGACGTTATTATATTACACTTTCACCATTTAAAATACACGTAAAACTCCGATTTTAGTATTTTAGCAAGAAAGAGACAGATAATAATCTTTAAAAGCCTATAGCTTCCTTGATATTTGTCGGATTTTAATTTCGTTTTTAAATATTATTACAGTATTAACAGTATTTTCATATTCTGAAAATAAATGTAAAAAAAAATTTTCATGCATATTCTCTATTATTTATAAGACGAACTTACTCAAAGGTACTTTCTATGTTATGTGAGTTTTAATAATGAATGTTATATCAATCAATGTGCAATTATAATTTATAATGATGTGGTTGTGTATTTCTATGTCATATTTGCAATTCATAGAGGTTTAATACAATAGAACATAAATTGATTGATGTTAATAATGGTAGAAATTATTTTTAATTGTCACGTAATATCCAGGTACGTTTTAAAGCTTGATTAATCATTTAATTATGGTTGTATGCACAAGTCCTCAGTTTATATTACATGGTCAAGCAAATTAAGGATGTTTTAACGACAATACCAATTAGTTAACATGGTGACAAAAGTAATATACGTAATTATAAGATTAATAGAACAATATTTCTGTAAATATTAGATGTACAGAAAAAATTGTTTAAGTAGATGGGCATGTAGGTAAAAAGGTAATAAAATTGAAACATATTCCAAACTTTATGCCCCCCCCCCTCAAAGCCTCCTATTATCTGTTGTATTTAAAAAAATACTCGACTAAATTAAAAAACAAAAACTAGGATAGTAAAGATAAATATTTAATAACCGTTTTGTTTTCAAAATATAAAAGTTTAAAATTAATTTTTATTTCAAAATTAAATTAATTTCTATATATACATACAGAATAGTGAATATAACTATGTGTTGTGTAAGTGTGTATATGTATTTATTCGATAATAAAAGCAAACCGGTTGTTTGTCCTGATTATATAAGACAGTTCTGGAACGACCTTAAGCAACTCTAGTGACCTCAAAACGCGGAGATTTGATGACTTTCAAACCATGTAACCCTATTAGCCATAGTTCAAGTGCTCCTCAACTAGCCAAGGTATACCTAATTCTGCTTCAGTGCGCTGGTGCGCCGTTTATGATTAATAAGAATATGTGTTAATGGATGTGTGTATGTCACATGTACTTCTATACACACATAAAGATTGTAGTCACGGAAGCGCACTGAAGCAAAATTTAGAACCTTGGCCGGTTGAGGCGGTTAGACTTCGCTTCAGCTGTTTTCGTTCCTTCGAGTTTAGGCTCATATGGATACTCGTCCAGTTATATAGAGGTCAGTGAAATACCGAGGTGCTCGACCCAATTACTTGACGAATGTAAACGTATTGATATTTCGCGTCTATGCTTGCATACATACACCTTAGGGAATAAAAATAACATTTGTAGTTTTAATGAAGACAATTTGAGTTAATGTATTATTTGAATGAACAGTTAATGTTTTATTTATCTCTAGAGTCTAGAAAATATTATCTTCTTTTTTTTTAAAAATATTTTTGCCACGTGTTGAAGTTTGAACTGATTTATACTGAAATGAACACTCAAGTAAAGTTTTGTATTTATTTCTGTATAAATTTTATAATAATTTTTTTACTGGCTATATAAAATAGCACAGCAAGAGTTATCTAAAAAGTCATTGAAACAATTACACTTAATTTGGCAAACAACTATGTCGAACAAATTTGAGTTCCTAATTAGTTGTTCAACAAAAATCGATCATTGTTTAAATGTGACGACCCGAAAAAGCGATATATGCATATAGAACGTGAAGCGATATATGTGAAGCGATATATACAATAAACCGGTCATGAAATAGTAATGCCTTGCTTTGAAGTTTGAAAATCGGAGCAAGAAAAGATGCGCGAGAGAAAAAGAAAATACAGCGGCCGAAGCTTTTGCAATAGAAAAGAGGGCATAATACACACACATATATATATATATATATATATATATATATATATATATATATATATATATATATATATATATATATATGTTATGCCCTCTTTAAGGCTTCGGACGCTGTATTTTCTCTCTCGCGCATCTTTGCATGCTCCGATTTTCAAACTTCAAACCGCGGCATTACTATTTCATGACCGGTTTATTGCAGTCAATACTATACGATCGCGTTTATCATTAAATTATCTATCTTCTGATATATATTTCGATTAGATTAACAGTGTAGTTACCTATATTTACTTATCTGTTCATACCTGCTTGCCAGGTAGTCATGACCGGAAATGATTAGGGACTACAACCCAGGCGTATTCTTTATATTATAAACTATCAGTTAAAAAAAACGCTTAGTTAACAAGTGGGTGAAGGACAGAAAAAAAAATTAATTAAAATTACATAAATTAATCATAGCCATGACAACATTTGGTAGGCACTGCATTTTAGGCATATTCGCCTATTAATGAAACCTCATAAAAAATATGTTTCATCCGGTTAACAGATGGTTGAAGGTCGATCTTTGTTCGGCTCTTAGGATTTAGAGTCTTAGACTATTAGGAGTAGCGATCATTAGTGTCAGGGTACAAAAAATATAGCGTGACCAATGAATACATGATACAATTTCTGCATACAGACAGACGTCTACCTTTGTATACAGAGGTTTCGGTGGCTATTCGCTCAGATTTAAAATTGTTTTATTTATTACGTACAATTATTTTACATCAAATATCCCAGAATACGGTTTAGTTCAGTTATTTAAAAAAAAATCATCTGCAGTCAAATGAGAAATGTATAATGTAATATATATATATAATAATATATATTTTTACAAAGTCTAATTGCATTTCATCGTTGCTATAAAAATATTTGTAAAAAAAAGGACGATGTTTTTGTGTAGTTATGAAAAAATACACGTCTTTGATCAGTAAATAAAATTTCTAGAAATGAAAAACAATTATTTTTATAGAATTATTTATGATTTCATGTGAAAGTAATTCTTATAATAAAACACATTCGTGAAGTAAGTATCTATGTTTTGGGAAGTAGTAACTTAAGGGGTGGATAGATACACTTTTTAACCCGACTTCAAAAAGGAGGATGGTTCTCAATTCGTCTGTACTTTTTTTTTTTAATGTTTGTCACTTCAATTCTTAAATATTTTCAACAACATATGGACAAATCAAACATTCCCAGATTATACCTGGGTGGAAATCCATCATTGTGCCTATATTGAAGCCTCAAAAAAATAAATTAAAACTTGAAAACTATTGCTCTGTTGCGTCTGCAAGCTATTTGCAAAAATACATTGACTTCAATTCACGTTTATCCAAAAAGAAGTAGTAAACGATATTTTCTCTTACAAAAAAACAAGAAAATGGATTACCTCAAGGGATAATCCAATGCTGTTTTTGCTTGCGATAAATGATACCATAAAATGCATACCGAAACAGATTACTCCTATGTTAATTCCGGCTGCCGTTGTCATATCAATACAAATAAGTAGATTTGCTCAGTTATTAGAAAAAAACTCTAGAATATTGGTCTATGGAAAATTCAGACCTTACAAAAAGAACCTTCTTGGCCTCTAGTTGTAACTTTATAATAGACATTTGTATTTCTCTGCTAATGCTATTAGACCTAATTTTTGCCAAACACTTAAGCTGGATACCACATCTACATCATTTAAAAGCGAGTGTTTAAAAAAATGAGTTTAATTAAAATCTTGAGCCACAATAACAAGGAAGCAAATATATCAAACTTGCTACACATTTACAAGTGCACAATTCTCCGGAAAACCAATTATGGTAGGAATTTTTTGTTCTTCGGCGAAAACAAATTATCTTAAACCTGTATACATGATCCATAATTTGGGTTTACGGTTAGCTACGGGTGCTTGTAGAAGTTGCCCATCCATCCACACACTTTACAGTGAGGCGGAAGAAATGGTGTCTGGATTACGAAGGAATTACTAGATGATAAAATATATGTTGAAGCTATAATGTTACGAAAACCACCCTTTAAATCGCTGTTAAAAAATAAATCAATTACTATTATGCAATAAAGAAACATTTTGCTCTACTTTTACATACGTGACTCTTAATTGCCACAAAAATGCTAAATTTCCATATCCCAAAAACATTTATGATTTCTGCATTAGGGCTGTACACTAGTGGGAAAAGTTAAACGTTTCCATCGACCAAAACTTTTAAAAATTAAACACTACACTTCAGGTTTGCATTCAAGAATTCCATGAACATTTAAACAATCCCCCAAACCATAAAGTGATTTATACTGTTGGTTCTAAAGCATTCGATTGTGTAGGATGCTGCCATTTACGGTCAATGTAAATGGCGTATAAGAAGTCGGAGAAAAGTACAACTGTATCCATTAGTATTTCACTTTTACTGCGGTCAAAGTAAATAAAGATATCTATTATGTACTGATTCTTTGAGAACAAAAACTGTAAAATGAGATCTATGACGTGAGACTCATGTAGGTTCTCGGCCACTCTGGCATAATTGGGAACGAAAAAGTGGATAGCCTGTTCAACGAATCTCGAACAGATGGTTTGCATATTAAAGAAGCTCCTGCAACCGATATAGTTGCAAAATGGAAAGGAAGATTGCAATAATTTTGGAAAGAAACATGGCTACGATTAAATGTAAAATTACTTAAAATTAAAACAACCAATGGCTATCTTTCATGGCTATCTTTGATCCGATCAAAAAGAAAGGAAGAAGTTAATTTAGCTCGGCTTCGCACTAGACATACCCAGCTACCCATTCATATTTATACGAGAAAACTGAACATCTCCTCGCTACGCGTTTCTCTAAGAGCTGAACGATGAAGCCATCTAATGGCTAAAAGTAACCAATTTATTTCATTGTGTTTAAATGTTTTCTTTAATTGAATCTTGTAAAATCGTGCAACACTCTGTACATAATAGTTTATGTGCTAAGGAAATAATATTTATCGATATAAATAGTATTAAAATTAAAATACATAAAAATTTTTCTAATTAAAACTAATTAGATATACATGTTGTCATAGGTAAGATTATGAATATATACTCGATGTAATTGATAAAGTGTCATATATAACCTCAGCAACTCAAATGTTCCTAAAAAAAATATTTCTATCGAAAATAATGTTAAAAGCACGATTTCGAAATTGGGGTAAACAGAAAAGAATAATAATAATAATAATTTTATTTCATTCAATTTATTCATAGAATATTATAGACACCAAAATTGAAGTTTTATTTACAAAAGTTGTTAGCGAATTTCCTCCAAAGGAAATGCAGCTATTGTAGCAAAAATATTTACAAGATTGAAAGTTAAAATTCAAAATATTTCTGTTCACATTAGAGTTTGAGAAAAATGCATTGTGTAATGAATTGTAGCAAACTTGATTTTCTACAACTTTACTCCTTATACATTTTTCGATTATTCTAATATTAAGAGAGATATTTAATATTTTGTGTTTGTTTGACACAAATACATGAAATATATTTTATTGTAAAAATTTTTGATTGTCGTTTCCATAATAACTATAAACTATAATCGTTATACATCGATTTATTCTGGCTATTAATAAATTTAATTTTTAGCGAATTTCCTCCAAAGGAAATGCAGCTATTGTTGCAAATACTAAAGTCATATCAGATAATATATTTCATTTTGATCACACTAAAATTATGACCGCTAGAGAGTGATTTATGTATTCTAAGGAAATTCGCTAAGTTGACGCAGCTCCTGCGTAACGAATTTTTATTTATCAAAGCAGACTTTTTTTGCCTTTTCGTTTTTGTTGAATCTCTTCAAAGGATTCAAAGGATAGTTTTTCCCCTGATTGGCATAGAAATAATAAATTTAAGACCTAAACAAAAATTTTTCAAACAAAACAAAAGTATTTATTCCCGTAAAATATTAATCTGCAAGAAAATAATATAGATTTCTATTAAAAAAATCAAACCTTGACCTTTACAAAAATTTTTCAAACAAAACAAAAGTATTTATTCCCGTAAAATATTAATCTGCAAGAAAATAATATAGATTTCTATTAAAAAAATCAAACCTTGACCTTTAATTGTTCTTGAAAATTGGTTTCAAGGTAAAAGGCAATTTCACAGTTATTTGACCGCCTAGAAAACTTAAAACTTATGTTAGAAACATTTATCACTGTCTTACTCGGATCCCGAGATATTGAGTGAGTTCACTTACCGATTAACACTGTATACAGTATATACCAGGGTATTATAAGTTTAGACCCGACTTTGTAACGGTTGAAAATATTGACCGCACAAAAATTTTTTTGGTATAGGTGTTCAATCTAATTTGTTCAATTTTCCATGTCCGTTTGTTTGTTTGTCTATCCGTAGAAACGATAAATCAGCAAATAACTCTGTTAGTTGTTATGCTCACTTGTTTTATATTAATACTAGCTGACCCGCAGACGTTGTCCTGTATTAGAATATTGAATTCGAATTGGTATAATTAATAAAAAATAATAATTATTCCAAAAACATATTGTTTATTATTCTATAAATCAGTAAATAACTCAGTTGTTATGCTCACATGTTTTATATTAATACTAGCTGACCCGCAGACGTTGTCCTGTATTATGAATATTGAATTCGAATTGGTATAATTAATAAAAAATAATAATTACTCCAAAAACATATTGTTTATTATTCTTATGCTTTATGATACACAACATTCTTTGTTTTATTTTCTAGCGACTTCATCAATTGTTGGCGCATTAAAACTTCTTGCGTGTTGTCCTGCAGGCGTCTTATCGGCTTTGATGACATGGGGTCTAATGCGGTCGTGAATAATGCAACCAATTCGTTGTACTGATGGAAAAACAATTGGAGTTGTTCCACAATTGGTCTTTTCACGGAAGTGTTGTGTGCACAACGCTGATCGACTTGGCTTGCTGAATCGCCCATAAAATAAATCTGCAAAAATTTGTAGTCACTATCCCGCGTTCGCAATAAGGAACCTGTTAGATGATATATTTGACCCTGAATCTGCAAAGGTAAACAAATAATATATAGATGTAATATAGGATATTGTATAGCGAATTGTTTCTACCACCATGTGGCTCTCCCATGTTGCTCTCAAAATACTTTCCCAGCACTCCCATTCCACCATCAACTATTTTAAACACACTCACTTCTTTCTGCTTTTGACAATTTACCGAGCTACAAATGTACTTTAAGCTATTTCAATTGATACACCATTTCAATTGAAAGCTGCCAACGTTTTTTGCATCAAGCACGTGGTGGTAAAAGTTTATTGTTTTTCAATATACTTACCTTGAAACTTGGCTTAAATTTTTCTCGCATAACTTTTGTTGCGCCAAATGACGTCATTTGAAACCAATTATTTTATTGCTCGATATGAGTCAAAAAATGTTTAGAATCTGGCCAATTTCTCGAAACCAATGAAAGTAGTGGCTCTTCTGGCGGTACCAATCGCACCCATTTTACTTTACCGCTCGCGCAACACAATCCAGGGGCTTCATTTTTAAACATAAATGCCTTTCAATATTGACACACAACGTTCATTGGTCCAATAGCAACGATTTGCTGTGAAATGTAATCGATTTCCACATTATAATTAAATGCAGCTCGATATTGGCTAAACGCAACATTTCTATGTTATCGATTTCGATTCCATCGATTCCGTCCAACTTCATTCCGCTTTTCGCGGTATATCTTTCACTTCTAACTTTTCGAGTTCTGCGACTTAAGTTTGTACGTCTAATTGCTGGCATTTTTAAAAACAAAAATTCATTTGAAAAACAAAAATTCGTTACGCAGGAGCTGCTTTTACTCAGCGAATTTCCTAAGAATACATAAATCACTCTCTATAATATCTGATATGATTTTAGTATTTTCAAAAATTAAATTTATTAATAGCCAAAATAGAACGATATATTAATATGGAAACGACAATCAAAATTGACATTTCAAAATTAAAACAAAATTTTAATACAATTATTTTATAGCATTTCATTCAAATCGGTCCACCCGTTTAGGACCGGGTCCAATTGTGAATCTAAACCATTTTCGAATCCACTGGAACACACACCAAAAATTTCATCAAAATCGGTCCATTCGTTTAGGAGGAGTTCAGTCACATACGCACGAACAGAAGAATCATATATATTAAGATTTGCGAGATATGGAAAAAAATATTTTTGTATAGTCCATTTATGAAATTCTTCAAAATCTTATATAGTACATTCATAAATGTCCACGATAATGTTTACTATTTTTTGTCGTAAGTTAAAATTAAAATTTAATTTGGGTCCGTCATACTGGGCCTAACAAAAAATATATTTAGGAAATAAACCTGAGATTTCGAAATGACGATTTCGATGACAGCAATAAAACTAACCCGAAATCTCAGTTGTTTTCTTAATTATCTTTTTTTAGGCCCGTAAAACTGGAATTTTATTGGATAAATTTCGTTATTAAAATTTCTATTTTCTATTGCGTAGATTTTTTTTATTCGTTTTTTTTTTTCAAAATGAAAATTATCAAAATATGTGTAAAAATATGGGTTTCTCCATAAGAGCACTGCATTAAAACTCGAACTTTAACATTAAATAATAAATTCAAGATCCCCGTAACCCCTCCCCCTTTAAAACTTTTATAATTGATTTATATGCAATTCAACTACATGTAAACAAAAAATCAAGCCTTAATATTTTTAAGTGCTCGTACATCCTTAACCATCTAAAATTGATGTTTTATAGTTCATAAGAACTGTTACGAAATCTATTGCTTTTATCTGGTAGATTACAATCCTTTCTCTAATTGACCTAATTAGTACATGTAATCAACTTTCTCTCTCTGTCCATTTGTGCAATAATGAGATGGTCTAATGATAATTGAAAACAGTACCCTAGATAACAACAAATTGTCACATTATATTAATAATAATTACAATAAAATAATTTACATGTGCTTACAACGTGTAGGTATTAATAATCATAATATATATTATAATCAAAATATATATATGTTATTAAAATTATAAATGGGGCCAAATTATACAGACTGTATTTCAATTCGTATAAAGTATTGATAGAGAGCCCAATTCCAAATTCTGATTTAATAAAATTAAACAATTTTCAAAATAAAAATAAAAATCCAATACCTGAATGTCAAGGTTAACGTTGATACACTCACTTTAGTAACAAAACAAACGCCGCATAGTCACCAAAGAATACTGCCAATAAATAGGTGGGGCTTTCCACACACCTAATTCAGTAGTCAGGCAACTCAAATAATCCTCAAGTCAGATTATACCTTCAGCCAAATCGTATAAAACGACAGAATTTTTTAATATCATTGTGAGACACGTACCAAATTAGCAACAAGCAACATATCTCTGAATCCATATCCCAGAAATAGTTACGATTAGCTAATTCATACTGATGCTGACTACATTGTAGTCGAAATACGTATTCATAAAATACAAACAAATGTTCTAGGAATAGGGGCAAAATTTGAAATATAATTTCATAGACAAACCATTCATCAAAATATTTAAAAAATTTTTTGGTATATATACTGAATATTAGATTATCAAATGATAATTAATGAGAACTCTAGGTTTTTGAAATAAAATTTCAAATTCGCCCCTATAATTAGATCAGTTTTTGTATTACAAATACGTATTTCGACTACAAAGTCAATGTCATCATCAGTATAAATTAACTAGTCGTAATTTACTCTTTGACAATTAGAAATAGACAATTAGATAGTAAATCGAAATCAATAGACAAAAAATAAATAATAATTAAACAAAATAAATTAAAATATAATAAATTTTACTGAAATTACTCTTGTTAAAATTTCTTTCATTCAAGATTTCTCTTGTTAACATCGTCTTAGTAAACTTAAGTTTCTTACCTCTCGATATCTCCGAGAGATCTTAAGATACCTATTCTTCTTAACAAGCACATATTCATCCAGACATTTAATTATACCTAAACACATACATAGAATCAAATTCAAATGTATTGAACCGTATACTAGTATGCGCGTAAGGGGGAAATATTTCAAAGTAGAAGGGCAACTTATTTTAAATATATATTATTAATAAAGATTATTAAAATAATCAAACAGAACTCTAGGTATTTTTGAAATAATATTTCAAATTTTTTTGCCCCTATTCCTAGAACATTTGTTTGTATTTTATTAAATACGTATTTCGACTACAATGTAGTCATCATCAGTATGAATTAGCTAATCGTAACTATCTCTGGGATATGGATTCAGAGATATGTTGATTGTTGCTAATTTAAACATATCTCTGAATCCATATCCCAGAGATAGTTACGATTAGCTAATTCATACTGATGATGACTACATTGTAGTCGAAATACGTATTTATAAAATACAAGCAAATGTTCTAGGAATAAGGGCAAAAAAATTTGAAATATAATATTTTAAATATATTTAAAAATGTCCCTTACTTGGAGGAGAGGATTTTATAGAGATTTCATCTCAGAATCTTATAAGCTAAAAAAGAATGTAAAATATTTCTTTGTCAACAAATATCAGACAATATCATGGTCGTTCAATAATAAAAGACAAAATATTTATTATTAAAAATAAATTCATTGGGGCATTTTTCACTGTATTAAAAGGACAAATAGTTTTTTTATCATGTGATTAAAATGTCCTTTCTTATTTTCCATTTGAAATTTGTATATATTGTATATATTGCTACGCCTACTATAATAAAAATAATATTTAGGATTATAGTAATATCATATATTCATCTTTATTTATTAATATTAAGTAAATTGAGATAAGTAGCACTAAACACCTATTTACGAATCCTAGTTTTACGTACTGTATATAATACCACGATACACTTGTTGATTATCACTGATCCTATTTCACACCTCTAACTAAAATGACAAATGGATTTAAAGTGGGGGAAACATTCATATGTTTTATTCCCTTTATTCTGAAAATAGACTGATCCACTCAAACTGCGACAATATTCGACGGTTCAATACAAATGAACACAGATCTACACACATATACAGACCCACCAATACCCCAAAAAGGGGGTTTTTGGTTACAGGAGACCTCAAAACGTAAAGATCCCAATATCGATTTACAGCAACGAAAACAATACTCCATATTCTACGTATATAGCGGTTAAAATTGACATATAGATTATCGTCCACAGTACAGCACGGTTTTTTTTAAATGATTAGTAACAGGCTAAATTTTTGTCAGTAGCTTTCTTTTGACGAGACGCCCAACTTTTCTCTCGCAAAAATTCTCGATGATAGTGACTAACAACGCGCGTAAGAGGGTAACTTTTGTTTGTTAGACGATAGCAAATTTTATTTTTGTCTATTGATCTCGACTTTCTATCTATTTATAATTGTCAAAGAGTAAATTACGACTAGCTAATTTATACTGATGATGACTACATTGTAGTCGAAATACCTATTTATAATACAAAAAACTAATCTAGGTAAAGGGGGCGAATTTGAAATTTTATTTCAAAAACCTAGAGTTCTCACTAATTATCATTCGATAATATAATGTTTATTTCCAATCTTTACTGTGATGCATAAAAGTACTTTGGTTATCAATCAAAAATGATATTACAAAGCATTTTTATTGATATGAGTTTAAGTTATTTGAGAAAATAGTTTGATTTTAGCGAAGATAACTGGCTTTCAATCTTTGAAAATTGAGGTTGAATTTAAACATTTTGAAAATGGTAATTACAAAGGCCAAATTACAAGACATATTAAATATTAAGATGGATGATTTATATTCCGAGTCAATAAGACTTAAAGAGATCCAAACATAATCTACTAATAAGGTTAAAGAATTTCAGAGAAAAATACTGTTGACAAATGGCAATATATACTTAAAAATGCATCGGATAGCTTAACAAATGTAAAAAAATGATTTCTTATTTACACTCTGTTCCCGCCACTTTACCGTTCACTAAATTTTATAAAAAACGAGTTATTTATTTGTTTAAATCTAAATTTCGATTGTAAAACTAGCTTTGAAACTTCCAAAGACAAAAAAAAATTGTTAGCGTGTGCGAAAAACACCCAAAAATATGTTTTTATTTTTTTCCTATTCAAAGAATTTGATACGTTATGTTTCTCAAAAAAAGTTGGCAACCCTACTTGTACAGGTAAAATAATAATTTTTCAAATAATTTTAAGGGTTTTTTTTTTCATTATATTTATTTAGTCTTTCGAAACATAAATATATTATTGACAGACATTTTTATCATTGCCTACCATGTGTGCCATACGCTAATTTTGATTTAAAAAAAAAAATTTTATTCAAAATAATTTTGTACGGCTGCTAAAATTTTAATACGATATTATTTAAGTATCGACAATTCTAAAATTAATTTGCCAAACAATAATTCTATTGTTAAACCATCAGCCAAACCGATTTAAACCGATTTTGGTAGACAAAGAAATAGTTAAATTTCCAAAAAACCAAGAGTTCTCTTTGATTATCTTAATAATCTTTAAAGAAATAGTTGCCAAATAGATTTCCGAAAACGAACCGGAAACCATTAAATTAATTTGTGCATTAATATAGTATGAAAACGATAGTTTATTGTTATATAAAATTAAATAAAATAATTAATGTCAAGTATCAAAATGAACAAAAGCTCTGGTCGTTACATGAAAATTAAAATGAGATGAAGATTTAAGAATCTATAATTGTATCACAAAAAACGTATCATCTTGATAGTCATCATTATCATCATGGAGACTACACAAGGAGGTCGAACTCAAACAGGAGAATTGACAAAATTTTCCAACTTAATGGTAAAAATTATGTTTATTTTTTGTGCCACTAGTGTCGCTAGTTGTCCATCCGTACCGAAGTGAATATAGTATAATAAATAGGAGTGAAGTAAGCAAGTAATCAATTTTATTTCGAAGTGATGCAATTTATTTTAAAGAATTGTAATAGTAGTAGTGTTGGTGACAATAAGCAACGGGATGCGTAATGTTTTTCAATTGTTTCTATTATTTCAATGAGTGGTCGGTCGATCCTTCATTTTGAGTCTCCTATTTCATTTTTCAAATTGGCAACCGCTGCGTATCATCGCGTTAAAACTAATCAATTGTTTTCATAACTACCCTTATTCGTTCTTTGTAATTAGATTAAACAAATGTCCGAAATTTATCGGACAGGCAGACTGTTTGTAATTAACTGTACACGGGCAAAGCTTGGTAATGAGTGATGAGAGTACGTATTGGAGTTTTGATGTGAATTCATATTAGGAGAACATAATTATTAACTCTGTTTAATTCAATTATGTGTTCCTAGTAAAAGTTTTACATTTGATGTTGCTGTTGAGTGCCTGCTGCTGTTTGTTGTTGTGATGGATAGTTGTGGTCATTGACCCTCGTGCAATTATTGCCCGCGTGGTTATTGCCCGTGTACAATTAATTACAAAAAGTTTGCCTGTCCGTTAAATTTCGGACATTTTTTTAATCTGATTACAAAGTCTCATGGTCGTCAAATTAGTGTTGGCTATGCGGACCAGCGTCAATAACCACAACTATCCATCACAACAACAAACAGCAGCAGGCACTCAACAGCAACATCAAAAGTAAAACTTTTCCTAAGAACATATAATAGATTTAGACAGAGTTAAAAATTATGTTCTCCTAATATGAATTCTAAATGAAAGTTATTATTTTACCTGTACAGGTACGATGCGCACTAATGGAGGCAACCTCTACCGCCAGACAGCTAGCTCGTATGCTGACCGGGAGAGTGAGAGAGAAGGCATATCTAAAAACTGCTGGCTCCTATACTATTTGTATTTATATTTAAAGTATTATTATTATTATATTTAAAGTATTATTATTACTGTATTCAGTGTATTCTATCCGTTTTTAACCCCACTTCAAAAAGAAGGATGGTTCTCAATTCGTCTGTATTTTTTTTTTATATTAAATTTAAAAGTAGGTAGGTATTAAAAACAAATGTTTTAGCCCTGTGACATAGCTACCATAGAGAAAAACATTGTATGATCAAAGGGTACTAACAATTTTAATATAATAGACTAAAAATTAGAAAATAATATTGACTTCAGCCTCCTGTATCTTTCCATTTTTAACTCCCGACGCAAAAAGACGAGTCTAATAAGTTTGATTTTGACATAAATTTCCTATTCCGTCTCTATAAAAATTGTTTGAAGTCTGGCCAACGTCTGGCATTTCAGCTAGTGGAGTATAAATGCAGTATGTGCAAATAAACATAATTTTCATATTATTTGCACATTAAATTTGAAAATTTATTTACTGGAAAAGTTTTGAAATTGTTTTAATTTATTCGCAAATTTTTTACCACACGGAACTTTGGTGATAAGTCAAATGTGACCTACAATTTAGAATCTAATGACTATAAAATTGGAGCCGTGGAAAGTTGTTGAAGTTGAAGAGGATTCCAAATAAATATAAATTTGTCGAGTAGTGTGTTTGTTTCTACGATTTTTCACATGCTAAACCGAAGAAAATATATACCAAATAAGAACAAAAAGATTTTAATAGCAATATATTTGATAATCAAGATAATATTTGATAGTCAAGTTTCGTCTGTGTACAATTAATTGAATACAAACGGTCCCGTTAAATTTCGGACATTTTTTTCATCTGATTACAAAGTCTCATGTTGATCACATATGTGTTGGGTATTCGGACGAGAGTCAATAACCGCAACAACAAACAGCAACATCAAATGTAAAACTTTTATTAGGAACACATAATTGATATAGACAGAGTTTAAAATTATGTTCTCCTAATATGAGTTTTACATCAAAACTCCAATACCTACTCTGATAACTCATCCATTGTCCAGCTTTGCCTGTGTACAATTAATTAAATTCAAACAGTCCCGTTAAATTTCTGACACTTTTTTCATCTGATTACAAAGTCTCATGTTGATCACATTTGTGTTGGGTATTCGGACGAGGGTCAATAACCGCAACAACAATCAGCAACATCAAATGTAAAACTTTTATTAGGAACACATAATTGATATAGACAGATTTAAAAATTATGTTCTCCTAATATAGATTCTACATCAAAACTATCATAGCTGGCTCACATCACTCATCCATTGTCAAGCTTTGCCTGTTTACAATTAATTAAATACAAACAGTCCCGTTACATTTCGGACATTTTTTTCATCTGATTACAAAGTCTCATGTTGCTTACATTTGTGTTGGGTATTCGGACGAGAGTCAATAACCGCAACAACAAACAGCAACATCAAATGTAAAACTTTTATTAGGAACACATAATTGATTTAGACAGAGTTTAAAATTATGTTCTCCTAATATGAATTCTACATCAAAACTCCAATATTTACTCTGATAACTCATCCATATTTATCTTTTATAGAAATGTTGAAAAACATGAAATAACAAACAATTGAAACTAACAACTAAATGAGTATATTTCTTAAATATCCGATATATACTGAGTTTATGAAAAAAAGTTTGTTATTTAAAAAAATACTTTTTGTGTTTCAATTTTTGTTCTATCTCTTACGGTTTAAATAATGTAATGCGCCCTTCCCCCCTGTGGCGGGAGATGAACGGTTCAATTTTGGTCTTTCATGATCTTGAAGTTACTTTATAGCTCTAGATCCAACACACAAAATTCCAGGTCGTTAGTTCTTTTCATTTTCGAGTTATCGTGTCCACGGACGAACATACGGAAATGGGCTAATTCGGTCATTTTATGACACCTACACCAAATTTTTTTTTGTGATCCATAATTTCAACCGCTACAAAGTTGGGACTAAACTTAATATATCCTTGTATATATTATAGAAACCAGTTATACAAATTATAAATCTTATTATAATGGTTATATAATAAGCGAGAATTTTTCACGATAATTTATTTTATTTCATTTAAAGACTTCGAATGGGAAAATTTTTCGGGTAGGAATATTTTATATTATAAAATAACTAACGACCCAAGCCCGACATCGCACGGTTATTTACATAAATTTGGTTATTGCTCATTGAGTATAAAAGCTGGTAAAAAGCATGTTTATTGTTAAAAATATATTTGGATTTTTGACAGATTGAGTAACGTGTCTGAACGAATCTATACGAATAAAGCATATATAATGCACCAATTAGTTTTGAATTGTATTAAAAGGGTCGATTCCGGTGGTACTACTATACCGGATCGACCCACGGTAGAAGACGAGCACGACCAAACACTCTACCATGTTCCAAAGAAAAGTTAAATACGTAGCAGATATTAAATTCATACGACAGATAAAGCGGTAATAATTTATATATAATAATATTACTACACTTTGATCTGAGCTCATTGATCGGAGAATCGATAATATACAACAGCCAAGTATATGGTTATATCCACACTATTACAACACCTCACATGTGAGAGTTTAAAAAAATTTCGTTACTTGTGTATAATATGTAACTAAGGTGATACATAACTTTGGTGTATTAACTTAAAATTAAATACGTAAGCCATGAAAGTAAATTTTTTTACGACTTGGTTCCGAAATATCTATATTATTTACACATACAAAATTTCAATTAGGATGTACTATACATATAAACCTTCGGAAAAAAATTATCTACATGATTGTGAAAACCGTTTTAAAATCCGTTGTGTGGTTTAGAAGGAGTTATCGGATAAACCACGCGGAAGGCGACTTCCTTTTATGCTATTTATCTTGGTATAAGATCCGGCATTAGAAAAACCTTCCCTCATCTGTTAATTGAATGAAATAATGTTTAAAAGGCAGATAACAATATTATAAATGTAGGAGTGCAATGTCTGCCACCGTAGTCCTGCTGTCTATATCATATTAATTAATTAATATGATATAGTGTCTTTGTTTGTTGCTCGAACAAATATATTTGTCTCTCTCTCTGCGTAGAACACATTTTTTGAAAATTTTATTACTTAAAAATTTTTTTATATAGGCTGCAAATAATTGAATTATATATTTATTATATAAAATATATTTTATAATATCACAGTAATAAAATTTTCAAAAAATATGTTCTACGCAGAGAGAGAGACAAATATATTTATTCGAGCAACAAACAAAGACACTATATCATATTAATTAATTAATATGATATAGGCAGCAGGACAACGGTGGCAGACATTGCACTCCTACATTTATAATATTGTTATTTGCCTTTTAAAAATTATTTCATTCAATTAACAGATGAGGGAAGGTTTTCACTAATGCCGGATCTTAGACCATCTAGAGAACTATTTGCCTGTGTACGTTACCGTGATGTTACTAGCCGAAATAGTAGATGAGATTCGACCCCGAAATAACTTAAGAACTTAAAGAACGAAAAGAGCTACAGTGGTGAATATATTCAAATTTTTACGATATTGATTTTTAACATCTAGTAGGTAGTATCGATGGACATTTGAAGAAATTTTTACGAAATACCATGATCGGTACAAAAACAATAGCTGCTTTTCCTTTTGAGGAAGTTAGCTTAAAATGTCCGAAATTTAACGGACAGGCAGACTGTTTGTAATTAATTGTACCCGGCCAAAGCTTGGAAATGGATAAACGATGATAAGTAGCTATTGTAGTTTTGATGTAGAATTCATATTGGCAGAACATAATTTTTAATCTGTTATAATCTAAATCAATTATGTGTTCCTAGTAACAGTTTTAAATTTGATGTGGCTGTTGAGAGCCTGCGCAGCTGTTTTGTTTGCCTGTCGGTTAACGTTAAATTTCGGACATTTTGTTTATCTGATTACAAAGTCTCATGTTGGTCAAATTAGTTTTGGCTATGCGGACAAGGGTCAATAACCACAACTATCCATCACAACAACAAACAGCAGAAGGCACTCAACAGTAACATCAAAAGGAAAACTTTTACTAGGAACACATAATGGATTTAGACAGAGTTTCAAATTATGTTCTCCTAATATTAATTCTTCATTAAAACTCCAATACCTACTCTGATAACTCATCCATTGTCAAGCTTTGCCTGTGCACAATTAATTAAATTCAAACAGTCCCGTTAAATTTCCGACATTTTTTTCGTCTGATTACAAAGTCTCATGTTGATCACATTTGTGTTGGGTATTCGGACGAGGGTCAATAACCGCAACAACAACCAGCAACATCAAATGTAAAACTTTTATTAGGAACACATAATTGATTTAGACAGAGTTTAAAATTATGTTCTCCTAATATGAATTCTACATCAAAACTCCAATACCTACTCTGATAACTCATCCATTGCCCAGCTTTGCCTTTGTACAATTAATTAAATACAAACAGTCCCGTTAAATTTCCGACATTTTTTGGGTATTTGGACGAGGGTCGATAACCGCAACAACAAAGAGCAACATCAAATGAAAAACTTTTATTAGGAACACATAATTGATTTAGACAGATTTAACTACATCAAAACTCCAATACCTACTCTGATAACTCATCCATTGTCAAGCTTTGCCTGTGTACAATTAATTAAATACAAACAGTTCCGTTAAATTTCCGAATTTTTTGGGTATTTGGACGAGGGTCAATAACCGCAACAACAAAGAGCAACATCAAATGTAAAACTTTTATCAGGAACACATAATTGATTTAGACAGATTTAACTACATCAAAACTCCAATACCTACTCTGATAACTCATCCATTGTCAAGCTTTGTCTGTGTACAATTAATTAAATACAAACAGTTCCGTTAAATTTCCGACATTTTTTTCATCTGATATCAAAGTCTCATGTTGATCACATTTGTGTTGGGTATTCGGATGAGGGTCAATAACCGCAACAACAATCAGCAACATCAAATGTAAAACTTTTATTAGGAACACATAATTGATATAGACAGATTTCAAAATTATGTTCTCCTAATATGAATTCTACATCAAAACTATCATAGCTGGCTCACATCACTCATCCATTGTCATGCTTTGCCTGTGTACAATTAATTAAATTCAAACAGTCCCGTTAAATTTCCGACATTTTTTTCATCTGATTACAAAGTCTCATGTTGATCACATTTGTGTTGGGTATTCGGACGAGGGTCAATAACCGCAACAACAATCAGCAACATCAAATGTAAAACTTTTATTAGGAACACATAATTGATTTAAACAGAGTTTAAAATTATGTTCTCCTAATATGAATTCTACATCAAAACTCCAATACCTACTCTCATCACTCATCCATTGCCAAGCTTTGCCCGTGTACAATTAATTAATTACAAACAGCCCCGTTGAATTTGTTGAATTCGGATAATTTTTTTATCGGATTACAAAGTCTCATGTGGATCACTTTTGTGTTGGCTAGTCGGACGACTCTCAATAACCACAACTATCCAGCACAACAACAAACAGCAACAGAAACTCAACAGCAACATCAAATGTAAAATTTTTACTAGGAACACATAATTGAATTTGACAGAGATAAACATTATGTTCTCCTAATATAAATTCTACATCAAAACTATAATAATACTCCCATCACTCAACCACTGCCAAACTTTGCCCGTGTACAATTAATGACAAACAGTATGTCTGTCCGTTAAATTTCGGATAATTGTTTAATCTAATTACAAAGAACGAATAAGGGAAGTTATGAAAACAACTAATTAGTATTAACGCGATGAGCAGCGGTTGCCAATTTAAAAAATGAAATAGGAAACTCAAACTGAAGCATCGACCACTCTTTAAAATAATAATTACTGCTTAAAGCTTCTGCGTTCTGGGGAGCTGAGAAACAAAATTTTATACATAACAAACTTGCATGGTCATGGTAACAAGCACAAACTGCATAAAATCAAGTGAATATATCAACTAATTGAGTTAATTGCTTAAATTCCCGGTATATACTGAATTTATGAAAAAAGTTTCAGGCAAAAGTTGTTTATTTAAAAAAAAGAAACATTTTTGTTTTTAAATTTTTGTTTTATCTCTTGCGGTTTTAAAGATAAACAGTTTTACCCAATTTAACCAATCATGGTCCGATTTTGCCCATTCACGGACTTGACATTATATTTTAGTTATCTCTTTTGGTTTTAGAGTTATCGTGTTTACAGACGGAGAGCCATTACAAAGTCGGAACTAAATTTAATATACCCTGATATATGAAATTACCGGGTATTACAACGGCTACAAATATTATAAGTTGCTCATAATTGATTTTTAACACAAATTTGAAAACGTTCACCTAGTATTAAATATACATCAAAATTCATACTATATAAAACCACAACTAATAAGGTTTTAAGAACTAACCATAAAGTTTTTAAGAAATTTTTAACACCCATAACTCATCAAAACCTTTATAATTTGTTTACAATTTATAACATAAGAAAATAAAACCGTATGTACAATTACCATGTATAAAAGCTTAAACAAAAAAATAGAACAAACAAACCTAGTTATTTATTTTTAGCGAATTTCCTCCAAAGTTCACCTAAGCAAAAATTTTTAAATATATATGCACAATTATTGTTATTTTTGGAGTCGTTGTCAGCATAGAGAAATTCACATAAATTTTGGACACCGCCTTCAAAAATAACAATAATTGTACATATACATTAAAAAATTTTTGCTTAGGTGAACTAAAATTGGCACAAGAATATGCAATTATTTTTTTACTTTTTAGTGCATTTTTTGTTTTAGAATATTTGATTTTTGAAGTCGGGTTTCCATTTTGTCCAAATATTTTTTATTTCTCGCTTTTTAGTAACTTCTATAACTTATTTCATTTGTCTAAATATGGGTAGACCAAGTAAACGACCTACTAACTGTTAATGCATTTCTTTATAACACATTTTTTTATCCGTTTTTTGTATTGTTTTTAATTTTAAGTGCATTTTTTCATAACAGATTTTCAGTTTTTTTACATGCATTTTTTTTTTTTGTAAAAATTTTTTTTGGGGACGGTTTTATTTTGTAAAAAAGTTTTTTGAAGTCGGTTTTTAAAAAATTTTTTTTATTTTCCCATTATGAATGAGTATACCCTTTCAAAAAAAAAAAAAATTTTCGTAGAAATCGGTTGTCACATATAAAATGAGGATTTTTCTCGATTTCCCGGGGATCCCCTCATCAGAATGCGATTTGGTGCCAATGGGACCAATGGGAAACCAAACCCTTTAAAACAAAAAATTTTTAATCGGTTCATAAAAGGCGGAGTTCTGAGGTGACACATTTAAAAAAAAAAAAAGATATAGAATTGAGAACCATCCTCCTTTTTGAAGTCTGGTTAAAAATGATGTGAAACAACTTCTCGTTACTTTTCTTTTAGATTTTATTAAAAAACTAAAACGTGTTCTCTTTTTATTAACTTTTTTCTATTATCAGTTCTAAAAAGAACTATAAATAGATCTACTGGCTAAAAATGGCTTGAACAGTGATTTTACCCACTGGTAGTCACTAAAAAAAAAAACCATACCGTGTGTGTTTCAATAAGCTTTTCAAGCTTTTCCAATAGAGAATGTGTTAAATATTAATTATTATTTCCAATGTTAAATATTATTTATTACTAGCTGTCCGTGTGATTACTGTATAAAGTCAGTCAGTACACATGTAATGGTTAAATATGTTCATTGAATTCTTAACTTTAGTATGTGAATCACAAAATTCCCACTCTTAAATGACAAACAAACAACCATACGCATACATGTGTATACATTTAAATACATTTGTAAATTATATTTATAAATTCAGTAGAGACAAATTTGCTATTTCAATTAAAATTAAATTTCAATAAAAATTTTACAGCACTTAAAATTACATCTATTTAATAAAAAGTTGAAAAAGATGTGTATTAAATATGAAAAAATTTATATAGCCTTAAAAGCCTTGTGCATTAAACATACGTTCAATTAATGCTTCACGATGTGCAAAACCATCAGCAGGTTGCCAATTTGGTTGAAGTACAGGCATTTCTACATCTTGTTCTTCGTCTTAGTCATTGTCTGGTAGATTATCATAGAATATCAAGGACATCTTATGTAAATAAGTACAACAATAGGGAATATGCATGAAATTTTTTTTGCACATTTATTTTCAGAATATGAAAATACTGTTAATACTGTAATAATATTTAAAAACGAAATTAAAATCCGACAAATATCAAGGAAGCTATAAGCTTTTAAAGATTATTATCTGTCCCTTTCTTGCAAAAATACTAAAAACGGAGTTTTACGTGTATTTTAAACGGTGAAAGTGTAATATGACGTCACATAACATATCAAGAGGGCTATCACCCTCTTTGTCTAATCGGGAATTTCAATCATTCATATCTCGCTTATTTTTAAAGTTATTTAAAAAGTAATTTTACCTTGATATTTGTCAAGTAAACATGCTTCAATTCAAGTGAAAAAAAATTTTCATGCATATTCTCTATTGTGGTTGAACAAAGAAGTTTAGTTGTTATAGTTAAAGCAATGGCACGTACCGGTGGCTGGATCGGAAAGGCAACCCCCGCCCTACCGCCCGAATGGACCCCAAATGGGCGGGGCCGGAGATAGGGTGAGGGGGGGGGGTTCAAAACGTCACATTTTTGACGAAGCACCGGGTGAAAGTGCGGTTCCTTTGAAGTTTATACCCTATATTTATAATAAAAATTTTTTGCCATCCGAAATGACTTGCTAAAAAAATTAAAGGCAAGACTCTAAATAAGGCCCAGGTTAAAAAATAAATAGTAACAGAAAAATGAGGATATATTGAAATATAATGATAATTTTTGTTTAATGTAGTTTGAATTTTAATAGATCTAATACAACAAGACCCAGCCTATTTTCGGCTGAATTGTTGTGCGAAGAACTTTAATATTATAGACTTAAATATTTATTTCAATGATTATTTAGTGCATTATATTGATAAATATGTTTTCATCTTTGATTTGACTAAGTTTTTTAATGGGCCTTATCATAGATGACATAACAATTAGAGTTATCTATGGCCGTATGGAACGATCCAGTTCCTACTAAGGCCCACAATTGGGGTTTTTTAAATTTTCATTTTGTTATAGAGACAGAATAAATTAATGATGATTTTTCTCAAACATTTGATGCAGAAATGTGTAATCAATTTCAATTTATTTTTGTTTATTACGCAATTTTACGTTTTTATATCTCTTTATGTTTAGCTAAATGGAAAAACTTATCTTGAACAGAAGATAGATATCTTTTATCCGAATCATTTTTTCTAAAAACGAATGAATAAGGAACAATTATAAAATTATAAAAATTATAAAAATGAGCGCTAGTTTTGTGATCACGTGTACTAGTCCATATTTAGAAGTAAACGCAGAGGTGGGCACAGATGGCTCTCCATAACCTGTGTGAGAGTAAGTAAAAAAGGTATGTTTTGAAGTAAGACGGAACGATGTTTCAATACAGGTTGTCCTGTCCTACCGATTATTGCCCAAAAATTTATTCAATCAATTTAGAAATAGTTTTATAAAATATGTATTGTTTAAGAAATATCTTTTACAATATGGAGAGATACACCAAAAAACATAATAATAATAATAATAATAATAATAATAATAATAATAATAATAATAATAATAATAATAATAATAATAATAATAATAATAATAATAATAATAATAATAATAATAATAATAATAATAATAATAATAACAAGAATAATAATAATAACAATAATAATGATGATAGTAATAACAATAATTACAACAACAACAACTATATGTATTCCCACTTTATGTAAAATTAAACCATTTAGAAATTAGTAACAAATTACCACCCCCCCCCCACCTTTATTATTGGCATCTTTATTGTATCCAGTGTCATCAAATTCCCATGAAACTATACCCCCTTACCAAGAAAAAATAATTAAATCAAGTAAATAATTGTTTATTAGTTCTCAGATATGAATAGTTTAGACAAATTATTCGGAATTTCCAAAAATCTAAACTAAAGCTAAATCATCAAAAAATTTACAAGCGGTAAATGTAAAAGATCAAAAGATTTATTTTTTATAATTTATATAACATTTATGTTTTATTTATACCCAAATATATTAAAAAGGTACATTTTATGCCCCAAATTACCAGCCCAAAATTCCAGAGTATGTAATCAATGTATTGTATGTATTGTATACTTTGAATAATTGATGACCATAAAAATGAGTTGGTATTATTTTTTTCAGAAAATGATTTAATTAAAAAAAGAAAATAATAATAATTGGTAGGGGTTACCCTGTATTTACACTATCTCTCTTCCTACCGGTTACACAGAGCTGAGTGAAGTCAAAGTTTGCCCACCTATGAATGTAACAGACGTTCATGTGCTACTTAGTCAAATAAGTAATATCTTTAATAAAACTTTTAGGATTTTAGAAAAGTATATCAATAATCTTAAAACGATTTGTAACCATTTTTTATTTGTCCTAAATATTTTTTGGAAAATATCAATCAGTAAATGTAAATTAGAAATTGATTTGACTTGATTTGACAGATCTGACAATAAACTGTGTTTTGTTATAACGTTCACACTGTGTATGTGTATATTGTTTTACTGTGCACTGTCGCCAGTTTTCAAAATATGGTTGGCAGAAATAAACCTAACAAAATAGTTTTAATTTTATTAAATAATTAATTGAAACGTTCGTCAACACCATTTTTTTAATGCAATTGTATAACCTGCATATTTCAAAGAGTATTTATAATCAATATTTATTATGGTGGCTACTTTAATAATATAATTCTTATAATTTTAAGTGCAAACAAATTCTGTTCTCCATAAGACGTTGTGTTAAAAGTTTGATTTTTAATCGATAATTTCTCTTTGAAATGATCGTCAACATGTTTTAAATTTTTGAGGGAGGATAACTACTGAATTGAACTATTCAATTCATTAAAAAGAAAAACTATTATCTCAAACTATCAAGCCTCAAGCATGAACGTCCTTAAATGGCGTTCACACTATTTTTTTTATAGAATTGTCTGTACTCGAGTATCAATATTATGACAACATAACAAACCATACTATTCAAACAATTGATTCAAATTGTTACCATACTCGTTAAATTTTGATATTTTGACGTTTGATAAATCATTCATTCTAAATTAAAATTTACATACATATAACAACATACCTTCAGATATTTGACATCAATCTTATATACACGAGAGCAATGAAATGTGAATAACCTTTCTTTTCTAGAATATGAAAACGTGTTTCATCATAAATGTATCAAAAGTTATGAGTGAATAATTCAATTATTATTTTTTTTCTCTTCAGAAAAAAAAAATGTCAAAGAAAATATATAAGAAAAGATAATTAAATCAATTGGATAACTGTGTAATTGTATATATACAGGAAGTTCTGAAATTCATTCAAGAAAACTATACCACGGTGTAGACCGCCAAAAACAAACAAAAAAGTTTAGTAAAGTTTTTCGATTTGATGCTTATTTTTGAAGATATCAATTGAATACAATCAATTAAACATTGATAAATTCAACCAATCACACAGAGCGCATAGTGTAAGGAGGCGTGGCCTCAGCAGTAGAGCGTGACACCTTACCTTTTAAAGGCTTGCAGAGGCCCCGTCTCCTTACACTATGCGCTCTGGGATTGGTTGAATTTATCACTGTTCAATTGATTGTATTTGTAAAGTAGATGTTTGTTATAATAAAAATTATTATTTAAATAAATAATAAATACATGAAAAAGATATAATTGATCTTTATTAATTTGATTTATGAAATGTTATTATTTTTTATATGTAAATTACCAAGGTTGTTAACATTCACAGCAACCGTGATAATAGAGGGAAGTTATAGTTGAAATGCAATAAAAAATGAAGAACAAAATTATAATAACAATTTAATGATGAAGCGACACCGCTACATATTCAATTAATATCTTAAAAAATAAGTGTCAAAACGAAAAACTGTAATAAAGTTTTTTTGTTTGTTTTTTGCAGCTTTACACCGTGGTATAGTTTTCCTGAATGAATTTCAGAACATCCTGTATATTGTTTCTTTATAGAAACTCCTTTAAAAGAACAATATTTTAAACAAAATTAAGAATGAAAAAAAATTAAACACAAAGATTATCCTTATGTTTGATACACAATGAATATTATTACAAAAGGTGGAATATTAATATATTAATTATATTTTCATCCTATTCTAATTTCATAATGCTTTATTATTGTGGTTGTCGTATAGTGGTTTGAGTCTTCCTTCGATTTTTGTTTAATTATTATTATTCTTTTCTTATCAACACTGTGGATTGCAATCGTGGCTTCTCATGATATTCTTAAATAAAAGAATCTTAAACACAGGATAGTTCACAAAATAGTTGGAAAAACTCACAACGGTGATATAAGTCATTCAAAATTATTTTAACTCAATATAGTATTATCACAAGTTTAACGCTTTTAGACGAATTATAGCTGTAGCGAAATATCTTTTTAAATAAAGGCAAAACTACGATTCGTATGGTGCCATGATCTGAAGCCAGATCCTTCTAGGACTCGACGCAATAAGATGAAAAGTAAGAATAATTGTGTAATTTCAATTATCGATTTCTTTTTTTTAAATCCTATCAAAATACGTTAAAAAAATCTCGAAAACGAAGCGAGATATAAAAATAGAAAAATTTTATTCTTACTTTTCATCTTATTTCGTTGAGTTCTTTAAGAATCTGCTTCAGATCTTTGTTAAAAACTTTTTAACAAAAAATAGAACCGACGAAAGAAGAAACTAACTGAAAACCAAAAAATTAAAACTTTGATGAAAAAAGGAACTGAAAAGCAAAAAATAAAAAAGAACCTTTTTAGTCTAACTAAGTCTTACACTACTAGGTAAATACCTAAATAATTTTGAATCTGATTTTCGGTTAAAAGTAAATATTACAAAATATTACATTTTGTAATATTTTGTTTGTTTGGCGCCGACTCAAAATTATTTTGGTATTTACATTAGTGTAAGACTTAGTTAGACTAAAATGGTTCTTTTTTATTTTTTGCTTTTCAGTTCCATTCTTTTTTGTAATTTTTTGTTTAAAAGGTGTAATTTTTTGTTTAAATGTTTTTATTTTTTGGTTTTCAGTTAGTTTCTCTTCTTTTGTCGGTTCTATTTTTTGTTAAAAAGTTTTTATATATTAGTAATAATATAATATATTTGTTTATTGAGTTCTTGTCTGTCTATCTATATTTAGACAATTTTTAAAACAAACAAAACAATCATGTCGCAATTGATATAAAAAAATTGTAAATATCTGCACCACGTTAAAGTTTTAGCGAGACATTGAACCTTCAAAATACTTTCTCATAAATTCAATTAAATTATTGATAAAAAATATTAACATAATTAGTGTTTTTTGTTGTTGTTTTTATTGTTTAATTATAATTGCGTTATGATATGGGTTCAGTAGTATCGTGACTAATCAGAGTTAAATCAACGCTTTTTTTGATTTAAACAAAAAGATGTCACGTAAGAGCCACATGTAGAATTTTCCTAGAGGAAGGAATCATAATTTATCAAATCAAGTTACCATGGTGACATAATTATATAGTATTTTTATTCAATTGTAGCATTAACGTGACGCGTTCATATCTTGATAAATAATAAGTAAACTAAGAAATAATAACACGATTAAAAGTTAAAACGACTCATTTAGATTTTGTCACCAAAATAGCGATAAGTAACATATATGTCAGAATATTTGCAAAATGTGGACGTGATTGATATATAATATATAATAATATATAATATATTGCTGCGGTAAGAAAATATTTTATATATTCCCTTTGTCTCGTATTTTTTTAATTTATGATCGTAATGGTAAATAGAAAACAGTGGTAGATAGATTGTAGATGCTGCACTGGACGGGCTACACTTCGATCATACGGTCCATTGTGATGCCTAAGGATGTGAGGATGTGAGTGGAGTGGAAGGAATTTTTGTGTATAGACTAGGAATTGGTAGGATATGAGGCTGCAGCCGACTAGGATAGGAACTATGCCGATATTCATATGGAGTTCGTGAAGGAAACTACAAAAAACCTTCACAAGCATAGCCGGTTACTTCGTTCTTGCCCATACGCCGACAGTATAGTCAATTAACCGCCCCTTATTTTTCTTTTTTTTTCTTAACAATTGACAAAGTGCCGATGTCGGGATTCGAACCCATAACCTCCCAGTTTCCAAGTAGGCATACTGCGCAGACATAACGCCTTAGACCGCTCGGCCACTTGGACTAGTTATAACAGTGGTAGAGTTGACAAGTTTTTAGTGCGTTGCGTTTTGTTGCTATCCTACAGGCACCATAAATATTTCCAGGACGAAGAGCATTTATATTCCTATTCCAGCACAAAGATTACGGAGCTACGGAGTTACGGAGCTACGGAGCTGAGTGGTAACACACACACATAATATTATAACTTCCGCAGTTATAATATTAGGATTGTCTTGTGTTTTCTGGTGAGAGTAAACTTGTGTTTACACTCGTTGAGAAACAGCCAATTGGCTCTCCGTATATCCACATCCGTATACAGTGTGTGGCTGATTGTCACTTGTAGAAGGCGTTAAGAGACCAAATTGACTGATAATACCGATAGCTAGTTGAGAAAAAATATTTAGGTTGATTAAGAAAATATTCGAATATTTTTTTCTATAAAAGCGCAGTAGATCTTATGGGGATCCAAAATAAAGACATTTAAAGACATTAAAGAAGTATTCAAAATTAATCGGATGAGCTTATCATTGGAAAAAAAAAATATTTTATACTTTATAATACTTTCCAAGCTTCCAATACTTTTATAATAAAAATTTTAAAAATTCAATGTTATCAATTCAATTTAGTCTTGCAAAAACTTTAAACTAAGCATATAAAAATGTACGAAAAAAAAAACTATACTAGACTGTAAATCAAAGCGTAGCTAAGTGATAAAATTAAAACTTTAATTAAAAATTAAGTTAGACTCTAACCAAAGCTAATTAGAAATTTTCATTCAATTAGGACTGATGATTTCCAAGAAAAAAAAAAGTAAGTTTTCTTTGAGTCACAAATATGTGACTATATGTTTAAGAAATTGGATTTATCGTTTTATATTAATTGTATTTAATACAAGACGGGGATATGTGACATTAAATGTCACAAATTGGTCATTTTACAACTCGAGAAATAACTTATCTACTTTTTAGTTCATTAAGTAAAACCTTATTTATAAAAAAAATTTGACCTGCCTATTATTTTCTACTTATTATAGTGTATTATATTAGAAATATATTTAAACATAGTTAAGTATATTTGAAAACTAAACAAAAAAGGGGTGTGGTTGTGTCGTGGATACAGCCGTGTGTTTTTTGTGAATTTGACCTACCTATTATTTCCTACTTATTATAGTGTGTATTATATTAGAAATATATTTCAAATTTATTTAAGGTTATTTTAAAACTAAACAAAAAGGGGTGTGGCTGTGTCGAAGACACAACCCTTTGCAACCGTATACGATCTTTATATTTTGATTTGGCTTTTCGACGAGTATAGGCCGACATTGCATTATATATTTTAATTTTTGACTTTAACACCGCATATATTCACTATAACAATTTCACACTAATGTTTTATATACGCAATCGATAGATCTTGACGAGAGCTGACGATTGAAACTCAAACGAACGTCCTCACTTCTCCAAGTCAAAAGTTATACTAAACGGAAATTATGTGACGCAGCGAAACGACTTTAAAATGGCGGCGCTTACCCCTCCACCGCACACGATGCGTCACAGTCCTCACTCAAGATAACGAATTCTTTAATCCTTTAGCTATCGAGTAGTGTAATTAAATTTTGGATTTAGATGATAGATATGGAGCTGCAACACCAAACCGTATCTCACGATTTTGTTATGGTCAGTTTTCTGAATTGCCTCTCACTATGGAAGCAAATTTAAAGACTTATTCACGTCAAAAATTTATTTAATTTAATTTCCCATCTCGTCCATCTCCACTTCCCAATATATATTTATCACATTCGAATTAATTTAACATTTTTGAATTTTTTCTCTAGCTCAATTTGCACTAGTTGGAATATTAATTACAATGTTTTCCCCTCACAAACAAAATAACAAACAAACAGAAAATTAAATTAAATAAAACTTATAAAACGATAGGAATCCGGAAATTGATTGATTTCAGACCGAGTGTGCTTCTTACATAATCTGAACTTTTGTGAAATGAACAAGATTCTATGTTTCTCAGTTTCTCGAAAACTATCGGTCCACCTTGTATGAAAATTCTTATTGATTTTGTACGCGGTTCACAAACAGTCTTCAATGTTTTACCCAACTTGTTGTGAGAATTGAAAATTCCAGTATGATGGAAGACCCCGCCTGCATAAAAACAATTACCTAAAGGTATTTGCAACTCTCAACCGATACCCGCGTTAGTCTGGATTTATCTATTCTCAATACCTGGAATATAAAATTTCAAAAATTAAGAAACTTAATGGAACAAAACCATGCTCGCTCGCTTGACAACTTCTGAACTTAACGGAACCCCAACAATTTATCATCATCATTGTTATCTTAACTTAATTATTTTAAAATGAAAATCCTTTTAAGACTGTACTCACAATAATGAAAATCATAATGTTAATGAAATATAAACATACGAAAATAAAATAGAGAGTTGTTTGATTAACTTAAATGAAGGTTTTTGTCATTTTAAATAACGTGACATACGAAAATAAATATGAAAAAAAGTGGCATGCATTAAGAGTTTAACAAAAATTAATTATTCTGTGAGACAAAGAGCTTTAATTGAATTAATATTTGACACGTCATTTTCGAATTGTCAAATAAAACAAGTGAAAAGAACAACTGAATAATGTTAATTGGTTAAATACCCGAAAGTACTTGGTTTACGACAAAAGTATTAAACAAATTTCTTCATTTTAAAAAAGGTAACATTTATTGTCTTTAATTTTGTATTCTATCTCTTACAGTTTCAAAGATACATTTTTACTCCAATGGTGGGGGAGCCACAGTTCGATTTTGCCCATTCACGAACTTAACCTTATTTTTTAGTTCTAGAACCCATACACAAAATTTCATTTGTTATTATCTCAATTTTAGTTATCGTGTTGACGGACGGATGAACGGATCATTGGACGGGTAGATGGACGGACAGACAGATGGACAGGCGAACGGACGGACAAGAGGCGGGCATGCGGGAATAGGCTAATTAGGTCGTGATCCCCTATACAAAAAATATTGTTGTACGATCAATATTCTAAAGCGTTACATAGTCGGAACTAAATCTAATTGCGAGTTAATTTATCTTAATCCTCACGTTATACGCCCATGAATTGATATGACCAAACTTTCTAATGGGTTGTTTTGTAGTATAAAACAGTACCATCATACAAAATTTTATCAAAAACGCGCAATCCGTTGTAATTTAAAACAAACAAAAACGATTTAAAAACTACAACTTCAAGAGTATACAACGCCCAAACAGCGCAATTTCCACCGGCGCAAATTAAGCTCATATTATATGTGCCATATTTTTAAGAACTTTTACGGACATTCTGTATATAACAATGTGTGTGTGTGTGTGTGTGTCTGTTATTTTTGGTACGTGCATTTGCTATTTTAAGATTTAACTTTGTTAACGGACCAAATCGGTCCAGAGAAAATAAAACACAAAAAGATAAGTAGAAACACAAAATTTGATTATTTCTCTGAATAATCATATAACATCAGCAGAACAAAATTATACTTATTTCATAGTTAGACGCTAATTAAATGCTATTAAAAGCACTAAATAAAAATTAAATGCTATCTGTTTTACGGGAAAAAACATATGTTCTGCTGGCTTAAGATTAAAAATCAATCAATTATAGTTTTTTTAATGTAAAGGGAATCAATAATTAAATGCTAAGTACAAGCCGGTTTTTAGTTGTACAATGCTCTGGTTGCTGCACTAAAGGTTGTGACCTGACAAGGGAACTCCTCAATGGGTAGCATCACAGACATGAAATACAGTCAAATCGCTAGAAGGTCTTCTTATTGAAGAACAAGACAAAGAACTGTACTACATTGACAGGCAAACGACCATGCGATGACGAACAGGCTTTGAAACATGTCCAGCGAAAACTAAAAAATAAAAATAAATTAGTAGTAAAAAAACATCTTTAAAAACAAGCTTTTATTTAAATGGCCTAAAAAGAAGAAAATAAACTTACAATTAAATCAAACCCATTAATTTATTACATTTTACAATTTATATGATATAAAATTTTGTCGCGAGATTTGCCTGTGTAAATAAATAAGAATACAATATGGTAACTTGATCTTAAGAATCTAAGAAAAACTGTATTTTATTTCATAAAATAAATTTACACAGGCAAATCTCGTGAGAAGCCTTTTATATCATATAAATTGTATAATGTAATAAATTGATGGATTTGATTTAGTGTTTCACGAGACACGAGGCGAGGTTTTGGTATCACCTCGCCTCGCCTCGCTTTTTTAAATATCAACCTCGCCTCGCCTCGGCCTCGGCCGAGGTAGAATGCTGACGAGCCTCGCCTCGCCTCGGTTGGGTTAGCTATCATCCTCGCCTCGCCTCGGCCGAGGTAAAATTTTTTTACTTATTTTTGACTTATTTTGCATGAATGTACATAATATGGTTAAAAAAACTTGTTCGAAAATAAATGTCTTTAAAACACGGAATATAAGTTGCTTAGTCTCTAAATTTTTATGACTCCTCAAATGAAAACAGTAAATTCAAACAAATTTGGCCTAAAAAAAATATAATGAAAAGATTAAATCACGTGATGTTTGAAGAACTATATAAGAGGTTCTTCAAAATGCTTCCACGATTTCCAATGCGAAACTTATATACAAGTTACTGTAAGTATAAAGGAAATTAAACTTTTTTCAATTCTTTTAAATTTATTAATTTAATTATATATTTATTCATTGAAATAACAATAATGAAAACATACGTTATATAGTATAGTATTACAGTACTATATATAAAATGAACAGACCCTCTAAATTTTGATTATTGTAGTAGTAATTGTTTTTTATAGATATAACATTTTATTTTATTTTCAAACGTAAGAGTAAGATATAACACTTAACATGTATTAGCATTACATATATTCTTTAAATGCTTACACTGTCACTGACACTGCATATATAAATAAACAACATTTTTTTTGTAAATTTGCCTCGGCCGAAGCGAGGTTTTTGTGACGATATACCTCGCCTCGCCTCGGCCGAGGCGAGGTTTTTATGACGATAGACCTCGCCTCGCCTCGGTTAGTAACGAGGATTAAAATTTTGAACCTCGCCTCGCCTCGCCTCGGTCTTCGGTTACGTGGCACCGGTTACAGTTACCTCGTAGCCTCGGTGAAACCCTAGTTTTATTTAATTTAAAGTTTATTTTTATCAATTTAGAGCTTTGAAAAAAAGCTTGTTTAAAAAAATGTTTTTTTACTATTAATTTATTAATTTACCCAAGTTGGTTTACTGTTTAAAAATGGTTCAAAGACAACCTAGTGTTATCTATGACAGGACAGGAAGTTAATTTTTCATAATAGGTATTTAATATTTTGTGTGGCTATTGTATATATTACGTGTTATAAAAAGTATAATATTAAATATCTACTAAGGAAAAAGTCACGATATTTCGTCTCTAACATAGATATTATTCCACATAGATAACATAGATATTATTGAGAGAAGCGTTTATAACAAACATGATTCTTTTTAACCCGACTTCAAAAACGAGGATGGTTCACAATTCGTCTGTATTTTTTTTATTTATTTTTTTGTAATGTTTGTCACCTCAGAACTCCGTCATTTATGTACCGATTTTGAATTTTTCTTTTTTGTTTCAAAGGGTTTGATTTCGGGTAGGTCCCATTGTCACCAAATCGCATTCTCGTGAGGGGATCCTCTGGAAATCAAGGAAAATCCTCATTTTATATGTGATAACCGATCTTTGCGAATTTTTTTTTTTTTGAAAGGGTATACTCATTCATAATGGGAAAATAAGAAAATTTTTTTAAAAACCGACTTCAAAAAAATTTTTTACAAAAAAAAACCGACCCCAAAAAAAAAAAATTTTTACAAAAAAAAAACAAAATTCATGTAAAAAACACTGAAAATCTGTTAAAAAAAACGTATAAAAAAAAATGTGTTAAAAAATGCACTAAAAATTAGTAGGTCGTTTGGTAGGTCTACCCATATTTAGACAAATAAAATCAGGTATAGAACTTCAAAGTCACTAAAAAGCGAGAAATAAAACCTATTTTGACAAAATGGAAACCCGACTTAAAAAATCAAATATTCTATAACAAAAAATGCACTAAAAAGTAAAAAAATAATTGCATATTCTTGTGCCAATTTTAGTTCATCTGAGCAAAAATTTTTAAATATATATGTACAATTATTGTTACTTTTGGAGGCGGTGTCCAAAAGTTATGTGAATGTCTCTATGCTGACACCGACTCCAAAAATAACAATAATTGTACATATATATTTTAAAATTTTTGCTCAGGTGAACTAAAATTGGCACAAGAATATGCAATTATTTTCTTACTTTTTAGTGCATTTTTTGTTTTAGAATATTTGATTTTTGAAGTCGGGTTTCCATTTTGTCAAAATAGGTTTTATATACATGTATGATTTTGGTTGGATATCTACCTACTCTAACTCTCTTGATTGTCCTGTTCTATAGAATATATCTTCAAGAAACTTGCAGCGTTATAAAGAAAATTTTGTATGTAATTATATATGATCAGCGTACAAATATTCAAAACACGACCTAACACATTCCAACATATTTTAAAGGTAAAACCTTTAACTTCCTGTATTATAAACAGGATGTTGAACTTTGTTAAATCGTTATGGATTCAATACTGTATTCAAACATCTGTATTCTCTTATGGAAAAGTCTTTTATTTTTATCAAAACTTTATTTTAACTTTATTACAAAAAATAATATTCCCACAAAATTAGTTCAAATTGTTTACTTCACTGAAGTATGACCAAAAAATTAATTTGTACATTTAACAAAAATTTTCTACTTGAGGTAATTTTGTTTTCAAAGCCGGTAGTCCTTTTGATGCATTTTTGTCCAAATTGTCAAAATTGATCTTTCGTCAAAAATCGGATGAAAAAATATTTTGTCAGATTTCGCAGATTTCACAAATCTCGTCCACTGAAATAAATACTGGGGAACAGTTTACGCTATGATTTTATCATACCATCATAATATAAATTGTTAAATAATGAACCATTTATATCTTCTGGAATAAAATTATCCTGCTAGACGGTTATAGGTAAACTTTAAAAAAAAAGTATTAGGTTAATGATTAATAAACAAAACGAAAAAATTCGGAGAATTTTATCATTTATATAATGAACTAGCTTTTCCCTGCCACACGTTGCTGTGGCTAAATGTTAAGGAATAAAACACCCTTCCCCCCCATTTGTTCCCCTTAAATGTGAATTTTCAGAAATCTTTTCTTAACTAACGTTTACTATCTATAAAGTACCAACCAAATTTCCGCTTCATGAAGACAATTTCTCCATTTTATCTTTACAACCCCACCTCACCTTATTATCACCCATTTTAGGTGTAGTTTAAAAAAAACAAATATGCAAACTTTAATTATTTGTTATAAACAATATTTCTGCAAAGTTTGAACGACATAATAAGTTTTATACAAAATTCACGCCCCTCCACCCCCTTCTAGGGGTAGTGTTTTTTAATAAAAACCTTCCCCAATACGAATACGATGTTCAACGATTTCAAAACGATCGGTAACGAACTTTAGGAGATTTGCGATTTTGAACAAACGAACATTAAATTTTTATTTTCATAGATTAAAGAACGACAAAACTATTTCACTAGAAGGACGATTATATTACTTCAAAAGTAAAACTTGTCAAGGGCCCAGCCTTAGATAGTCAAGAATTTTTGGCATATTGAACCCTGACTTTTGAGACCAGATATGATGGTGCGAATGCCATTTTTATACCTGGTATATATAATACTAGCTGTTTCCCGCGACTTCGTTCGCATTTATATAAAATGCATTTATACAGCTATATCTCACGTGGTGTATATATAAAATTGGAGTCGGTTAAAATTTTTTTTGATTTAGTTAATTGCTTGAATACCCGGTATGTACTGAACTTATGAAAAAAAGTTTCAAACAAAATTTGTTCATTTCAAAAAGAAGAAGACTTTTTGTTATTACATTTTTGTTATATCTCTTACGGTTTCAAAGATAAGGAGTTTTTTCCATTTTTCCCAAACATTGTTCGATTTTGCCCATTCACGAACTTGACCTTACTTTTTTGCTCTAGAACACATAAAAAAATTTCAGCTCGTTATCTCTTTTCGTTTTTGAGTTATCGTGTCCACGGAGAAACAGGCAGGCGGACAAGCGGAAATGGTCGAATTAGGCCATTTTATGAACACATATGCCAAACATCCATGCCTACGATCAATATTTTTTAGCGTTACAAAGTCGTGATCAAACTTAATATGCCTTGTTTATATACATACACTGGGTATAAAATTGTCGCTGCATCAGTTATCATGAAAGTGAGCCTAATCGTAACGATTTCTATACTTTGCACAGAAGATTTAAAGAAAAATCAGCAAAATAGGGTGATCTGTTTTTATGCAAATTTGTTAATCCAACAAGCAAAAATTATGGAAATATAGATATATAATAACATTAAATAATCACAAATTCACGTCACATGACAACACACTCCTATTGTTGGGGTTAAAAAACAATCACGTAATTCATTGGAATGAGAAAGAATATAATTCCGTCGTTTTCAAATACTCGTATACTATCAGCTCTAAAAGCATTGTTCCTATTTCAAATTTTTTCAGTCGATTTATGCTGAATAATACAATTGCTATTATACACAATAATTTTTCTCCTGATCTTTATATTAAAAATTCGTTACGCAGGAGCTGCGTCAACTTAGCGAATTTCCTTTGAATACATAAATCAGTCTCTAGCGGTCACAATTTGAGTCTGATCAAAATGATACGACATTTCATTTTCTAATATGATTTTGTATTTGCAAGGACAATTTTATTAATAAATCGCATAAGTCAAGGTGAAAGGGGTGGCGTAGAGCATAAAGAAAGAAGAAGACATAAAACAGAAAATATCTCTCTTATTATTAGAAGAATCGAAAAATGTATAAGAAGTAAACGTGTAGAAAATTATATTTTCTACAATTCATATCCTTATCATTTTTTTTCAAACTCTAATATATACAGACATATTTAGAACTTTAACTTTCAATCTTAAATTGTAAATATTTCCGTAAATATTAGTGTTGCAGAAAAACGGTAAGTAACAAAATTATAGTAAAATTAATTTTCTACAACTTTACTTCTTATAAATTTTTCGATTTTTTCAATATTAAGGGAGATATATTCAGTTATGTGTTTCCCCTTCTCTCTAAACACCCCTTTTACCTTAGTCGATTTTGTCCATTAACGAATATGGTCTTTCAAATACCAAAAGCACCTAACATACCAAATTTTATTTCAAACAAATGAAAACAAACAAATGTGACTGCTAGAGTGGCTTCAGTCACACACACACACACACACACACATATTGTTCACAAACAATACAATATTAAGTTGAATTAATTGTGAGTTATCAAACCGTATACACAAACAACTACGCATAAGAATTATACGTAAGATCTTGGATTATAAACTAGAGAAGAGTAGTAAATGTATCCAATTTACTAAAAAAATAGTTTGTATAAATTATTATGAAAACATTTTCCGTAATAATATTTTATAGGCATAGATGTTTTTACATTATTTTCACCACAAATCCGGAAGCAGTATTTGATGAATGAAAATGTTTATAAATTTTTTATATTATAAAGACGATTTTTAAGTAATTATTGTATCTGTTATTTTTATGTATGAAAGAATATATGAACTTTTGAACAAAACCATCATTCATTAAAGCAATACTTCACTAGTTTTTCTAGGGAAGTAATTATTGGTAACTTGAAATGAATTGGAAGTATACAAATTACTTTACGCAAAGTGCAATAATTGATCAAAGTCAAAGTGCATAACATTGTAGTTATTATTGATAATAACCGGTAAGTATTAATAATTATTATTGTAGGCGAATATAATATTTGAAATATTTATGGGTTTAATATAATAGTTTGGGTTAAAATCAAAATACGATAGACCTAATAATAAAGTGCCAAAAAACTCCCTTACCTGACCACTTAGAGTTGAATTCAAATAACAAAGGGTGTAAAAAGCCCGGATCTGACCAACGCAGATAGATAGATACATTGTAGAGGCTGCCCTGGACGGGCTACACTTAGACCATAAGGTCCATTGTGATGGTTAAGGATGTGAGCATGTGAGTGGAGTAGAAGGGATTTTTTGTGTATAGACTAGGAGTTGGTAGGATATGCGGCTGCAGCCGACTATGAGTTCGTGAAGGAAACTGCAGAAAACCTTCTCAAGCTTTGCCGGTTACTTCGTTCTTGTCCATACGCCGACATTTTAGTCAATTAACCGCCCCCCCCTTTTTATTTTTTCCCTAATAATTGACAAACTGTCGGGATTCAAACCCATAACCTCCCAGTTTCCAAGTAGGCATGCTGCGCAGACATAACCCCTTAGACCGCATGGCCCGTTGGACTGGTCCACCAATGTAACCTGTCCTTTTCGGATTCAATACGAAATTTGAAATAATTGTGGGTGGGAAATACCATGTACTCGACATATTTTCAACCAGAATCATTTATGTCTCAGTATTTTATACGTTAGTATTGTAAGTAACACACTGAATAAGAGCAAATACGGACTGTGGAATAATTAGGGCATTTTGCAACTCCTTCCTTTACAAGTACCGAAAATAGGTTAATTTGGCAAACTCTTACAAATTAAATTATCCACTTTTACCGTTTGATTTTTGTTCCGGTTATTATTAATGATCAGTGATGTCGCGAGACGAGACGAGAGTAACATGTCTCTTGTATTGTATTGACTTGTAAAAAAGTTTTCTATCGGCTTGCTTGCTTCAACTAGCTTTAACATCATTTTTCTAATCACATAAAGTGAATTTTTTTCTAATTTATTTAATTTTTTATATTTTAATTGAAACAATAAAGACTATAGAAAAAGATAAAGACTATTTTGTGATTCGTATATTCTTAAGGCTAAAAATCTATAGAGATTGAAAGAGAGCACTATCTGCTTCTGCCTCTCGAATATTTATCGAAAATCTGGATTTTAATTGTCGTCTCTCTGCCTTATTCTCGTCTCGTCTCGTTTCTCACGTCTCGAACGGCATCATTTTTATTAATTAATTCATACCAATTATTTTCTTTTGCGTAACATATATATTTATGAACATATTGTACATACTCTTTTAAAATTTTTGATATTTATTATCAAAAATATTTGATATCTTTGAAGAAAACCATGCATAAATAATTCATTAAAGAATATATTAAGGACGTTCATACATGAGGCTTGAAAGTAGATAAAAAATTTTTTTAGTGAATTGAATAGCTCAATTATGTAGTTATCCTCCCTCAAAAATTTAAAAACTGTCAAAGAGTAATTATATAAATTAATAAAACCTATTTTGACAAAATGGAAACACGACTTCAAAAATCAAATATTCTAAAACAAAAAATGCACAAAAAAGTAAAAAAATAATTGCATATTATTTTTGCTTAGGTGAACTAAAATTGGCACAAGAATATGCAATTTTTTTTTTACTTTTTAGTGCATTTTTTGTTATAGAATATTTGATTTTTGAAGTCGGGTTTCCATTTTGTCAAAATAGGTTTTATTTCTCGCTTTTTAGTGACTTCTAGGAAGTTCTATCTGTTTATTTGTCTAATTATGGGTAGACCTACTAAACGACCAACTAATTTTTAGTGCATTTTTTTATAACACATTTTTTTTATACGTTTTTTTTTTTTTAATTTTTAAATAAATTATAAATGAGTATATCCTTTAAAAAAAAAAAATTTCGCAGAAATCGGTTATCACATATAAAATGAGGGTTTTCCTCGATTTCCAGGGGATCCCTTCAACAGAATGCGACTTGGTAACAATGGGACCAATTGAAAATCAAACTCATTAAAACAAAACAAAAAAATTCAACATTGGTTAATAAATGACCGAGTTCTGAGGTAACAAACATTAAAAAAAAAAAAAATACAGACAAATTGAGAACCATCCTCCTTTTTGAAGTCGGGTTAAAAATCAAACTTTTAACACAGCGTCTTATGGAGAACAGATTTTTTTGTACTTAAAATTATAATAACTATATTATTAAAGTCGATACCATGATGAATAATGTTTACGAATAGGGTTGCCACCTCTAAAATATCTCAAAACCGGAGTTTAGAAAAACCTCCTATTTTTGAAAATATTTCGTCCGGAGGCAATACAAAAATCCGGAGACAAAAGTAAAATATAAATAACAATTCAACACTTTTTTCACATAAAATTTTTATTTATTTACCAATCTTTGTTTTGTTTTGTTTTGTTATATTTCCGTTTTAATTTAAAATAAAATCAGATTCAATACTATATTAACACATATAAAGTTTTTCATAAAGTTTTTTTTTGGCTAGTACGATATTAATGAAATAATGAAAAATGATTTGGCTAGTTCAAAAACAATTAAATTAAATAACATTTTTTAAATAAGTTAACAAAATTAACTAATATTTACGAATAAATTTCATACACTATAATTACAAATACTTGACCAACATAAACATCACACAATGTAACAAACTACGCATGCGCGCTACTTTTCGTGAGTACATACACAATATATACTATCACAAAACACTTACACAAGGATTACAAAGAAACGCTAAGTAAGTAAAATATAAATCAATATTTTATACAAAGAATTTTACCTAAAAAAAAACACCAAATCATTTTCAAGTTTTGGTTTTAGTCCGGAGAATACATTAATCGTCCGGAGACCAGAGAAAAGTTTCAAAAACCGGATTCTCCAGCCGAAATCCGAAGAAGTGACAACTCTATAAATATTCATTGAAATATGAAGTATATACATAATTTAAAAAATGGTGTTGACGATCGTTTGAATTAATTATTTAATAAAATTAAAATTGTTTTGTTAGGTTTGTTTTTGTCACCATATTTTGAAAATTGGCGACAACGCACAGTACAAAAATATACACATATACACTGTGAACGTCATAACAAAACATAGTTTTTTGTCAGATCTGTCAAATCAAGTCAAATCAATTTCTAATTTATATTTACTGATATTTTACAAAAAATATTTAGGACAAATAAGTAATGGTTACAAATCGTTGTAAGATTATTGATATACTTTTTAAAATCCTAAAAGTTTTATTAAAGATATTACTTATTTGACTAAGTAGCACATGAACGTCTGTTACATTCATAGGTGGGCAAACTTTGACTGCACTCAGCTCTGTGTAACAGGTAGGAAGAGAGATACAGTAAATACGGGATATCCCTACAAATTATTATTATTTTCTTTTTTTAATTAAAACATTTTCTGAAAAAAATAATACCAACTCTTTTTTATGGTCACGATTATTCAAAGTATACAATACATACAATACATTGATTACATACTCTGGAATTTTGGGCTGGTAATTTGTGGCATAAAATGTACCTTTTTAATATATTTGGGTATAAATAAAACATAAATGTTATATAAATTATAAAATATAAATCTTTTGATCTTTTACATTTACCGCTTGACAATTGTAAACCGCTTGTTCTAATTTACATTTACTCTTATTTTGCAAAAAATACTTCTAAAACATTTAGAACAAACAAAAAAAGATTATTTATCGTTGTAATCGATTATTGATATACTTTACATTTTTTTAAATTCTAAATTTTTTTTATATTAAATATAGTACTCATTTGACTTTAGCGTATGAACGTCATTAACAAGTAAATATAAATACAAAGATCGTACTTTATATATGCCTTCAGGAAGCTGTTAAACAATTTTTTTTTTTTTTTGCAATTTGAAAGTTTATTTACCTTTGGGTATATAATATGTTTAAAAGCTATAATAATTCTGTTATCAGCTTTACCATATCCTAGATTATACTACACAGGAACAAACATACGCATATCCGATACTAATAAGAAAAAGAACGTGAATTACAGGTGACATAAAGATGATTTATTACTTAAATAAATCATTACATATATCAAAATCTAGACGGAGCAATAATCGTATGATATGAAACCGTCTTAGTAGAATTTTATATTTATTTTTTGGTATTATATTATATAAAATATTTAATTTTTAGATAGTTTTCTCCTTCGAGTATAATTAATAAGTTAATTAATTTTGACACAATAAAAATTAGAAGTTCATAGCTACATATAATTATGCATGCAAACAACTTTCTGAAAGCTAGATATGAATATATTAAAAACATTTAAAAAGAATTGACAGGTAGACTAAGGGAATTTTCTGAGAGGAAAGAATCGTAATGTCGGTAGACTAAGCGACAATTTTATTATTATTATTACGTCAATATACAGGATGGGGGAAAAGTTAGATAGCATAACACGTAAGCTAACGTGTTATGCTATCCATGACGTAAGCTAATTTTAAGGTCACACGAATATAAAGCTCTTTTGAGCATGTAACTTTTGTCTGAAACATTTTTTTCAAAATTCAATAGTATCAATAAGATAGCCATGTTGCAGCCATGTTAGTAAATGTATGAACGGCTATGCAGGGGCATATTCTACGCACCAAAATAAGTACACAAAAAATAAAGTTTTTTTTTTTTAATTCGTCTCGGTTTCGCCGCAATCCACCATTTTGTGTTTTTTTTTATTAGTATTTTAAAAACCATTGAAGATATTCTTTTGAAACTCAACAAAGACCTCACACACATATATCTTATGAATATCCAAACAAGTTTTCTAATTTTTAAATGTCAGCGATGTAAAATGTTTGATATATATATGTATATATATATATATATATATATATATATATATATATATATATATATATATATATATATATATATCTAGGTATGTCACGGATCATTTTGACATTCAATTATTTTTTTACTTCTTATTTTAATATTTTCAATCTTCGTAATTCAATATTTATACAATATTTATACAATAGAGGGTAGTCCCAAATAGCATAACTTAGTATCCATGTATTAAGCTTTCAAAACTCACAAGATTTTTTCTTACAAAATTCACAAGAAAACAATTATCCCAAAACATCAAAATGATCCATGAATCTAAAAAACTACGACCTATTGACTTAAAAAACCACTAATGAGTTGAATTTAAAATATATATATATATATATATATATATATATATATATATATATATATATATATTATTTATTTATTTTTTTTAAATTTAGCTCGGGTTGGTCAGGATAAGATGTGAAATGTTAAGGGTAAAAATCTCCGAGTCCATCAAGTAAATTTAATCGACAAATCTGTTCAATAAATGATGTTTTGTAGAAACCTCATACTATTTAGAAATGTATAATTAAACAATGTTTTTATTAAATATACCAATAATCCTTAATACTTACGGGTAAGCATAATTATTATAATTTATTATTCACATTTACCAATGCTGCTATTATTCATAAAGACCGATTACTAATAATAACATTATTACTAATATCACATTATTCATTTTAACCCATAACATACATATTATTTAGGTAATTGTTGACGATCGTTTCAACTTGTAGAGTTATTAAGTTCAAGGGATATAGTAAAAAAACCGTTTAAACAAGCATTGCAAGTAAGTTGGACAAATTTGAACTTAAATTCACTTAACTTAACATTTCGAGCCATAAAACCTTACTTTACTATCGGAGTATTAAATATCATGTTAAAAAGACGAAAATTTTAGTCCTTTAGTTCATATTTTATTGGTTTCTATTTTATTATTTTTAGAAATTTTATTAAGTTTTTCTCTGAGATCATTGAACTTTGATTGATTTCATACCGTTTTGTGTTAATATATTAACGAAAATGTAATCGATACGACTAAAAATAATGGTATGAGTACTCCACTCTGGATGTGTGAAAGTAATCTGTTTAAAATATAATTGAAAAGTTTTGGAAACATATACGAGCATATTCAATATATTTCAACATGAAAATGAAATTTATACTAAAATTGATAGACAGTTTTCAAATAATACTTTGACAGTTAAAACATTTTCAACCGTTACAAAGTCGGGATTAAACTTAATATACCCTTGTATACTTTTATATACCGGGTATAAAAAGTTCTAATTAAAAATAATCTCTTATATTTCTGTACCTGATGTGTATATATAATACATACTCGCTCTGCTCGCAAGGGGGTTTCCCCTTGGCCCATTGGCTCCGCGTCACAGAAAATAACATTACATGAATTTAGGGTTTTTTGGGGGGGCTGGTGTGTTTAGGATGGGGGGTTTGGGGGACCGTGCATAGATAGATCTCACATTACGATTTTCAAGCGATAGCGATGAAAAAAATTTGGTTTTTCGAAATAACCTGTTAATTTGCAGTTATTCTGCGTTGAATGCAAAAAAAGTTTAGGGTTTTTTTTCCCATTTTTTCGCCTGCAAAAATTTTGTAACGCCCTTATAACCAAGTAACATAATATTTTCTCCCGTCAAGGACTGATAAATTATACACCTATACATCAATAAATTATACAACTATACCTCATGAACCATTTTTATAATATGTAAGGACCAATGTATACAAAAACTTGACAAATTATATACTAAAACCTTCCTCGAGAATCACTCTATCCATTGGTGAAAACAGCATGAAAATCGGTGCAGTAGTTTTTTAGTTTATCGCGGACAGACAGACAGACGCGGCTGGGGGACTTTATTTTATACTATATAAGGATCCAAGTGTATTATAAGATTTTAGAAGAATCACATTTTTTGGTATAGGTTTTTGTCGTGTGCTGCGATCTACTGTTTCAATCTCTAGTCGCGTTGGTGCAATACATAAATCTCCAGATTCCACAATAACTACAAAAACCAAAATATGTCAAACAAAAATCAAAATAAACATTGGTTGAAAAATTTAATATAATATTCTTTAAGTCACTCTGATAAAAAGTCCTCATGGGCACAATACTCAGCTTTCGTGTATTGAGCTGTATTTATATACAGCTTCATCGAATTCATCAAAAAAAGGAGAATGTTTGTTTAACCAAAGACTATATACAGGCTGTGTTGGCAAGCTTTTCCAATAGAGAATCCCAAAATCCCCAAACTTATATGACAAACAAACAACCATACGCATATATGTGTATGGTTGATGATTGTATGGTTAATACATGTGAACTGACTGACTTCATATAGTAACCAGACGGACAGTCAGTAATAAATAATATTTAACATTGATTTTCTATTGGAAAAGCTTGCCAACACACACAGTATATTCATTTCAAACAGCCATATTCTGAATTTTCAAGCAGAACATTAGTCCAAGCGGGAACCAAAAAAACGGTGCCCATTTAATTAGGGAATTAAACTTTCAGAAGAGATACATATAGTGACTGAAATCACTTGCCAAGGTTGTCCTGTGAGATAAAGATTAAAGATAATAGATACAGATATATGTAGATATAAGAAACTCTAATTGATATGAAAAAAGTTTTATATAAAAATAGTTGGAAATAAAATTTTATAAAAAAACGAATTGATGTGTTTTTCTCGTGATTATTTTAGATAAAAGTTATACGCGAAAAAATTTGGGAGGTGGGTCATCCCGCTGTCGGATCAGGTTTTCGAAGGGTTGTACAGCCAAATGATTGAAGCCACTTTACCTATGTCGTATCTTTTCTGAAAGTTTTATTACCTAACTAAATGGGCACCGTTTTTTACGGTCGCCGTTCCTATAATTATGGAATAACTTATCACCATTTGAACCAAAACTATCAGGATGGGAAAATTCTAGCACAAAATTGAATTGTTACAAACAACTTTTTGTTTTTTAGTACAGTTAAAATAGTTTTTACAGTTAGGAGAACCCGGGATAGAACGGAGAACGAAATTGAAAATATGGTTTAAAAATTCCAAATGGTTTATTGAGGGAACTGCTAATGTTTCAATGAATACATTACAATATTATAATCACAAAATTACAATAATATTGTATGGAAATAAAAGAACAATTTTATTTTCAAATATAGAAAATTATGTCATTTGTCCCATTCTGCCCCGTGTCCAGGGCAGAATGAGATGGTAAAGACAGGTTATTATAAACACGTATAAAACTAGTGGAAATGCAGAAAAAATATGTTTATGCACAAAATTCATACACTAGGACACCCTCATCATCAAAAAATGAAATGAAGAAGAAAAGAAGAAACGAAGAGACTCTGTTCATTTTTGTTCAGTCAGTTGTCATCCAAGAGCACCCAGTGATAGAAAATTAGTCTCTTCACTTGAAGGCCTATAAAGTTTGATGTCAGTTGTGTCTACTGGAAAACATTGTGAAACATTGCGGCAGAATGTTTCCGTCCCACCGGTTCCGCCCCAGAAACACAATTCAGGTTAAGGAGGTAAGAACACTCGAAAACGTTACGTAAACAAACATTTGACTACACCAATCTAAAGACAATTAAACGTAAAGATTATTAAAATAATCAAAGAGAAATCTAGGTTTTTTTGAAATTATATTTCAAATTTTGCTCCTATTCCTAGAACATTTGTTTGTATTTTATAAATACGTATTTCGACTACAATGTAGTCATCATCAGTATGAATTAGCTAATCGTAACTATCTCGGGGATATGGATTCAGAGATATGTTGCTTGTTGCTAATTTGGTGCCTGTGTCACAATGATATTAAAAAATTCTGTCCTTTTATACGATTTGGCTGAGGGTATAATCTGACTTGAGGATTATTTAAGTTGCCTGACTACTGGATTAGGTGTGTGGAAAGCCCCACCTATTTATTAGCCCCACTAAAGTGAGTGTACCTACGTTAACCTTGACATTCAGGTATTGGATTTTTATTTTTGAAAATGGTTTAATTTTATTAAATCAGAATTTGGAATTGGGCCATTGTCTACATTCATTATCTGTTTTCTCAATTTGTATATGAAGATGCTTTCGTATGCATCTAATTCTGTGGGGTTTTGTACCAATTTAAGTAGTTTTAGATTCGATTTATCAATTTTATGTTCTCCCAAATTTCACATGAGCCAGATGTTCTTTGATTCGAATACCGATTTGGCAAACAGTTACTGGGCAACCCTAAGGATAAAATTAGTAATGAATTTGTAACAAACAGTTACTGGGCTACCCTAAGGATAAAATTAGTAATGAAAAACAATCGGGCATATATGGTGTTAATTGTCAAAACTGTTCGAAAATTTACGTTGGTCAAAGTCGTCGCCAAATCGGTATTCGAATCAAAGAACATCTGGCTCATGTGAAATTTGGGAGAACCGAAAAATCTTGTATAGCGGCGCACGTTATTAAGAACAACCATAAAATTGATAAATCGAATCTAAAACTACTTAAATCGGTACAAAACCCCACAGAATTAGATGCATACGAAAGCATCTTCATATACAAATTGAGAAAACAGATAATGAATTTAGACAATGGCCCAATTCCAAATTCTGATTTAATAAAATTAAACCATTTTCAAAAATAAAAATCCAATACCTGAATGTCAAAGTTAACGTAGGTATACTCACTTTAGTGACAAAGCAAACGCCGCATAGTCACCAAAGAATACCGCCAATAAATATGTGGGGCTTTCCACACACCTAATCCAGTAGTCAGGCAACTTAAATAATCCTAAAGTCAGATTATACCCTCAGCCAAATCGTATAAAAGGACATGATTTTTTAATATTATTGTGACACAGGCACCAAATTAGCAACAAGCAACATATCTCTGAATCCATATCCCAGAGATAGTTACGATTAGCTAATTCATACTGATGATGACTACATTGTAGTCGAAATACGTATTTATAAAATACAAACAAATGTTCTAGGAATAGGGGCAAAATTTGAAATATAATTACAATTAAACGTACTTCAAGCACATGGTTGTAATGTAAAGAAGTAGGTATGTGTACCTTATCTTGGTTACAAGATCATCATAAGTTACAATACAGAAGCCAAAAATCACAAAACTAAAACTTCACGCACCAACGACCAAGAAAACTAGACTAACATGATTGTCGTAGTTGAACAGCCACAGGTTGGTCTAGTTATATGTATTGCCGCTCGCTAGTAGCACCCTCTTGACACCGTCAAACTTCATTCCACCCCGGTACACCGTTGTGTCCCGGTTTCCCCTATATAATAAAACAACATGAATTGAATGCCTAATTCAATATTAATAATCTTTTTTACAGAACACTAATTGTGCACGTATATCTTGTACTTGACCGATTTTTTATTCCTGTAGGATATATCGTGTTAAAAAAACAAGTTTCATTCGAAACACTGCTGTAATATATGGTGTATAACCTATTTTATATTTATAATTTAATATAACGATTTAAAATTGTTTTTCGCAGGTAAATAACCTCTCCTACGGCTATTGTTATAACATATCAAATTTTTTTTTTATAACTAAAGGAAATCTCTATCATTATACACAGAAAACAATCCTGTGGGAACAGGTATTATTCTGAATACATTCAGAGAATTGATATAATTATAAAAAAAAATTGTGAAGATTCACATAATTGAAATGCTTATAATTATTATCTTTATATATATAATTCTACTGTACGTGTGTATGTCACTGAACTCCTCCTAAACGGCTGGACCGATTTGAATGCATTTTTTGTGTGTTTGTTCCAGTGGATTCGAGAATGGTTTAGATTAACAATTGGACCGGTCCTAAACGGCTGGACCGATTTGGTTGAAGTTCTATAAATTTTTTTAAAATTAATTCTATAAAATTTTGTTTTAATTTTGAAATGTCAATTTTGATTGTCATTTCCATAGTAATATATCGTTCTATTTTGGCTATTCATAAATTTAATTTTTGCAAATTCTAAAATCATGTATTCTTAGGAAATTCGCTAAGTTAAAGCAGGCCCTGCGTAACGATTTTTTTTTTCAAATGAATATTTGTTTTTAAAATGCCAGCACTTAGACGTATAAATATCTAAGTAATTCGCAGAACTCGAAAAGCAGAAGCGAAAGATATACCGCGAAACGCGGAATGAAGTTGAACGGAATCGATGGAATCGAAATCAACAACATAGAAATGTTGTTGACCAACATAGAAATGTTGGGGAAAATTAGTTTTGGTGATTATCAGTGAGTACGTATAGTAGCAGTGCTATGCAAATGAAATACTATTCTGCAATTTTGAGAGTAGGTATTATACAGACCGAAGTTATGAAGGTTAAAAAGATTGTAGAATTATTTCGAAAGAAGGTACAGAAGATACTATTAACATAGAAATGTTGTTGACAAATATAGACTTCTAGTTACCCCAGAAACTGAACCTTTTTAAGATTTGACCGAAAACTTCAAAATATGCTGCAGTTTGTTTTATTTATTGTAGATGTTGGGGCACGATAGTATCTTCTGTATCTTCTTTCGAGATAATTCTACAATCTTTTTAACCTTCATAACTTCGGTCTGGATAATACCTACTCTCAAAATTGCAGAATAGGATTTCATTTGCATAGCACTGCTACTTTACGTACTCACTGATAATAACCAAAACTAATTTTCCCCTCTAACCCTTCATAGTTAGACTGTTTCATGGATAGAGGGGGAAAATCTTGTAATACTGAATATGTCATATCGGGAAATCACTCGTTCAATGATAAATTCGAAGTTTTACATTATAAACCAAAGGATGCATTTTAAATAGTCTGGAAATAGTAGAAATTAATAAATTCATTAATTATTAATTACAATTTCATATAAAATGATCAACTGGACTTCTCAAACTCCTTAATGAAAAAAAATTTCAACCAAAAATTGTTTGTTTTTAGTTTGAGTTAAATAAACAAATAACTTTTTTTTGAAAATTTTTTTCATGCATCCAATATATCTGGCGAAAATACAAAATTTACGCTACATTTACGTCGTATTGAACCAACTTTGGCCCTGGGATATACAATTAAAAACTTCATTTAAAATTGTTATTACATTTCAAATTTGCCCCAATTCCTAGAACATTTATTTGTATTTTATAAATAATACGTATTTCGACTACAATGTATCATCATCAGTATAAATTAGCTAATCGTAACTAACTCTGGGATATGGAGTCAGAGATATGTTGCTTGTTGCTAATTTGGTGCGTGTCTCACAATGATATTAAAAAAGTACTGTCTTTTATGTGATATGACTGAGGATATGATCTGACCTGAAAGATTATTTGAGTTGACTGACCAATTAAGGATTAAGTGTGTGAATAACCCCACCCATTTATTGGCGGTATCCTTTTGTGACCATGCGGTGTTGTTATTGTCACTAAGGTGAGGGTGTTGATGGAAGCTAACCTTGATATTCAGGTATTAAATTTTGAAAATTGTTTAATTTTATTAAATCAGAATTTTGAATTGGGCCATTGATTGTCTAAATTCATTATCTGTTTTCTCAATTTGTGTATGTAGATACTTTCGTATGCATCTAATTCTGTGGGGTTTTGTACCGATTTCAGTAGTTTTAAATTCGATTTGTCAATTTTGTGATTGTTTTCAATAACGTGCGTGGCTATACATGATTTTTCGTTTCTCCGAAATTTCACATGAACCAGATGTTCTTTGATTCGAAATTTGAAATGTAATTTCAAAAAACCTAGAGTTCGCTTTGTTTATTTTAATAATATTTAATAAAATTGTTACTTTACACCCAATATTCCAATCGCTTTTCGAAAAAATATTCCAAAAGTTGCTCCAAAGTTCCAAATGTTTTATGCTCAAACTCGGACCATTTGCGAAACAGAATTTAGAGATGGGGATGAGGCAAGGTATATAGGAACATTTAACTAATTTAAAATTTCATTTTACCCGAAGAATACATTGTAAAATTTGAAACTTAGTACCGTTGGTTGTTTTCGACGGACAAAATGTGTCAAAATTAACCGCTCTCATATCTCCGAAACCTATGACTTAAGTTAACGAATGTTAGATACCATCATATTTTAAGCAAACAATCTTTTAACAAACCAATGTTTGCAATAAATCTTGAGATATTTGAAAAAAATCATTTTACCTCCTTTTTCAACCCCCTCCAGTAAGGTTCAATGAATGTGTGCACGAATTTTAATTCAAATATTTAAGTGCGATTTTGTATGTTGAAATATAAATTTATCAGACTTCAATAAAAATACTAATAATATAATTTTCATTTAAAGAATTATTTTGTTTTTCTCAATTTTTTTTATATTTTTACTACATATTTGAAGACAATAAATGTATCAGAACTATGTATGTGTATGTGTATCTCATTTTTCAAAACTATATAACTCATTTGTGACTAATTCATTCATGTCCAAGCTAGCAGAGTAACCTGAGCAGAACACAATTATTATTGTCTCATAGTTAGACGCTAATTAAATGCCTTAATTAAAAATTAACTGCACTTTGTTGTATTGTGATACCGCATGCTCTGCTAGCTTAATGTTAAGGTAGCAGAGCAATATTTAAAAAATCAATTAATTATATTGTATTTAATATCAAATTATTAAACTAATTAAATGCTCTAATTAAAAATTAACTGCTCTTTCTTGTATGGTGTAACCGCATGCTCCGCTAGCTTAGCATTAAGCTAGCAGTTAACATTAAATGTTAACATTAAGTTTTATAGTTGATTTATGTCTTTTTTTAGAAACAAATTTTTGAAAAAAATTTTGTATTATATTTCTCATGAAAAAGTTGTTTTTTAAAGTATTTTTTTCAAAACCCATATCAATTTTAAAAATAAGGGTGTGGCTGTGTCGACGATCTCTATATTTTGATTTTCCTTTCGACGCGTATAGGCCGACATTGCATTTTTTATTTTTATTTTTTACTTTAACACCATATACACTACGTAAATTAAAATAGACCCAATAGCATCATTGTGTAGTGCATCTATCACTGTCTATGTACAGTATGCCATGATATGATGTTACACTCACACCACGGACGATGGACAATAATGAGGATGTATACATGCACGAGTAAGATGTAACTTTATATAAATGATTGTAGTTGAGAGAATAGTTATTAATGTTATAATAAAAAATTGGTTGCTTAAGTGTGACAAAGTAAACCATACCATAGTACATTACATATAGACAGCGATAGATACACTATACAGTATTCCAGATTGGGTGTATTTAAAAAATAAAAAAAAAAAAAAATAAGCTGTATATTCAGTATAACTATTTCACACTAACGTTGACGTCAAAATGGCCGCACATGATGCATTCCAGTCCTCACTTAACGTAACGAATTCTTTGATCCTTTAGCTATTGATCAGTGTAATTAAATTTAGGATGTAGATGATAGATATGTAGATGCAACACCAAACTGTATCACCCGATTTTGTTATTATCAGTTTTCTGAATTGCCTCCCACTATGGAAGCCAATTTAAAGACGTATTCACGTCAAAAACCTTAAAAAATGACATAAACTTTTGTGGTCAGTAGTACACATATTTTACTAAGAAACACAATACAAAACAAACAAAAAAAGGAAAGAAATTGTGTCATAGTTTCTTTAAATTTCTCAATACTATATGAATTATAAATAAGTTATTTTTTGTTAGTTTGTTGTATTAAGGCTACTCGAACACCATACACACACTACAGTCAGTAGTTTAGAGCCACTGTGGCGGTCTGGCCTTCTTACATATGTTGGTCATATAGTTTAAAATGTGAAAATTTTCGAACAAAAATGCTTACACTTTCTATAGCCCTTTATCTTTAACACGAAGTAAAATTTGACAAAAATACCGTATATTCATAAAATCATAGTAGCTGTTTTCGAGAAAATTCGGAATATATATATATATATATATATATATATATATATATATATATATATATATCATTTTACCATTAAGTGGTTCGAACCCATAACCTTCCAGTTTTCAAGTATGCATACTGTGCAGGCATAACGCCTTGGACCGCTCGGCCACTTGGATTGTTTAAATTATTATAAAAAAAGAAAAAAAGGGGCGGTTAATTGACTAAACTGTCGGTGTATGGACAAGAACGAAGTAACCGGCTATGCTTGAGAAGGTTTTCTGCAGTTTCCTTCACGAACTCTAGATGAATATCGGCATAGTTCCTATCAGAGTCGGCTGCAGCCGCATATCCTGTCAATTCCTAGTCTACTCACAAAATTCCTTCCACTCCACTCACATCCTCACATCCTTGGGCATCACAATGGACCTTATGGTCGAAGTATAGCCCGTCAAGGGCAGCCTCTACTATCTATCTGTCTATACTCTTGAAAATATATGTTTGAGTGATCTCGAAAGACCCTAAAACAAAGCGCGGATCTAGAGAGGTCATGGGGTCATGACGCCCTCCCCCAAAAAAACTATATATAATTTCAATTTTAATTATAATTTTATTGCTTCTTACTCAAATCTTACATTGAGATAATTTACTGGTTAGAATGCATAATCTAGAGTGCTACGTAATTTATTACGTCTGAAAAAATGCTATTATTTAATCAAACATTATCAATTCATGAGTAACAAATATTTTCCAATTGGTTATTGATAATCATGGTTGGTTTGATATAAGTTTGATTAATTCATTATTCAAAATAATTTTCAATGATATTTTTTTAAATTAAGAATAAAAATAAGAATGTGAAGAAAATTAATTCAATTTTCAATTGAATAAATTTATTTTTAGCAATTATTCGAATAATTAACAATTGATATCTTAGAGTTCTTTATAAACTTTTGTTTTCATTATATTTATTTACTTTTTTAACTCAAATAATACTTTATTTCCAGTTGTAAAAATCGACCATTCAAATATTTAATTAGTTTAAATAACTGTGTTTTCTTTAATTCTAATTCCTGATTTGAAAGTTTTTCAAAAGTAATAATAAAAACTATTTTCCCAAGATTAAAACACTTTTCTGGTGCTTTAGTAATTGAAATAATACGAATTTCATAATCGAAAATTTTGTTAATGGATAATTTATTACAATTTTTAAGAAAATACGATTTTTGTTTTATTCTAATTACATTTTTTTCAAAGCCTCTGACCCCCTCCCCCAATTTTAACTTTAAAATCCGCACCTGCCTAAAACCAAACCAAAACCCTCTAAACTGAGTATTTGAAAAAACATGTCGGTAATGTAGGTTTTTCCAATAAGATTGTGAATGTTATGTGGGTTTTTTTTTGTTAATTCAGAAAAAAAAAAATTTAACTTTCATAAAAATAAAAAATACAATGGAGTAAAAAAAATTCCGGTGCAAATGACAGATTAATAAACAAACGGTTATAGAGTATTTGTTTTTGGAATTAGTACAATTTTGCGCTCACGCTTTTGTTGCTCTACCTCGATGGATAAAGCGTCTGTGAGCGGCGTGTTGTCTATCCTTGAACTCAACCAAAAGCGCGCTTCGTCAGCATACACAGCTTTATGTTGAACACTAAAAACAACGCTTAATGGTGCTTAAAGCGTGTAAGCACCCAATACAAATACACCCAAAATAAACATATAGGTATAGCTGTCCAATTAGAGACGGTGAATCTCAAAAATAAATAAATATATAAACACTTTGGAATAAAAGGATATAAGTTTCGCACGCTCCAATTGCCTTCACAACCACCCTCAAATCATCCACAATCCTACTCGCACTTACACACGCACGCACACACATAGAAATCTGGATACAAGTTTGGAATAAAAGTTATTTCCGAGGTCCGAATTTATTTAAATTTTCGAAATTTTCACTGGATTTGATTTCTTCAGTTCTTTGGTAGAAAAATTCGTACATATCTGTTATAACCTGAAGAAAAAAGCATAGTGCTTCGAAATTAAATACTATATTAATTGTTACCGTTAAGGCTGCGATAATATGAGAATTTTTAAAACACAATTTTACGGCCGTCACAAGTTTCGACGCACTTAATGGTAAAATGATATATATATATATATATATATATATATATATATATAGTATTTAATTTCGAAGCACTATGCTTTTTTCTTCAGATTTTCCCCCGACGGGCAGGGGCCCCCACGAAAATCTGATGTAAAATTTTTTTTAAATAGAATTTATAGTTTAGAGTATTTTTTCAAATTCCAAGAAAAAGATTTTTATTTTTTTATACTAATTTATTTTATAATAATATGTATTTTTAAACGAAAAATGTTTAAAAATGTTTATTCATTCATTTATTTTGTTTGGTGTTATACATCTGACAATTCAAATTTCAAATTGCGCGCTAAAGACCCGAAAGAGCGCTTACAAACTCGAGCTTGTTTATATAAACAAAACCGATCCAGTGTTTTTATCGTCACAAAACTATTTGGCGCTTGGTCGTTTTGCAAAACACATTTTGTCGGTTTTTCTCGATAAAAAAGAACGTTTTTTTCAATTAGTGACAAATCAAGATGTTGTTTTATGTGAAATTGTGATTTTGCGTGTAATCTTCACATTGAAAACAACGCGGTTGTTGTAAAAAGGTAGGTTCTGTTGTATACTTTATCTGTACACAAAAATATCGTCGATTAAATCTACTTTCTTTGTTAACCTTTTTGTTTAAGAACCTTTTTGTATAAGAAAAATGTTTCATTTTTTGAACCAATTTTGAAACAATGCGAATTTCATTGTTTTTGAATATGAAATGATTTAATTTCCAAACCTTGAACGGTCTCAAAATTTGTTCGACTATATTAACGATAAGGCTTATTTTGAAGTTTATGATTTAATAATAATTAATGGGTGCGTTCTCGTTTGGCTGGAGAATTTTTTCTCCGGAGAATTCTGATTCTTTGGAGAAAAAAAACGACATTAGCTGTCAACTTGAAAAATTTTTCATTCAAAAATGTCAAAAATTCCAGGTTAATTGTGACGTTTTTGATTTTTTCAAATGAAAAAAAGCTGTAATTCTATTCGCTTATATTTTGTGTCTTTTATTTTCACCTTTTTTCAAAAATTTTTTTATTGATAAGCAATAACGAAAAACATTTTCGAAAAAAAAGTCAAATCAATTTTTGTCAATAAAAGTCAAAGAAATTATCCAGCGAAACGAAAACGCACCCAAGTTTTGTTTGCAAAAAATGAAAATTATTTTGATTGCAAAATCTTTCATTTTTGAACATAGAAAATACTAATCCATACAATTTCTACTGTTAAACTTATGCTTTCAATTTTTTTGACAAAAAAAAGTTCAAAACAGAAACTAAACTTACAATTAAAAAAACTAAATGAATGGAAATCATAAAATTAGGCCAAAAACTGATACCAAAGAAAAAAAACCAAAAAATATACTAAGAAACCCAACCAAATATACATACAACAAAATAAATACGAAAATGATAATGATGTAAAAAATGTAAAAACAAAATTGTTTCGCAACTGGAAAACGAAACAGAAATGAAAAACCATTGAAAATCATTGAAAGTGGATTTTCATATTGGCATCGTTTTCAAAATTTTATTGTCAAAGTTTTACATTCTGTTTGATATTTATTTAGCTGATTCTTTTTGGTTTTGTAAAGTTTTTTAGCTATATATTTTAATAATTTTTAGATTTAATCTAGTTTTTTCAATTAATTTTTAGATTCAATTTTTTGAATTGAGGTTTTTTTGTTCAATTTGAAGTACAAAATTTGATGATTTCTTTAATTTTCGTAACTAACATTTTTCATTGCCTTTATAGATTACATAATGTCAAGATCTTATCAGAGCGGGGCGCAAAAAAGAAAACTTGCGCAGGAGAGAAAAAAACAAATTGAGGCAGATCTGTCTAAAGTACCAAGATTGACGTCGTTTTTCCAAAGATCTACTACACATGCTTCGTCATCAGCTAGTGAACAAATCGAATCTTTCAGTAATGAAGGTGTAAGAAAAATCAAATAATAATTAGCTGTTGATATAAATAAATTGTAGCTATCTTATAAATCATAAGTTGCAGTATTTTCTCATGTTTTAATTTGTATCTTAGTGTGAAAACTTTTGAATTTACAATTGTACTGTTGAATTTACAGATCGAATCTGAGACAGAGCAAATTGATCATCACAAAACGTCTGAATTTTTGGATGAAGATGACGGATCAAACACGCAGCGTGATGTTAGTCTAAACGACTGCGAAGAGTTCAGAGCCGCTGATTTTGGTACTCTTAGAACTGCAGTGGCGGATGACAACTGTTCCAGCGATCCAGGCAAGTGGGGTGATTTCACTGACGATGACGTCAATTATTGGATCAATCGTGGTCCAAGCATGTGCCAAAATCACTCTGGACCGTTTGAGCCGTCTCGTAGGTATTACGATGCAGAATCCAGAACAAGATATTGCTCGAAAAACACGTTTTTAGGCAAGAAGGCAAATCAAGAGCAGTTTACACGCGAATGGCTACTTTACTCTCCAACAACTGGTCGCGTCTATTGTTTCGTGTGCAAACTTTTCACTCCCAAAGACAAACAAAACAAACTCACCAGCGATGGATTTAATGATTGGAAGAATGTTTCCCTGTTACATCAACACGAGAATGGACCTCTTCACAGAGAATGTATGTTAACGTACATTCAAAGGCGACAGAACTGTGACGATATTTCCGACAACCTTCAACTTGAGTACCAGAGAGAGAAAAATTATTGGAGAGAAGTGCTGAGACGATTGATTGCAGTCATCATAACGTTGGCTGAACGAGGATTACCTTTTCGAGGAACAAACGAGCATTTTGGCGTTCCAGATAATGGAAATTATTTAGGTTTACTCGAACTTGTTGCACAATTTGATCCGTTCTTGAAAAGTCACATCGACAATTTCGCGGATCGAGGCAAAGGGAATCCCTCTTATTTGTCAAAAACAATTTGCGAGGAGTTGATCAACGCTATGGGAGCGAAAGTTAGATATAAAATTGTACAGGAGATTGTAGCCGCGCGATATTATAGTCTTTCAGTCGATTCGACTCCAGATATCGCTCACGTTGATCAACTTAGTATAGTTGTCCGATATGTTGCTAAGAATGGAAAGCCCGTTGAAAGATTTTTAACTTTTATAAACTTTGATGGACATAAAGGTGTTGAGTTAGCGAAACATGTTTTAGAATTTCTGGCGATTTGCGGTTTAGATTTTAAGTACTGCAGGGGTCAATCTTATGATAATGCCCCGAACATGTCCGGTATTTACTCGGGTCTTCAAGCGATCTTGTTAGATCTGAACCAATTTGCAATTTATTTACCGTGCGCAGCGCATTCGCTTAATCTAGTTGGAGAAACGGCTGTGAAGTGCTGCTTGTTCGCAGTGGATTTTTTTTCTGTCCTACAATTATTGTACACTTTTTTCTCAAGCTCAACACATCGGTGGCACGTTTTAAAGAAACATATCGGAAACGAAAAGGTACTGAAATCGTTATCCGAAACTCGTTGGGAAGCTCATGCGAATGCCACTGAGGCAGCTCTCAAATCTTTTAACGAAATCGTAGCAGCATCATATGAAATTGCTGATGATGTTTCACAAAAAAATGATTGTAGACACGAAGCTGAATGTATCGCGGAGAAAATTCAAACCTTTGAATTCGTTCTCATGCTTGTTTTGTGGAGCGATATTTTGAATAATTTTCGGGCAACGAGCAAAGCACTGCAGTCAGAAGAGATTGATCTAGAAACCTGCGCGTCGATGTACTCGTCACTAGAAAAATTGTTAGATGAGATGAGAGATAAATTCGAGGTGTTTGAAAACAAAGCCCGATCAATTTTACCTGAGACGAATTATAAGAATGTTGCATCGCGAGTTCGACGAAGAAAGAGACAGCCAAACGATGGCGATGCTCCTGAAGTTGTATTAAATCCGCGAGAGTATTTTCGTGTCAACGGTTTTCTTGTAATAATCGATACGCTCAAGGTCGAAATCACTAGACGAAGTCAAGTTTACTTAGAGGTTTCGAAGAGATTTTCCTTTTTGGCTGACTTTGATTTGACAGAAAATGAGTACCGTGAAAAAATTGCCGGTTTGGTTGACTTTTACCCTGACGATTTAGAAGAATTTTATCCTGAACTTAAACAGTTTCACGCTTTTATTAAATCAAAATTTCCAGCGAAACCTAAGTTCACTCACTCTGACCTCTACGAAAGTTTGATTCGAGATAATCTTGCATCTGTTTTTCCAAACGTTGAAATTGCTCTTCGCATTTTTTTCACTCTTATGATTACCAATTGTTCAACAGAGCGCTCTTTTTCGAAATTGAAACGCATCAAAAATGAGCAAAGAAGTGTTATGGGTCAAGGACGATTAGACATGCTAAGTTTGATGTACATTGAATCGGATGTTCTTCGTCAAATTGATTTTGAAGACATCATCGATGAATTTAGTGAATCGAAATGTCGAAAAAAAGTCTTTTAAAGACCAGCGTCGTTTTTATTTCCAATAAGATGTCCAAAGATTGTTTCATAAATTATTATAATTTATTGTTAATTATTTGAAATTAAAAAATATAAAATTTAACAGAAAAAAATTATTTTTTTCTTTTTATTGTGTTTAGAACCTTGGAATGATATGAATAGACTGTACGAATTCTATGAATACACAAATAACGATTAATTTTATAATTATTCAAAAAGTGGGGGCCCCAAAATTTTATTGGCCTAGGGCCCCCAATGGGCTTAATCCGGCACTGCACATAACATTCACAATCTTATTGGAAAAACCTACATTACCGACATGTTTTTTCAAATACTCAGTTTAGAGGGTTTTGGTTTGGTTTTAGGCAGGTGCGGATTTTAAAGTTAAAATTGGGGGAGGGGGTCAGAGGCTTTGAAAAAAATGTAATTAGAATAAAACAAAAATCGTATTTTCTTAAAAATTGTAATAAATTATCCATTAACAAAATTTTCGATTATGAAATTCGTATTATTTCAATTACTAAAGCACCAGAAAAGTGTTTTAATCTTGGGAAAATAGTTTTTATTATTACTTTTGAAAAACTTTCAAATCAGGAATTAGAATTAAAGAAAACACAGTTATTTAAACTAATTAAATATTTGAATGGTCGATTTTTACAACTGGAAATAAAGTATTATTTGAGTTAAAAAAGTAAATAAATATAATGAAAACAAAAGTTTATAAAGAACTCTAAGATATCAATTGTTAATTATTCGAATAATTGCTAAAAATAAATTTATTCAATTGAAAATTGAATTAATTTTCTTCACATTCTTATTTTTATTCTTAATTTAAAAAAATATCATTGAAAATTATTTTGAATAATGAATTAATCAAACTTATATCAAACCAACCATGATTATCAATAACCAATTGGAAAATATTTGTTACTCATGAATTGATAATGTTTGATTAAATAATAGCATTTTTTCAGACGTAATAAATTACGTAGCACTCTAGATTATGCATTCTAACCAGTAAATTATCTCAATGTAAGATTTGTGTAAGAAGCAATAAAATTATAATTAAAATTGAAATTATATATAGTTTTTTTGGGGGAGGGCGTCATGACCCCATGACCTCTCTAGATCCGCGCTTTGTTTTAGGGTCTTTCGAGATCACTCAAACATATATTTTCAAGAGTATAGACAGATAGATAGTAGAGGCTGCCCTTGACGGGCTATACTTCGACCATAAGGTCCATTGTGATGCCCAAGGATGTGAGGATGTGAGTGGAGTGGAAGGAATTTTGTGAGTAGACTAGGAATTGACAGGATATGCGGCTGCAGCCGACTCTGATAGGAACTATGCCGATATTCATCTAGAGTTCGTGAAGGAAACTGCAGAAAACCTTCTCAAGCATAGCCGGTTACTTCGTTCTTGTCCATACACTGACAGTTTAGTCAATTAACCGCCCCTTTTTTTCTTTTTTTATAATAATTTAACCAATCCAAGTGGCCGAGCGGTCCAAGGCGTTATGCCTGCGCAGTATGCATACTTGAAAACTGGAAGGTTATGGGTTCAAATCCTGGCATCGGCAAGAGTATAGTAAGTATTTATTATGAGTCAATACGAGCGCCAATAAATTGCGCTTTTAAGCGTGAACGCTGAAACCGTGTAAGCAGTTAAATACAGTCTTAAATAGATAGATACATCTTGGGGTCTAGAAAGTATTGCACTTCGACCTTATGGTCCATTGTGCTCCCCCTTCAACCTCAGCCTGAGGAGACTCGCTTGTCCAATATGTTGGCAATAGCCAGGAGCTTGCTTATCAGAACTCCCTGAAGGTTCATATATTTGGGGTGAGATGCACCGAATATCCTGTATCTGTTGTAACCAAGAGGCTCGCAGTCAAAAATAATGTGGCTGGATGTTTCTTCCTCCTCGCCACACAATCTGCACATAATGAACCCGTTATGGAGTCCCATTGTGTGCAGATGCTTCCGCAGTGGATAATGCCCGGTAATGAATCCGGTAACCCTCCGCAGTTGCATCCTGTTCTGCCTCAGTGCATCGAGAGATAGCCTCTTTGTTGCACTCTGAAGCAGTACCTTCCCGAGCTCTTGCTGCGGTACTTTTTCCTAGTGATTACGGTGTTTAGCATTTGACCACTCGTTGATCACCTGTTGACATGCAGTCCTTGGAATTCCTAAGATAGGCTCTAAGGCCCTTCTTTGCTAAGGTGTCTGCTTTTTCGTTTCCTTCGAAACCACTGTGACCCGGCACCTAGATTAATTTAACATTGTTCCGTTTTGCCAGCTCCAGCAGTTTCTCCAGACAATCCTTGACTACCTTTGAGGTGACTTCAGTTCAAATGCACTTTTTGTTTTAGTATTTAATAAATCGAATAATCTTAATTTTTTTTGTTCTTCTTTTATTAAGTTATTTGAAATCAGTATAGTATTTGTATATTTCCGTTGACAGAATTTGATAAATTGAATTGATGAAATGCTGCGGTGAATAATAATAATTTTTTAATGCGTTTCTATTAATATCTGATGAACGGTTTTTATTTTTTTTAAATAAAGTTTCATTTTTATTAGGATGATGACTTCAGGGAGTGTATTAGTTTATTAATATTATTAGGAATATAAAATTAAACTTATACCGATAATCGGAAAAGTTTTAGTAATATTTTTCTTTTATTATTTCTAATTTTTTTGTATTAATGTATAAATTTTCAAAATTTTGAATAAATTTCTTTCAATAAATAAATTTTGGGTATGCAAATACTTTAAACCTATAAATAATATTAAAGAGAACTCTAGGATTTTTCGAAATAAATTTCGATTTTTTGTCCCAATTTCCTAGACCAAAATTTTTTGTATTTTATAAATACGTATTTCGACTACCAAGTAGTCATCATCAGTATGAATTAGCTAATTGTAATTATTATCCGAGGAGATGTTACTTGTTGCTAATTTGGTGACGGTCTGCACGGTGCATCTAGGAAATTGGGGCAAAAAATCGAAATTTACTTTAAACCTAGTTCATAGTTCAAGTCATAATTCAAATAATAAAATTAATCCGATCAAAAACATAAATGTAAAAAAACGGCCGAGTTTTCGCGGAGATACTTCATATAATAGTTGCTTCTTAAAAAGTGATGATATGGGAGAAAGGACCGAGCTATTTACAAAGTAAATGGATCGGTAAACTATTTATCAAGAAAATTAATTAATGGAAAATTGAGTAAATGTATGAAAAAATTTGGTTGTAATTTATTTCGCCAGTTTTCCATTAGTATGTTTTTAAAATTTGCAAGTTATTTTTTCATTTGTTTCAAATATGTTTAAACTTGAGAGATTTTTGGATTAAGTCAAAATCGCTTGAAATTTTCAGAGGCTACAATTTAATATATTCCCAAACAACCATGAAAATTCCAAGTTTCGTATAGAAGTTAATATGAACTGTGAGTTTTGAAAATTTCTAATTCTTCACTTAATATCATAATTTATGGGAGGGTTATCAGTAAGTTCTTCAGTTATAATCTACAACTTACTTCGTAGATATTGTTGTTTAATGCTTTTATTTTACTTTAGAAATTAACACCGTTTATTTGTGATATATTTCTGAGGTTTTTGTCAATTTGTTTAATGGATATTATAAACTAGTAAAGTATTTTTGGCGGACGACCTCTGCACCGTCTCATGTTTTTTATTTAAATTATGGTTCTGTCAAAACTCGTTAACATAAAAAATCAACGTAAAAGAATAAATGTAAAAAATCAAATTTAATTTTAACTAAAAGAAATAATTACATACAATGCCAGTGAAAAAATTGATGAGCAACTTCCAAGAAGTGCAATTAGATATTTATAGAAAAAACAAGTATTTCTAAAGGTACAAAATTATGTACTACTTTTCTGGTTTCTAATATCTATGAAGAGATTGACGTCAATGATTCTCGGCGAATTTTTGGTACAGTATACATACTACTAGCGTATACACACTTCTACAATCATAATGTCACAATTAATTTGAAATGTTCACATAAAACTATTGTTACAATTAATAACATTGTTAATTACAACGAATTACAACAATAACTTTGTGACAAATGTCTTTGTGGGAAAGGTTTTTCTCTTAATACTGTACCAAAAATTCGGCGAGCATCATTGACATCTATCTCTTCATAGACATTAGAAACATGTACATAATTTTGTACCTTTAGAAATTTTTTTTTTTCGAAAATATATCTAATTATACTTCTTGGAAACTGCTCATCAATTTTATCATTGCCATTGTATGTAATTATTTTTTTATAGTTACAATTAAAGTTGACTTTTTACATGTATATACCGTATGTTGAGTTTTGACAGAACCATAACTTAAAATATAAAACCTATTTTGACAAAATGGTAACCCGACTTCAAAAATCAAATATTCTATTACAAGAAATGCACTAAAAAGTAAAAAAATAATTACATATTCTTGTGCCAATTTTAGTTCACCTAAGCAAAAATTTTTAAATATATATGTACAATTATTGTTATTTTTGGAGGCGGTGTCAGCATAGAGAAATTCACATAACTTTTGGACACCGCCTCCAAAAATAACAATAATTGTACATATATATTTAAAAATTTTTGCTTAGGTGAACTAAAATTGGCACAAGAATATGCAATTATTTTTTTACTTTTTAGTGCATTTCTTGTTATAGAATATTTGATTTTTGAAGTCGGGTTACCATTTTGTCAAAATAGGTTTTATTTCTCGCTTTTTAGTGACTTTGAAGTTTTATAACTGATTTTATTTGTCTAAATAAGGGTAGACCTACTAAACGACCAACTAATTTTTAGTAAATTTTTTATTACCCGTTTTTTTTTTTTTTAATTTTTAGTGCATTTTTTTATAACAGATTTTCAGTTTTTTTTACAAGCATTTTGTTTTTTTTTTGTAAAAATTTGTTTTTTTGGGGTCGGTTTTTTTTTTGTAAAAAATTTTTTTGAAGTCAGTTTTTAAAAAAATTTTCTTATTTTCCCATTATGAATTAGTATACCCTTTCAAAAAAAAAAAAAATTTCGCAGAAATCAGTTATCACAAATAAAATGAGGATTTTCCTCGATTTCCCGGAGATCCCCTCATCAGAATGCGATTTGGTGACAATGGGACCAATGGGAAAAAAATTCAAAATCGGTTCATAAATGACGGAGTTCTGAGGGGACACAAATTAAAAAAAAAAAAATACAGACGAATTGAGAACCATCCTCCTTTTTTGAAGTCGGGTTAAAAATACACGAGATGGTGCAGTACTTTACTAGCGTACATACCTGTAAGCAAAATTTGCGTGTCATCAATCAAAGCACAATTAATCATATTTTTCCTGGTATTCAATTATTTTCTAAAATTAATTGCAGTGTAAACAATGTTATCGGATATTATTTGACCTACATAATTTCCGTAGAAAAAATTCAACTAATTTCAATAATTTTATAGAAAATTGTTGACTTGTAACTAATTTTCAGGTAGGTAAACAACAATATTTCTGACAATGATTAAGTGTTCTATGAAAATTGTTTAATAAATAAGAGATCTGTCTGTCTTCTAAATATCATCACCACTTTCCAAAAATTAATTTTGTCATTTTTACTTTTAAAATTTAGGACACTTAGAAATGTTTTGATTAATAAATATATACGTGTTCCGTTGAATACTGCTGCATATGAGTATACACATATATAATTTTATTGATAAGTTTTAAATGTAATAAAACACTTAACACTCACTGTATAATAAATTTATTATTTTTGAATTTTTCTCTTCAAACATAAAAAAATCTGATGAGAACGTCGCATAACCTCTATATCAAGACTACAATCTATTTTACATTTTTATAGAAAGTTTTGGTTTCAAATTATGAACATACTAAAGGAATCTGCTCGGCTAAAATAGGAGGATCGGCTAATAAAGGACATAAGACGTCAACTTGATGCGAGTAGCAGGACACTGCAGAGTGGAGGGAAACGAAATGGTTGACAAACTCGCCCATAATGGTGTCGGACTTCCATGCCAGAAATCCGGAACTCAATCTAGGAGAACAAGGAGACAGACTACCTCCGTCCTTAACGAATTGGCAGATAAGTCTATGAACAGGAAATGGAGAGACACAAACGGTGGCAGACCGTCCAAACAAATGATAGCTGGGAATAAAGCCGCAAGGTCAATCTGGCTTATTAGCAAAAATCGGAAAGACGTAAACCTTCTGGTTGCAGTGCTAACCGAGCACTGTAGGCTTAAGGCATCTATCCCTCATGAAGAAGAAGAGCTGTGGCAGAATGTCCCCACAGAGCCAGAATGAAGTACCTAACCTTCGACTCGACTGAAATGGAGAAAGCTGACGTAAAAGATCTAAAAGGGAGCTCTGCCCTGTCATTCGCAAAGAAGACGGGTAGGTTCGACAACGAACTCAGGGCTGGAGTAGGTAAAGTAGGTAGGAAAGTAAGAGGAACCAGATATGGTAGAGGATAGAAGAGGTTGTGGATGGGTTTCTTAGGAATCGGTAAAATAAGCCTAGAAAGACCCTACACTACTAATACTACTATTGGCATATACCATGGAATCCGAGTATACTTAATGTTAAAACCTAAAATGAAATATTAAATAAAAAAATTCTTTATGAAATCAATTTTAATTATGGTTTTCCTGAACTTAATACCAAAATTAATAGTTTGTTAATGCATACGAGATACCCTGGAGACGCATTTGTTGTTTCAGCGGGACTAAATTATGACGTTCAAGATCTAGTGTACAACACACCACATACCTGTCCCAACCACCTAAAACAGAAAAAAAATATACGTAAGAAAACGGGCAAAATCGTTGAACAAAAATAACATTTTCCCTGAGGAAAAACTAATAACACTAATACATTTAGTTTAAGATACGTTTTCCTTGGCGCGACTAGTCCGCTGATCGTTCAACGACAATTGATGGACACAATGGGGGTACGTGTACTTGGTACGGCTATTGCGGTGATAGTTCAACGATAATCGCTGAGCACTATAAATATATATTTCCTATGAACAGTTTTACATTGAGCGACTAGAAAATACGTAAAAATTGTGTTCCACGATTAACGATGAACGATCATCGTGATAGCCGTACCGAGGAAAACCTATAAAACCTAAGAAATGTGTATTTCCTATGAGCAGTTTTGGTTCGAATGAATAGGAAATTCATAGAAATGGTGCTAAACGATTATCGTTTAACGATCGAAGAAAACGTACTGTAGACAGTGATCATTATATACATACACAAAACATATGAAAACTAAGGGCCAGTTTTCTTGAGGATAAGCCTAGTTAGTTAACTCGCGTGGTTTAAGTTACGTTCCCTCACTTCGAGTCCCTTCCCCTGATGGCATACTGTACACGTGTCAATAACGTTGCAATCTTCACAATTTTAGAGACAATTACACAAAAACCACTCTTTGTTAATAACTTGATATCACTGCATAAAATATTTAACACTTTGAATTGAAATATTTGAGGTTATGATAAATAATATATATGATAATATATAATAAATTATTATTCAGATCTTATAATAATATATATGATAATAATAAAATATAATAATATATTAATATAATATATATTATTATTATTCTGATCAACGGTACTATTTTCGGGATTTAGGTGGGGAAACTTAACTTAAACCACGCGAGTAAACTACCTAGGTTTATCCTTAAAAAAACTGGGCCTAAGTGGTGTTTGAATGTTAACGTGAACAAAACAAAAATTATGGCTGAGTTAAAAGTTTGATTTTTAATCGATAATTACTCTTTGAAATGATTGACGACAGATTTTAAATTTTTGAAGGAGGTTAACTACATGATTGAGGTACACAATTTATTTAAAAAAATATTATCTACTATCAAGCCTCATGCATGAACGTCCTTAAGTTCATAAATTATTTAGTATTGAATATGCCACAATTTATTGGTATGTTAACAATTATCGCATTTTCCTATAGCAAACAATATTCCATTTGAGTTTTTTTAATTTTTTATATATGAACTATTGATAGAAATTGACAAACTGGATGACGGGCTTTTCTGATGGCTTTTTTACTTTAATTCACAAAAAAAAAAAAAATTGTAGTATCGGATTTTATTTAAAAATCTAAAATCCGAAACGTCGCATTACACAGATTTCGCGATCACGCGTTACAGATTTTTTCTATTCCCCAATGATACAAACGCCAAAAATGGTATTTCTGCCATCACAGGAATCTAAAACTCCAAATATGCGATAAAAATTGTTGAACATAGAGCACATAACCTCCACAATAAAAAATACGTTTTCATCTAAATATGCAGAGGTAAAAAACATGTCGTTTATAAATCAGTTTAGAGAATATACAAGATAATATGGTTTTTCGTATTAACATATAAATCAATTTTATTAAAATATTACCGAATGTTAATTTTGGTAGATTATTGTATTCAAATATATAAAATATGTGTATGGTTATATTAAGTCCAAGTAGCCGAGCGGTCTAAGACGTTATGTCTGTGCAGTATGCAGTACTTGGAAACTGGGAGGTTATGGGTTCGAATCCCGACATCGGCAGTTTGTCAATTAGAAAAATTAAAAAAAAGGGCGGTTAATTGACTAAACTGTCGGCGTATGGATAAGAACGAAGTAACCGGCTATGCTTGAGAAGGTTTTCTGCAGTTTCCTTCACGAACTCCACATAGAACTCTATCATAGTTCCACTCCACTCACATCCTCACATCCTTAGGCATCTCAATGGACCTTATGGTCGAAGTGTAGCCCGTCCAGGGCAGCCTTTACAATCTACCGCTACCTCATGGTTATATTATCTTAAGGATGTACGAGCATTGGAGCTTCAAAAAGATTAAGGCTTGATTTTTGTTTACATGTAATTGAAGTGCATGTAAATCAATAATAAAAGTTTCAAGGGAGGTTACGGGGGTCTTGAATTAATTATTTAATGCTAAAGTTCGAGTTTTAATGCATTGCTCTTTCTTATAGAGAAACCCGTGAGCGTCGACATATTTTGATAATTTTCACTTAGAATAAAATAAGATAAATATAAAAATAACCTACGCAAATAAAATAAAATATTAATAAAGAGATTGATCCAATACAATTCCGGTATGACGGGACAAAAAAAGCTATTTAAAAAAATGAGATTTCGGGTAAATATAATTGCAGTCGGCGGTAGCTTAATTACCCGTAATCTCAGTTTATTCCTTAAATATCTTTTTTTAGGGCCGTCATACCGAAAATAATAAATTTTCTCCATTTAACTTAACGACAAAAATTAATAAATTTTATTCTGACCTTTTATGAATGTACTGTATAAGATTTTGAAGAATTTGGCATATATCTGGTGCTCGTACATCCTTTATTAGTTTTGGATTTTTAACGTCAAGAAAACATCATAAGCCTGCTATCCTCTATAAACGAACGTAGTTTGGAGCCTGACCCTGATCAAAGTAGTAAATCTATGTGTCAGGAAGCAACATATTTATATTATTTTTACACACTGTATATTCGAATTGGAGCAAAAAATTGTATTCATTTTAGTGCAAAAATTATTAAATGAATGTCAAAATATTATTCTAACCTCATAACAATCAAAAATTAAATTGCAAGTATTATTAAATGAGTGTTCTCATTTTTATTTGATTTTATTTTTTAGAAACATAATTATAGTAATTTTCATAATATACTTGTTAAAATATTATTTTATATTTCATATTAAAATTGCGCATATTTCAAAACATCTTAAAAGTCAAATAATAACGAAATAATAAAATTGTGAAACTTAAAATGAAAATTTCATAGAAAATTAGTTTGTACTTCACGAAGTTCAACTTCTTGAATTGAACCATTACTATTTTTTGCTCGTTATACTTACTTGAATAATTGTAAAAATATTTCGTCACTATATATATATATATATATATATATTTATATATATATATATATATATATATATATATATATATATATATATATATATATATATATATATATATATTTATATATATAAACTTGGCCATAAAAGTTGATGTCATTTTTTTAAATTTTATACTTGATTTGTGCCTTATTCATTCGGTTTTCGATTAAATGTTGTTCATGATGATGATATTTCTAATGAACAACTTTTCTTGCAAGCATTTCTTCGAAAACCGAAGCAGTAAGGCACAAATCAATTATAAAATTAAAAAAACTGGCATCAACTTTTGTTGTCTATAGTACAATTCTTGACATAACGTCATTCTATCATTTTTTTAAAATTATATAAGAGATATGTTTTCGTTGTCTTGCTATACGATTCTTTCAAAAGTTTAAGGTAAGATTCCTTAACTTTTAAGATTCTCTTAAAAGTTAAGGAATTACGACTCGGATTTTGATTCAACTGTATATAAAGTTTAAAATGTGCTAACAACAACCTATGTAAATTTTTAGAACCTGCAGTTAGTTATTGGTTCAGAAATTAATAAAAATATGAATGACGAAAGTACAAGCGTTCTGATAGTCTTATATGGTGAGTAGTTGATATTTCAAATCGAAATCGAAATTACCAAACAATATCGGCTCAGATTTTCGCGGCAAAGTTTGCAACCATACTTTGATTATCTATCAAAACATTTAATTGAAAAGAAAAATTTAAAATAGCTACAAATAGTTATACCGAGTTCTCCGAGTCAAAAGTTATACTAAACGGAATTTATTTGACACAGCGAAACGACCTCAAATGGCACCTTACCCTCCGCCGCGCGCGATGCATCCAAGTCCTCACTCAACGTAACGAATTCTTTTATCCTTTAGCTATCGAGTGGTGTAATTCAATTTTGGATTAGGATGATAGATATGTAGCTGCAACACCAAACTGTATCCCTCCCCCGATTTTGTTATCATCAGTTTTCTGAATTGCCTCCCACTATGGAAGCAAATTTAAAGGCGCATTCATGTCGAAATATGTTTTTTGATGAAAAAAATAGGTAGGTGAAGAGATTTGGCAATGTATTTCTGCTATCATATAGTTTACATTTAAATTTTTATTATATATAATCAATATAGAATATTTCATATTTGACATTCGTGAAATTTTTGGAAATTATATGTTAAATATGTTATAAAAAAATGTATCAATGATATTTTTAATTAAATCTCCATATGCTTATCTCCTTTTAAACGTTATTATTTGAGAACGATCATTTTCCAATCGATGACGTCATAAAACACGGTTACGTGCTAATATAGGTAAAGAGCGACTTACCGGTCTCGTGTTACTAAATATTCATCGAGATATTTCCATTCGATGTTCCAGTCGATGACATTATCACATCAGTTGCAAAAAACAAAGAATAGAAGATGTGAATTTGTCATTTAATATTAAATAAAGTTTATAATTTTTTTTAAAATAACATTTATTTTACCCTGCCACTGCTTTTCAATTTTCGTAGAAAATTCTATTTCTGTTATTATTTCTGTAATATGTTCAATGTTGAGTCTTCGAGAAACTTCAATTTCTGATCCCCTCCAAACTTTAACTGTAGATCCGCGCCTGGGCGTTAAACTTATAACGTACATACATAAACACCCACTGTTTCCTATGGAAAAGTATTATATTTCAGAGGTGGGCAGGAGTTGACTCGGCCAAGCTCTGAGTGAGATGTAGGGAAGAGAGATAGAGTTAATACAGGGTAACCTACCAATTATTAATATTATCTTTTTTTAATTAAAACATTTTCTGAAAAAATATAATAATACCAAATCTTTTTTATGGTCACTATTATACAAAGTAAATAATACATGCAATCATTCAATACATACTCTGGAATTTTGGGCTGGTAATTTGGGTCATAAAATGTACCTTTTTAGTATATATCATATTTGTGTATGAATAAAATAAAAATATATAAAAAATATATATAAATCTTTTGAACCTTTAAGTTTACCGCTGGACCATTGTAATAAAAGAGGGAAATTTTTGCAAAGGATAATTTAAATAGAAATATAGTTTTGGAAATTCCAAATAATTTGTCTAAATATTTTACTATTCATATCCGAGAACTAATAAAGAATTATTTACCTGATTTAATTATTTTTTCTTCGTATGGAGTATGCTCAGTATAGTGTCATGGGAATTTGATGAATTAAGTTAAATTTTACATAAAGTGGGAATTTGAGTTCTTCGAGTTAGTCTACTTTGAGTTGAAAAAGTGAAAAGTACTTTTTGTAGTAGTGGAAATTATTTTTCGCATAATTTGTTTTTCAAAAAAAATAAAATATTGACTATACTATAGACGATACTATATAATTATTGGGCAATAATCGGTAGGACAACCTGTATTGAAACACCGTTCCGTCTTGCTTCAAAACATACCTTCTTTACTTACTCTCACCCAGCTTATGGAGGGCCCGTAAGGCTCAGACGAGCTGTCTGTGCCCACCTCTGTTATATTTACATTGTATATATCCAGAAGAACATTGCACTTCAGAACTTAAGGAAATTAATTTAATTTGCTTCTTTTTTTTTTGTTTTAACCTAGGGCTATTTCAAATTGTTTTAAACAGGTGTAGTGGATTTTTTTTTTTTTTAATAAAACCTGGAGACTAAGAAATTTAATAACATAGAATTTACCCATTGAGGGTAGTGATGAGCAAAATCTGTCTTGGTCTTGCAGTCATGGTCTTGCAAAATCGCAAGACCAAGACCAAGACCGAATGAACAAGAACAAGACCGACACCAAGACCGAGAATGCAAGACCAAGACCAAAGTGCAAGGCTAAACTAAAAATTATAACTTCCATTGTAAGGATATATGAGAATATTTGTCGCAACTTCAATAAATATTTTTGTTGGAACAATACATTTTGTGTGTTAAGATTTCCAGTTTAATTCACTAAATTTAAACATCAAATATAAAAAGGGTACTGGTAAACTTTACCAGTATCTGAAAAAAAGGATATACAAGAATATTCTTGAAATAACTATTCTTTTCCGATGTCTGGTTAACACATGGTTGATGTAGAGCTAAGCTAATTTTTTAAATATTTTTACTACAATATCCAAAAGAATACGGTAAAATTTTTTGATTATTGTAAAATAAAGCTAAATTAATTATAGACATTAATTGTTGATCATTTATAATTTATACCTAGAGATATAGATTGTAAAGGCTGCTCTGGATGGGCTACACTTCGACCATAAGTCATAATAAGTCATACACTTCGACTAGGAATTGGTAGGATGCAGCCGACTATGATAGGAACTATGCCGATATTCATCTGTAGTTCGTGAAGGAAACTGCAGAAAACCTTCTCAAGCATAGTCGGTTACTTTGGTCTTGTCCATACGCCGGCAGCTTAGCCAATTAACCGCCCCTTTTTTTTCTTTTTCTTTTATAATTGACAAACTGCCGATGTCGGGATTCGAACCCATTACCTCCCAGTTTCCAAGTACTGCATACTGTACAGACATAACACCTTAGACCGCTCGGCTACTTGGACTGGTAATTTATACCTATAAAAAGTCTTGAAAAATTTCCAAAACGACGTAAGTAGTATGTAACAGACTAAATGAACAAGACTAAGACCAAGACTGAATACGCAAGACCAAGACCAAGACTACAATTATTTGAGCAAGGCCAAGACCAAGACCAAGACTGAATACTTAAGACCAAGACCAAGACTACAAGTATTTGAGCAAGACCACGGCCAAGACCAGACAAGCAACACCGAGACCGATAACAAGACTTCTTGGTCTTGGTTTTCCTTTGCTCATCACTAATTGAGGGGTTCCTTAATTGAATCAAATAAGCAACTGGTGATATAACTTGATATAATTTTTTAGTCGTTGTTCACCATCTACCATAAAGTATGTGAACAAAATTAAAATAAACGTTTGGCAGAATTCTCGAGAGTACTGGAGTCGAGGTACACTAATTAACATAATTTGTAGAGTAAGACACAATCTTGAGAATTGGGTTCGAGGTCTATAGGTTATGACTGATTGGACCGTGTTCGGCAGGTAATGGAAAAACCAAGCTATTTAGAAAATTTATAATATTTTCAGAGATATTTCAGATTTTACTAACGAAACCACCATTTTGTTAAATTAAAAAACGTGACATAGGATAAAGCGATTTGAATTGTAAGATAACAATAATAAAGGAACACATATGCCTGTAAATTCTTGTCAAAATTTTTTTTTTTTAATTGTTCAAATTCATTGTTAGTTAATAGTTTGATTTAGGTCAATATTAATATTTTTGTAAGAATTATGTTTGTAAATTTTGTGAGAAATCTTTGGGATTCAATAAGTGATATCTTATTCCTTAATCTAAATACCATTTATAAGCACATGGTCTAAGATCCGGCATTAGTGAAAACCTTCCCTCATCTGTTAATTGAATGAAATAAGTTTTAAAAGGCAGATAACAATATTATAAATGTAGGAGTGCAATGTCTGCCACCGTAGTCCTGCTGGCTATATCATATTAATTAATTAATTAATATGATATAGTGTCTTTGTTTGTTGCTCGAACAAATATATTTGTCTCTCTCTCAGCGTAGAACACATTTTTTGAAAATTTTATTGCATTTTATGCATTGCTTGCATACTATTTATATCCATTCAATTAAAAGACTCATATTATCTCTTAATTAAAACTTCCTATATATTTAGAATAATTAACTCAATAAAACCGTAAGCGTTTTCTTGAAAAACTATTAAAGTACCATAATTGATTCGTTCTTAGAAATTGAATGATGCAAAATATAAACTTAAAAAAAAAGATTATCTAATTAGACCGTAATAAATTATTTCTTTAAATTATTCTATTTAAATAACAATTAAATATAGTAACATTTTCCTACGCAAAGATTTGAGGTTAAGATAACATTTTATACGGTCAGTGTTTGTCTGTAATAAAATAATGTTTATATAAACAGAGAGCAGAGAGAGAGAGAGAGAGAGCACTAATACTGTAGTTATATTAAGTCTCTTCAATAAGGTAGATAGGTATTTACAGAAAATAAATTTTAAATTCTTAGAATGGAAATTTTATTTAATTATTAATGAAATATACCATTTAAACTAATTGACCGGTTTATTAACATTCAACAACTTTGATTTTATCATCCATTAGATTGAATGAAATTATGTAGGTTAGCTGGCAACTCAAACGAGAATGTTTTAATTCACTTTCTATATTTTTGATTTTCTTTTCTATGTCCTCTCCATGTAAGTACGCCTACTAAGCCTAAATATATTTTTCCATTGGAGGTGTAATGGACTCGCTACTAAATCACAATATATTTTCATATTTAGATACCTTTGCGAACACACTACATATGCCCTTTGTTAGTTTGGTAACTACATGTTGTTACTTAGTAACTATTAACAAACTATTAAGAGATTATTTATTAGGGAAAATATAGTTTGGGTTCAATCCCAAAATCTATCTTTTGGCATCCGCAAAAGATAGATTTTGGCTTTTGGTATATATCAGGGATGTTGCGGTGCGGATACCTTGAGGGTCACATCCGCGGACGCAGATGCGGATATATATATGTCAATTTTTTTTTTATAGAGATTTAGTTAATTTAGGTACATGAATAAAGGAAAAAGATGCTTGTACCCATATATGAAAGTTTAAAAAATACAAAATACTACACCACCTTTTGCATAACCCCGCCACCCGCCTGTTTTGATCCTTTACTGACTGGCGTATAATAATTATTTCTATATATTTTGCATGTAGTATGGATTGAATTGATTTGTTTCTGCCAAATGGATTAATTTCTTTGATTATGTAGTTCGTTTTGTGCTTCTTTGTATTATACACGGTTGTACATTTACAAAGCATGAATGTAATGAAAGAATCCTGTGCTCAATCTGATATTACAATTTGAACAATGTGGGCGTTCTCTAGCTATTTTAAACAAACTTGAACATTTAGGGACCGCAGTGCAGGGCACAAAATAAAAGTGTCCATTTGAAAAACAAAAATTGGGGTAACTTGACCCTGTGCGGGGGCGATTCCTCCCACAAAACAATTTATCTCATATAACTATGGGTTCCTAGAAATAATTACATCGACATATTTCTGACATTCAAACAGACCTAGCTCTTAAATTAAAGCATTTAGTGCTTTGTGCCCATGGTGACTTTTAACCAGGATGCCAAGATCTACTAAATCCTGCAATATAAGCAAATTTGACCGAAACCCAATTTCCATAAGATTAGTCCGGGGTGCTTTGTAATAAATTTTCTGAAATATATTTTTCTTTTACACCGCACATTTTTTCGATCTACATTTTTATTTGAATAAAATTTTTATAAAATACGTAGTTTTAGTATTGAATGTACACATGGTCAGAAAAGGAGAGATTGAAATTTCAACTCGGGCTTAAGTCACTACAGCATTTCATTGAAAGCCATTAAGTTCTACAAAGTTTTTTTCAATATTTGCTTTTAAAGTTTGCCAGTTCAACTTTCATTAATATAATAACAAGAGCGTGGTTTTCATGGTTGAAAACAGTTGGGGCTCAAAAACAAAATTTAAAAAATGAGTAAGGATAAAAGTTTTATCCTAACTTATTTGAGAAATATTTTTTTAAACAATTTAATTGTTTATAACAATTGACTGCGTTCGAATTTTTCAATCTAGGATGAGGCTATAAGCTTTCATTTGAAACCCTACACGATGTCCTAGAAGTTTTTTTCCATACACCCCCTTTTATAAAAATTGATCACGTTAAAATTTGTAACCTCTGTCAATTAGTTAAAACGTTAAAACTTTCATTTTTTTTCCCAGATTAATGTTGTCACACACGTTTTATTAAATATCAATAGTAATTTTCTTTAGATTCTTTTAAAAAACTGAGAATAAGTAATTGAAGATATAACAAATATATTTCTACAAAAATAACATAAGCAAGCGGTATTCGTTATCGTATAAATATTGTTTAAATGCTGAAATTATAAAAAAATTCCATTATGTAAACTACAATAGATCAAACAGTGTTATATTTTGCCGCTGCTTGCATACGTAGAAATTCAAAAATACGTTCATTGCGACGTTTCTCCGATCCGGCAACATGTCATTCTAACATAAACTATTTTTATACTGTTGACATACTGTAAAATTTTTGAAGGTTATTTTTATATAGTGGATAGTGCAAATAAAATAACAATGAGTTCCCGTTTGAAGAATGGTAGATTCGTATAAAAAAACAGTGATAAAATAGTTAAAGCTCTTGCGCGTATGTCTGAGAAAAAAAATTGAAACTACACTCAATGAAACAAGTTCTGAAATTCCCGATGAAAACTGTATAGTTACATTGGGGGAATTAGCAAAGAACATCAAATGTACCAGCTGCAAAAGTCTTTTAGACATGGAAATGTTAAAAGATTTTAAAAGAGAAGGACTTCATATTTACTTCAAAATAATATGTGAAACTTGTATTAAATGTAATTTAGTTAACACTGGGCTGGTTAGTAATAAAGTTTCTGATATCAACTCAACCGTAGTCCTAGGTAAGTTTTTAATATTGTACTTAAAATTCTCGTGTCACAATGATAGTTGCCATACTCCTCCGAAACAGCTTGATCTACGTTTATGAAATTTTATATGTATATTCGGTAGGTCTGAGAATCAGTCGTAATCTATTTTTCATACCCCTAAGTGATAAGGGTGGTCCACTGAACTGAACGTATTTTTGAATTTCTGCTATGCAAGCAGCGGCAAAATATAACACTGTACTTCAATATATATGTGTACTATATTTCATTTGATCTATTGTAGTTTGCATGATGGAATTTTTTTTAAGTTGAACACGACTGCTCTTTGGGAACGTCCTTAAGAGTGGATATAAAAGGTGATAAGGGTGGATATTTAAACTATATTACTGGGCTGCATGTAAAAATAGAAATTGTTTTTGGTCATTAGAAAAATTTGCTTAACCTTTGCATAAATTTAATAACAGTTTTAAAATGGTATAATATTACGTATTTCACTACAGAAAATACTTTACAGATTGTTTAGAATAAAATATATTATTGTTATTTAGTAGTCTGTTATTATATCGCGGTTATTATAACAATAAAAATAAATATTATTTCACTGATACATTTTATTTTCCATCGCATACATTATATTAAGTAGTAATTAATTTTGGCTTCTTGAAAATTCTTTTCATACAGAATGCGTTGTATGAAAATGTCTTTACTTAAAGTATGTATTTAAGAATAATAAACAAACTGGAACACTTTGTGGAAATACATGATAAAGAGATGTAAATATTATCTCTATATGATAGATGATACATGTAGAGATCGGAGATATGCTGTAAAAACTGCACATAAATGACAACTGACAATCAATATATGGGTTTGTTGTTAAAATAATGGTGAAGTGAAAAGCGTTCTAAACGTTTTTTCTCTTTATTTCGACGATGAAATTAACAAAGTAGAATTTTCGGATTTAGACAAATATTGCGCCGTTTTGTTCGATAACTTTTTTCCATTTTAAAGGCAATTTCATAGTTCCGCGATTGAAGGAACTAAGGCCTCGTCCCTATTGGTAAAAAACTTGACCAGCTCATTTTCACAAGCCTCTCTTGAGGCCAGTTTTTACTATCAAGGAAATTTTGCAAATGCTTGAAAAGGTGATAATAGCTTGGTTCCAGATCTAGGCTATACGGCGGGTGAGATATAACCTCCCACCCAAGCTCTCGGAGTATCTGGCGCGTCGTTAAATATGTGTGCGGCCTGGCGTTGTCTTGATGGAACAAAACACCCTACGTATTGGCCAATTCTGGATGCTTCTCGTTGATCGCCTGCTTCAATCTGGTAAGTTGTTGACAATATAGGTCCAAATTGAGTGAGTGGCCCGATGGGAGTAGCTCATAGTGAAGGATTTGCTCCCATCCCATCAAACACACATTAAAACCTTCTTGGTCGTTAATCCAGGCTTGGCGATCATTTAGGCTGGCTCACCGCACTTGGACCACGATCTTTTTCGTCTGTTGTTCTCGTATGTGACCCATTTTTCATCGCTTGTCACCATCTGCTTCAAAAAGGGGTCAATTACGTTACGCTTCAGCAAAGAATCGCAGGCATCAATTCCCTCCAAGGTTCTTTTCCGTGAATTCATAAGGCACCCATACATCGAGCTTCTTCTTGAGACCAGCTTCATGCAAATGGTTCCAAACGGTTTTCAGGCTAATTTTCAGTTCCTGGGCAATGGAATAATAAGTGCTAGCATGCCGGTCCAACTCGACAATTTCCATGATTTTATCAACATTTTCAATGATTGGCCTACCAGAGCGTGTCTCATCTTCGACGTCCATATTACCAGAACAGAAGATAACTAAACACGATAACTAAAAAACGGAAATTGATATTGGAGAGAGATGAGCTGAAATTTTGTGTGTTCTAGAGCTAAAAAATAAGTTCCAGTTTGTGAATGAGCAAAATCGGCCCATTGGGGCAAAATGGGCAAACTTTTGTTTCAATTTTTTGTCAGTTGTAATTTTCATAATTTTTACGGTTTTTTTTCAAGTATTTATGTAGACTCGACAACTCGACATATATTTGTTAAAATACTTCTTAATATGCACCAAAATGACAAAAATATACTCAATCTCTTTTCAATGTTAAACAAAATATGGAAATATATTAATCCGATCTCTAGTAATACGTAGTTGACCTGTTAGTGTAATAAATTGCAATGAAATTTTAATGTAATTTTAAATAACAAAAATGTTTAAAGGATTAAAAATAATAATAATTATTGTTATTATTAAATTCTTTAGAGCAAAAATTAGTAAGCATACACATTAAACATAAACGTCATAATATTATTATTGTATAGTTAGTTTTAATTTTCACTTTTCATGGAATGCTTTCTTTGAAAACTATATTCAAATTGAAATATGTAATTTTGTTATTTTAATGTTTCGTTTTATTTTATCAATGAATTTATAATATTTTAATTTCAATATATTTTTGTTAAGGTTGTCTGTATATTAGAAGTGTCTGTGACAAATCGTTTTTATGAAAATCTATGTACGCATTAGTATAGGCATAGCCGATAGGTAGTTTCTATGAGTGACATCCAATAATTACACATAGGTTTATTATTATGTTCACACTGCAATCCCGAATAGAAATATAGAGTTGCAAAAAATCAATACTTACATAAAGTCGTAACAAATACTGTTTTGTAAAAAAACTACAAGAAATTTGTAATTTAAAAATCTCTAAAATATTATTATTCGTGGTTTGATGCATCATAAAGGATAGGAAACCAATAAAGAGTACTTTTTGACCGTAACCAGGCGTTTGTATGAAAAAATCCATCATACCATTCGTGGATTTTGCAAAACGAAAATGCACAATTGCGCGTTAAATATCATTGATCAACCACCATATTCACCACATTTGACCCCGAATGACTTTTTTTTTGTTCCCGAAACTCAAATTGACACTCCGTGGCACCCGTTTTGAGCCGATCGATTCCACAAAATTAGCGGAAGAACATGATACGTACTTAATATTTCTTCTCGGTACTTAATTGACGACTATATAGAGATTCAAGTCTTTTCCAACGCATAAAGATAAATTTACTCAAATACTAAAGTATTTGTTTTGTCGTTTCCAAAAATGCAAACGATTGAGGTTTTATGTTGAATAGGCGAGACTTGCTATATGTTGCTACCCCAAAGAACTTTATCTTTGTAAGATCCGTATTATTCGTCATTAACAGGTAAGATTTGTCATAGAGAAATGAGACAAAACTGGATCTCTAGTAAGTTTTTTATTTTATTCTTAATGCCTGTAAACCAAGGCGATCTACAGGCGACAAGACTTTTTACGGAGCATTAAAAGTTGTTTTTCAAACATGATTATAGCGTGTTTTTTTTTTTTTTTAAATTAGAATAATCAATCAAAATTAGAGTAATAAACAAATTTTATTAGAGTAATAATCACCGTAGGAAATCGTAGTCACAAAGTTAGTGGTACTTTTAATAAAATACTTATCCTAAAAATTAATATAAAAACAACAAGCAAACAAGAAATATTATAGAACGATATTTATTTGTCACTTCTACTTGTAAACGACAAAAGTAGTATGTTAATAGAGGTTATATGTTTTAGTGTTTCACGAGGCACGAGGCGAGGCGAGGTTTTGGTATCACCTCGCCTCGCCTCGCTTTTTTAAATATCAACGTCGCCTCGCCTCGGCCTAGGCAGAATGTTGGCTAGCCTCGCCTCGCCTCGGTTGGGTTAGGGGGTATGGACAAGAACGAAGTAACCGGCTATGCTTGAGATGGTTTTCTGCAGTTTTCTTCACGAACTCCAGATGAATATCGGCATAGTTCCTATCCAAATCGGCTGCAGCCGCATATCTTACCAATTCCTAGTCTATACACAAAAATTCCTTCCACTCCACTCACATCCTCACATCCTTAGGCATCACAATGGACCTTATGGTCGAAGTGTAGCCCGTCCAGGGCAGCCTTTACAATTTATCTATCTATCTAGAATATTTTAATAAATTATTTAAAAAGAAGTCTAAGTTCTTACATGCGTACATAACTACACACACACACACATACACACACACACACACACTTTTTATTTATTCGTAATCGGTTGACGAAAGATTATTGTAAACTATAAACATTTAAGGAAACATGGCATATATGGCCCACCTTATATAAATTTTCAATGTTAAATTTAACATAAAAATTTGAAATAACTTTATACTAACATGTATTTTTTATTTAATAAAATAAATAAGCAGTAACCGTTATGCTCGCAGCTCTATCGTAAGGACACTAAATAAATGGTTTATACTAGCTTATAATATTTATAAACTATTTTATTTATAAAAACTAAACGGAAAATTTATAAAACTATGATGTAAAAATCACATCTATTTAGTTTCTGTATTTGTAAAGAAAAAAAGATGTATCAAAACATGGCTGAATATTTACTATCCTGGAAATGATGAAGTGTAAAAGTATTCAAATGTTTTGTATTAAATGAATGGGTGGTTACTTGACGAAAATCCATTATAATTTTATCGCTTATAACGTTAACGATAAAATTATAAATGTTTGTCACGGCCAATCGGAATATTTTAAATTGTTATAAATCTAAAAACAGCTTTCATGATAAATAACTCTTCGGGAAAATACATCATCTATATTTTATGAAATGAATCATCAATTCATATTCAGAATTTTACATTGGTAAAACTAGGAGAATGTTTCGAAGGCTCATATAATAGATAATAAAACTTTGTCGTAGGTGAAGATCGAAAATCTAGTTACGTGAAACATTTAATGTCTGAAAGTCACTCTTTTATTGATAAATTTGGAGAACTCCATATTCAACCAAAGAACTTGATATTTTCAATACTTAAGAAAAGGTAGAGATTAATAGATTCAAAAATTGTGATTTAAGTCTAAATAAGTTTAAGTCTAGAATATTCTCCCAAAGTTTTACAATTAAGTCTATTGTTTGTCTGTCTTTAATCGCGTTTTTCTCAAAACTCTATTTTTGAAGTCGGTTGACATGATTTCTCAAGAAATAATGAACCGATCTTGTTCATTTTTTTTACACTAGTCAATAACATTGACTAGTACTTGAACGAAGGATTTTTTATATCGCAACTAACATTACAAGGCAATACGTGGTGGTATTATACCAAAATAGTACCTTTTTGTACAAAACTGTGGCAAAAATTCAAATTTTTATTGTTTTTCCCAGCACAAGCTATATATATCTATTAACAGAAATAATTTGGCTGTTTAATTTGGGATGAATATATGATGAGTTATTCTAACTACGCCAAGAGAACTTTATTTAAGAGGGATCACAGAAAATGAGTGAACTATGACTGAATTTTAAATTTTAACATGAAAAGTCCACAAAATATTTTTCAAATGTTTATTTTTGTATAAAAAGGTTGAATAAAATATTTAATTTATTTATATTAAAAAAAAGTTAATGAAAATATGCTTTATTTCGAAGTCCATGTAATCCCTTAATATTTGAAAATAGTTTAAAATATGAAGAAAAAAAAATCAGTAAATAAATTCCTAAAAAGAAAAACTTATATCAAACATATGGTATTTTAAAGAAAAACAATTTTTTTTATACAAAATTAAATTTTATCATCATGTTTGTAATTCTACTTTTCATCTGGTACTCGTATGTTAGTTATTCTATTAATATGTTCAGTCATTTGTATTTGGTTTTTTATTAATGATCTTTTTGTTTTTAATAAAAACGGAAGCTCGTTATTTGTAAAATATGCTTTAAATTTATGTTTTGATCACAATTTTTCTTTTCTTTCGCTTTATTAATGGTATTAATATTTTCATCTATATTTTTGAACGCATGTTCCATTATTTATATTTCTTTCTCCAACAATTTACCGATTCCTTCAGCGCTTTTGGAAACATGGGGCGGTCTGTGATCTTCCGCGTGCTTGAAAACCTCGTGTAGTTCGAAATAATGTGAACATTGCTCGGGTGCAAGCAAGTTGTTGAGGAAAGCCCCGAAGCTTCGGCCACCGCAAAATGACGATTTATAATTTCCACATTAACCACTATGATATGGGTATCTAATCAAAGGGCTTGATGAGCGAAACACAGTACGTAAAGCGACGTCATTCTAAATCCAATATGGCGGCCGCTGCAAACTTATATAAGCTTATTTAAAATAAACTTTTTTCGTATATCTTGTTTTTGCATTTATAATCAGGAATTCCATAAAATAACGTTAGCATCATTAAATAAATAAAAAATATGGATTTAGCGGATACAAGGTCATGACACCACAATTTTATTAAATCTATTATCACAATTAATAATTGGCGGTAAATGAAGTTTAGTGCATTTTACCAAAGCACGGCAGTGTATACTTCCCCAACTCCACCTTTAAATTTTATATCGCAATCGGTAAGAAATAGATCAAAACTTTAAATTAAAATGTTTCCATTATAAAAATATCGACTCATGCCCGCCCAACTATTATCTGTTGTAAAAACAAAAACTCGACAGAATAAAAAAAAACTAGGATAGTAAAGATAAATATTTATTAGATAAATTTTTTTTAAATAGCGTTTTACCGTTTTGTTTTCGTAATATAATAGTTTAAAATTATTTTTTTATTTCAAAATTACATTAATTTGTATATATGAATATTGAATATATCTATGTGGTGTGTATGTGTGTATATGTATACAACAAATACATAATAAAAGCAAACCGGTTTTTTGTTCCGATTATATAAGACAGTGCTGGACCTACCTTGTCGCGGTATCTTTAATTACCTCAATTCGCTCTCTTTTTAATTACCAAAAAGGAGCACTGTTGAATCTACACAGATTCAAATACTCGGAACAAAAAGAAACAAAAAAATATTTAATTTTCTTCAATAATTTTTTTATTTATACTCGAACTAATTTTTAACAATGATCAATTCAACAATGGTAACTTCAACCGCACCTACTGTTCATTTCGGACTCAATTTAACAACTGACTTATATTGAGTTCAAGTTCAAGTTCAAAATGAATTTATTAAATCTTCCGTTTTCCGTTAATTATTACAAAACATCTTAAAGTTATAGTACCTAACCTAGACTTCACCTATACAATCATCTTATGAATAAAATACATCGAGTTATTGTAGAATTTAATATACATCGTTTAAATTTAATGGAAAAAACTTATATAAAAACCATTGAAATCATAACTTAACCTAATTTGGGTGGATAAGCCACCCCTAAGAACTAAACCTTAAATAAATAAATAAATAAGTTAATAAATAAGTATGTACAAATTAGATTACAACAGAATTAGTTGCAATCGACATCGTGTGGCATTCGGTATCTGTTTCTGAAGAGCAACGTATTTGGGTCAAAACGGCCCAGTTCGTTGATCTCCGGGAACGGGTTTGTGCGGGATGATTGGAAGAAGGATTTAGCGGTTGTTTGGATAAATGTTCGGATAGTAGGGTGCCCAGTTTCTCGGTGGAGGGATTCAGCCGGATATCGCAGGGGGGCTTTCGAAATCGTCCGAAGACAACGATTTTGAAATTTTTGCATTTTCGCGAGTTGCGATGGTGCAGCGTTCGACCAAATTGGGGCAGCGTATGTGAGTACGGGCCGAATACATGACTTGTAAAGTCGATGTTTTAATCGTTCGTCCAATCTACTCCTAATGTTGAGAAGTGGGTATAACCCCGCAAAGGATGCGTTTCCAAGGGCGAGACGTTTTTTAACGTTCTTCGTCCAATTCAACTGTCTTTGAAGAGTTACTCCCAGATACTCAACACTTTGAGTCTGTTGGATTGCCGTGTTAAACATTTTCAGTTCAAGTGGGTAAGAAGAAAATTTAGCCTTCTTTGTGAACAAGACGGACTGAGTCTTCGTAGGATTAATTTTGATTTTCCACTTCTTGAAATAGCTTTCAAGCGTGGATAAATGTGACTGGAGGGAGCTCGAAATAAGTTTCGGCTGCCAGGAAGTGCAGTAGATTGCTGTATCGTCAGCAAAGAGGGCTGTTTCGGTAGCTCGATCTTTCGGGATATCATTTATGTAATATAAAAAGAGGCGCGGTCCTAGCAAGGAGCCTTGAGGTACACCTGCCTTTACTCGGTATTGGTTCGATGTACTTTGTTGGAGATGAATTCGGGAATTTCGGGTAGATAGGTAGGAAATCAGGAATTTCAGGATGTAGGTAGGTATGTTGAATTTGGAAAGTTTGTTGATAAGTCCATCGTGCCAAACCGTATCAAAAGCTTTTTCGATGTCCAAAAGGACCATGCCTGTGGATTTATTCCAGTTAAATCCAGTAGAAATATGATCAGTGAGTCGGTGAAGCTGAGTCACTGTTGAGTGTTTTGATCTGAAACCAAACTGTTGGGGAATCAATTGTCCGTGGGAATCTTCATGCGACTGCAGCCGGTTCAAAACTACTTTCTCCATGACCTTGCTGAGAGATGGCAGCAAACTGATGGGTCGGTAGCTTGAGGGCGACTTAAGTTGCTTTCCCGGCTTCGGAAGAGCTAGCACTTTGGCAGCTTTCCAAAGGTCAGGAAAATAACCAAGTCTCAAGCACGCAGTATAGATGTAACTGAGCTGTACAACCGTCTTCCGGGGAAGATAGCGGAGCACAACGTTAGTTATTCCATCATCGCCGGGAGCCTTCCTACACTTAAGTTTTCTTAAAATGTTCGAAACCTCCTGAGGTGATACGCATTCGACTTCGGTTGGGTTAATGATGGAAGAGCGAATATTTTCCAAAGATTCGGACACCAAGCGAGCCGTTTCTTCGTCGTGATATTCGTCGCCACCTGTTAAACTGTGCGCCTTAGAGAAGGTGTCAGCAAGAAGTTGTGCTTTGTCTGAATCTGAGTAGAGATACCCATTTTCTGACAAAAGAGGGGGCAGTCTGTTGGAACGTTTACGCAAATTTCTAGCAATTGTCCAGACACTATTGTCACGAGTGGTCAGAGCCGAAATCCTCTCATCCCACATTTCATCCCTGGTGCGCGTGACTTTTCCTCGAATATCAGCTGACATTTGCTTCATGGCGTCATGAAGCTCAGGCAGCCTAACTCTTTGCCAAAATTTACGTAGTTTGTTCCGAGTCCGTATAAGTCGTAGTGTGTCATCATCTAATTTAAGTTGAAAGCCGAAAGATCGAGTTTTCTTAGGGATAGATTTTTCGGTAGCAGCTACGAGATTTCCCGTCAGTTTACTAACCTCTAAATCTATCTGTTCGGTCGTTTTGATCTGTGGAGTGATCAAAGTTTCGACGTTGAGATACTGTTTGAAAAGTTTCCAATCCGCTTTCTCGAAGTCCAGCCTGGTCTGCAGAGTTACAGCACCCCTCATTTCACCTAGGGTGAAAGTGATAGGGCGGTGGTCACTCTGCAAATCCAAGTGAACATCAAGATCCGACAGAAGGTCACAATTCTTGAGTATCGCTAAATCGATGGTTTGGGGTAGGCGGTGGGCAGCATCAGGGTAATACGTGGGTTCCTCAGGGTACGCAACAATGAAGTTACGTTTGAGGGAGTGTGCAAAAAGTGCATTCCCGCTAGAATTGTTAGACATACAGTTCCATGATATATGGCGCGCATTATAATCACCCATGATCACAGCGCGATCATGGGTCTTTAAAACGCGGTCAATATCTTTTCCCTGTAAGAGTCTATCAGGGGGGTTGTACAAAGATGTAACTTTATAGCTACCACTATTAGCCGAAATAAGAATTGAGATGGCTTCAAGACTACCATCTTCAGGAGGCAAGAGAGAATGCTGGACATCGTGTCGAACGAAAAGAGCAACGCCCCCACCATTTCTGCTGGCTCGGTCGCGGCGATAGGTAAAGTACCCTGGGATTCTAGTTCTCTTGTCCGGCTTTAACCAAGTTTCGCTGATGGCGGCAACATGGATTTGATGCTGTTGGAGAAATGAGTGAAGCTCTGGAAGTTTGCGAAGGAGACTTTGAGAGTTCCACTGTAGAAATCGGATTTGGGACCTAGCAGAAGGATGGGATGCCATTTTCGAATAGATGAGCAGTCATCTTGAAAAACACGAGGAGTTTTTCGGAGTTCGAATTGCACGATTTCCATGCAGTCTCCACTTCAATCCTGAGTTTCAGGAGGGCCATGAAGTCAAAAGCGTTGTTCTCCGTTGGAGTTGGAGATGCCGGGGATTCTAGGGTCTCGGTCAGGAATGGGTTAAATGGTGAAAGAGGGGTGTTACACAAAATGTCGATTACCTCCTTTTCTGAATTCTTCTTAGGGAACCACGGATTGGTTGATGGCACAGGTGCTGGAACGTACTTTGTTGAAACCGATGGTGATGATGTTGGCTTCCTATTGGCTGGAACTCTGCTTGGCTTGTTGACCTCTTTTGCGTGAGGGAGGGCCGGGAATTCCCTGGCCTGAAGCGATGGTGGTTTTGGGCGGCCTTGCGCCACGCCCGGAGCGGCCTTGCGCCTCGCTCCTACTGCTGCTGAGCGGGATGCCGTCGCCGCCACGTATGTCTTGCGTGCGGGACAGTCCATAGAACTTGCCGGGTGCGAAGCGCTACAATTGCAGCATTTCGCAGGATCCGACCGCGGGACTGCGCATTCTCGTGAGCCGTGGTTTTCACCACACTTTACGCAACGCACAGTTCCTCTACAGTTCCGTGAACCATGCCCGTATACCTAACAACGGTAGCATTGAATGGCTCCCCGCTTGTTGATATACTTTTCGATGCCAACTCTGACACCACAAATCCACTTTACGTTGAGGACGCTTTGTGCTTGCGTCCCCTTTTCAAATTGGATGAGACGAGATACTCTTACGCTCTCGTCTCCAGTTTTGCTGAAAAGCACGACCTTATTAGGCTTAAGGCCGCACTTTTTGAGCTCTTCAGCCACCATATGTGGTTTCAGCCACCGTCGGTGTGGTGGCGCATGGTGCCATGAACAATGAAATTTGGTTCATGGTCACTTTTATTGCCGTAAAAGTGGAACGGCAACTGAATCGCCTCTAACTTGGCCTTACATTTGGTGTAGTCCGAGTCGGTTTCACAGTGGACACTTATTGTGCTGGGCCCAAAAGTGAACCTGATCGAGCCCTTGGCTGCCGCTTTTATGGCTTCCTCGACCTGCCTGAAATTGGTGAGACCCATGTGAACCACAATGGGACTTGGTTTCTTTGCTGCAGGTCGAGTTGCTGACACAGCTTCGGTGACATCGACCAACAGTCCATATCTGTTGCTGACTTCAGTTGCCGCTTTTTTATGGACGGTTGGGGCCAACGATCGCTTCTTTCTTTTGTTGCTGACGGGTTTAAACCCGTCCTCTTCCATTGGTGATGCTGTTGCTGTTGATGCTGATGATGCTGCTGCTGATGTTGATGTGGAGGATATCGTTGGCTTCGGTGCCACCGCCATGCCGGCGGTGGTGTTCATCTTCAGTTTAAATTCCAACCTAGATAACAGAAGAAATACACATTAAATTTAAAAAATTAAATAAAGGCGCCTAAATAAACTGAAAAGTATTTAATGGTTGTAGGAGTTACAATCAAGAAATATATTTCAGGTTATTTTTATTTTGAATATAAAAAAGATTAAAATTCAGTTCTGTTACAAAAGTCCCCGACAATAGAATCTAATAAAATATTGTCAAAGGTAAATTCGTAAAAGAACGAAATAACACTTTCTTTGGTTTTTCCTGAATTGTCAACTCAGCATGAATCCAGTATAATAATGTATTATAAATAGATTCAATAGAGTGTAAAAACCCAGAAGAAAAAACAAAAAATTTTTTGTTTCCGACAATAAATAAATTTATTGTCAGATGATCGCAGGTAAGAGATCTCAGATAAAATTTGAGATAAATTGTTTCGATACAGCGATGTTAACAGTGTCAACATCTAACAATAACATCGTTATTTACGTTATTACTTATATTACTTATATTGAGTTAGGCTCCGGCTTTATATACCGTCGCAACAACATGTTTAGACGATTCAAAAAAAACATTTATAAAAAAACAAATCTTGTTTATCCCAATAAAGTTAGTAACCCAATTTAAAACTTACATAGGTTATACAATAATAAGCGTTTATGTTAATTTAAAAAAATATATAATAGTTTGCTATAAAACAAATTATATCTTCTTTTTTTTTAAATAAAATAATTTTAGATCTAGAACTATTTTCCTTATTATTTTCTTTTTGCAATTAGATTGTGTGCTGAGGCCTTAAAAATTATTTCACTAATTTTCATTACAACAACCTTAAGTGTAGATACTACTAGCGCGGTACATTCTTCTCTTGTGCCAGGAAATATAACTATACATAAACAGTCAAAAAATATTATTTTGTCCATATCATATTCAACACGTGTTCAATCACATTGAGTAACACGTTTATTGTTAATTTTAGAATAAGTTGCTAATTGGCAAAAGATGCAAATTTTTTTTTATAAATTTACTAACAAATTTGTCAAAATATTTTCTCATCAAAGTATTCCGTGAATTCTTTTCAACGAAAAATCATTAATTCGGAGAAAACTTTGTTGAAATAAGTTTAATAACAAATTTCAACAATAAAAGATCCGTAGAAGTAAATACTCAGTGAAGGTTACACAACCTCTATATACAAGCTATAGTCTATATATAGAGGTTGTGTGGCATTTCAAACTAGATTTTTTACTTTTTTTACAGTTTTGTATAGTGCAAGAAAGATTCGGGAAAGATAAAAAGGTACGTGTATGTACTTATATGGGGTTTCCGAAAAGCCTGGACACGATCGAGCAACTCATTATAAAAAACATTTTGGAATGAAAAACGAAAAAATACTCTTTCAATATTTTCAAAGAAGCTATCTAATGAGGTACAGACCGTCACCAAATTAGCAACAAGTAACATCTCCCCGGAGAATAATTACAATTAGCTAATTCATACTGATGATCACTTCTTTGTAATCGAAATACGTATTTAAAAAAATACAAAAATTTTGATCTAGCAAATTGGGGCAAAAATCGAAATTTAATTCGAAAAATCCTAGAGTTCTCTTTAATAATATTTATATCTAATGATATTAAAGTCGGCTTTTAATCCCATACTTCTACACCCTGGGGTGGGATAATGGTCGACTTTGAAATCTGAAATGGAATCCCTAATGTGTTATTGCAGATTCAGGTTCTTTATACAAAAATAAGTTATTAAAGATTATAAAAATCATCAAAGAGAACTCTAGATTTTTTGAAATTAAATTTCAAATTTTGCCCGTATTCCTAGAACATTTGTTTGTATTTTATAAATACGTATTTCGTCTTCATCAGTATGAATTAGCTAATCGTAACTATCTCTGGGATATGGATTCAGAGATATGTTGCTAATTTGGTGCGTGTCTCACAATGACATTAAAAAATTTCTGCCCTTTTATACGATTTGACTGAGGGTATAATCTGACTTGAGGATTATTTAAGTTGCCTGACTACTGGATTAGGTATATGGAAAGCCCCATTTATCTATTGGCGGTATTCTTTGGTGAATATTCGGTGTTTGTTTTGTCACTAAAGTGAGTGTATCTACGTTAACCTTGACATTCAGATATTGAATTTTTATTTGTTTATTTTTGAATTTATTGAATTTGTTTATTTGATAATGAATTTTGTCGAAATTCATTATCATTTTTCTCAATTTGTATATGTAGATACTTTCGTATGCATCAAATTCTGTGGGGTTTTGTACCGATTTCAGTGGTTTTAGATTCGATTTATCTATTTTGTGCAACCACAATCTAAAACTACTGAAATAGGTACAAAACTCGCACTAAAATTATGATAGCTAGAAAGTAATTTATGTATTTTAAGGAAATTCGCTAATTTCTTGGAGCTTCTGCGTAACGAATTTATTTTAAATTTGTTTTTAGCTATTTTGGAGAAAGTCAGGAATTTATTTCCCCAAAAAGGTCATTTCAATAAAACCAAGCAATACTCAATTATAAAATTTGAATATTTTTGTTCTCAAGATTTCGTTCTCTATCCTGTATATAGAGGTAAAAATGACCTCATAAAAATTTGTTCAACTGAATCACTTATGAATAATTTGTTCTTATACACTTTTTATAATCTAATCTATTTTGAAGAAAAAAATTTAAATTTTTAGTTTTTTGGCGCCGACTATTTTATATCTGGTCGTAAACTTACATATTTATTTTAAAGAGTATTCATGTGAAACGTTACTGTTAACATTTTTCTTCATTATCGTGAACAAACGCAACAATAATGACAGTGAAGGCGAAAAATAGCAGCTCGATCATTGTTAGCATGGAGACTACACAAGGAGATTGAACTCCATGTAAACAAATATATGATGTCAGTAGTGTTCTTTCAATACTGGAACAGGGGAGAGATTTTAGGCGTGAGTTTGATTTGAATAATATGACGCATTTATGTAGTATTATAAAAATTATTTTCAGCCAAAGTATTTTTCCAATAAAATAGTTTTTAATAAAGTAATTAGTTGAAGTAAGTGATAGTTAAAAATTCGCAAAATAATTACATAACAATAAAAACTCGTTACGCAGGAGCTGCGTCAACTTAACGAATTTCCTTAGAATATATAAATCACTCTCTAGCGGTGATAATTTTAGTGTGATCAAAATGATATATAATATCTGATATGACTTTAGTATTTGCAAAAATTAAAATTATTAATAGCCAAAATAGAACGATGTTGTATAACGATTATAGTTTATAGTTACTATGGAAGCGACAATCAAAATTTTTTACAATAAAATATATTTCATGTATTCGTATCAAACAAACACAAAATATTAAATATCTCTTTTAGTATTAGAAAAATCGAAAAATGTATAAGGAGTAAAGTTGTAGAAAATCTAGTTTGCTACAATTCATTACATGATCATTTTTCTCAAACTATAATGTGAACAGAGATATTTAGAATTTTAACTTTCAATCTGTAATAGTAAATATTTCTGTAAATATTAGCGTAACAGAAAAATGATAAGGAACAAAATTACAGTAAAACTTAGTACCTACAACTTAACTCCTCAAAAATTTTACGATTTTTCAAATATTAAGGGAGATAGTCAAATTTTGTGTTTTCCCCTCCCTCTAAACCACCTTTCCCCTCGCCCGATTTTACCCATTAACGAACTTGACCTTTAGAATACCAAAAGCGACTCTAATACCAAATTTTTACAGACATTTAAAAAAAGTACATGTGTATATATGTATATATATATATATATATATATATATATGTATATATAAATATATAAATATATATATATATATATATATATAAATATATATATTTATCTAAATATATATATATATATATATATATATACAAATTTTAGCGATAGTAATTTTTAACATCTTATAGGTAGGATCGATAAACATTTGAAGAAATTTTTACCAAATCCCAACATTGGTGCAAAAACAATAGCTGCATTTCCTTTGGAGAAAATTCGCTAAAAAACAAAATAACTAAAAAACGTCGAATAATTAAATAGTTGGAAGTTGGAATTGTAAATATGCAAATAAATTAAGTAGAAACAAATTATATTAAAATTATTAAAATCAATTTAGAAGATTATTGAATCAAATATTAAAATAAACTTTTATTTTTTAATAATAAGTCTAACAAAGTGATAAAATTATACTTCACTCCTATTTATTATACTATATTCACTTCGGTACGAATGAACAACTAGCGACGCTAGTGGCACAAAAAGTAAATATAACTTCTACCATTACGTTGACATATTTTGTCAATTCCCTCGTTTGAGTTCGGTCTCCTTTTGTAGTCTCCATGATTGTTAAGTTAGATTTTGTTAACGTCCGATTTTCAAAATTATTTTTCTTTTGTGTTGAGTTCCGGTTATATAAAACACAATTTACGGCTTCTCAGAAATGTAACTATCAACAATAAATATTACAACAATTATTATGTAACAAATAAAATCATTTCTAGTTGTGTACATTAAAATTCCATGGAATTTGGTTGAATGAAGGTTATTTATGAAAGGAAAATACATAGTTGTTTGTACACAAACCACTTTTTAGCCAATTTCCTGAAAAATTTTTCTCGAGTATTTACTCTAAAGAAACAAATTTCTCTAAAGAAAGTAAATATGAACCCGATGGTTTATTAACTCCGTATATAAGTCTGTTTTCAAAAGCATTTCTAATAGGGAATCAATGTTCAAGAAATAAATAAAATATTTACTAACTATACATACACATACTTACATACTTCTGGCTGCTTGTGGTATGATGTTTGTTTAATGTCATATAAGAGTGGGGATAATATTATTATTCATTACGTATGTGAATGCATAGGAAATATTTGGTTGGGTGTTCAAATGGTATTTTAATGATGTGTTTTAATGGTTTCAAGTGGCCTGCCAGATCGCCAGATCTATCTCCTAATGACTTTTTTTTGTGGGATTTTCTCAAAACACAGATCTATTAGCGGAACAGGCCTGGAAATTTGCAACATTTAAGGCAAAGAATTGTTGACAATTGTGCGAATATTTCTCCTCAAGTGCTAGAAAATACCCCGATAGATTTCTACAATCGCTCGGATATTGTTTAGCAAATAATGGAGGAATATTCGTACCGTTGGTTTAACTTTTTTTTGTCGGAATTCTTTTTTTTTGGGTTTAATTTTCTTTTAATTTGTGTAGATTGTTCTTTTATGTTATACCGTTAATAGAATACTTTTATTTATTTTCAAACATTCTACATACAAATAATAAGGGATATTCAAAAAAGAATTTTCAATTGTTAGAAGTAATGGCTAAACTTATTAGACAACAATGAATATATTTAACCCACTCTCATTACATGTTTATTAGTATTGATTGTACACAGCAGCTAGCATGTACACAACACACACACTACAGAGTACCCCCACTATTTTTAATTCTTTTTGAAGCATTGTGTTTAGTTATTATAGTAAATAATATTTAACATTGATTCTCTATTAGCAATGCTTTACAAAACAGACGGTATATATATGGCGGTATTATTATAAAATAAGTTCCATGTTCATATTGGTTGCAAATATTGTTACAGTGTATTTTATTAATTAAATTAAATTTTCTTTTCCAGGAAAATTTTATTGTTTTCCCGAAAAATTAGCAAGATAGATAGAAAATGCACGAACGAAAAAAAATTGTAATTGTGCCTTATCTATTTGGTTTTCGAAAAAATGTGAATAAAAGTTGTTCATTATTCTATAGCAACAACTTCTATTCGAAAGATTTTTCCGAATAAACGAATTTTGTCAGAACAAGGAATCATAATGAGATATGAAACCAAGTTTAGTGTAATATTAATGATTACATTGTACTCGGAAATATTTCTACAAATATAGAGTTATAGAAAATATGATCAAGTGGTTAAATTGTAGAAAAATTTATTTTCTACAATGACCTTTACTATTTTTTTAATGGTAAGCTTTTTCACTTTACAAAGATTAAAAGAGATATTATAGATTTTTTTAAATTATAATTCCTAGAACATTTATTTGTATTTTATAAATATGTATTTCAACTATAATGTAGTCATCATCAGTACGAATTAGCTAATCGTAACTATCACTGGGATATGGATTCAGAGATATGTTGCTTGTTGCTAATTTGGTGTGTGTCTCAACGCAATTGTCTCATTTTTTAATTAAAATAGAGGAACGAATTGACTGGTTTCAGATTAGGCTGCGGGAAGTATAATGACAAACGTGATGAACACGGTAATATGATGGATGTCATATGCGAATATATTGAGAAAAGTAAGGTTTTGTGGGTTGGAATGTTATATGCCCAACGATAACGAAAGCCAAATATGAAATGAGAAAGTATAAGTAGGAGGATTTCTGTGCTTTTGTTTTTGTTTTAATTTTATTTTATTCTTTCCTGAGTTATTTGAAATTTTATTGTGTTTGTGAAATGTACGTAGGAAAAACCGAGGGAGAACGGGGTGCGAAATTGAAAGTTTCGTTTACAAATACAACAGTGTTTATTAAGAGAGATGTAAATTTTTCTACGAATACATTATAAAGTTTTAATCATAAAAATACAATAATCTTGTAAGAAAATAAAAGGATCATATTTTTTTTTTCAAAAATAGAAAATGATGTCATTTGCCCCGTTCTGTCCCAGACATGGGACAGAACGAGATGGTAAAGTTAGGTTATTATAATATAAATAATAACCTAGGTTTATAAACACGTGTAAAACTGGTAGAAATGCAGAAAAAATAAGTTTTGCACAAACTTCATACACTAAGACAGCCTCATCATCTTCCCTATATATACCCACAGGTGAAAAATGAAATGAAGAAACTCTATTGTCAGTTGTTATCCAAGAGTACCCAGGGGTAGTAAAAAAAGCCTCTTGACTTGAAGGCCTATCAAGTCTGATGTCAGTTGTGTCTACTGGAAGACATTGTGAAACATTACGGTAGAATGGAGTACCCCATTGGTCATAATGAGGTTCCCCATTCTGCCCAAAAGACATGATTTGTATTAGGGGGGTAAGTTCAGTCGAAAAAGAGACGAAAACAAACATTTAACTAGACCATTAGACATGTTGACTGTTCTTTATTTAAGCATGCAACAGACAACAGTCTGCATAAAGTGATTAATATGTAACAGTAGATCATATATTAATACAGTCTATTGTTCATATTTGTTTCGATTTCATTTGTTTCGATTTCTATTCACATAGTGAATGATTTTAAAATTAATATTAAGTTTGTTTATTTTTGTAGAAATATGCATAGATAGCAATGCATACAACAAATACGTTTAAAAAATTTGCCTAAAAAATGGCAGTATACACAACATGAGTACTTCAAAAATTTTGCCAATAGGTGGCAGTGCATACAACAAATGTATTTCAAAAATTAAACGCAATTTATCAGTCCTTGACGGGAGAAAATATTATGTTACTTGGTTATAAGGGCGTTACAAAGTTTTCGCGGGCGAAGCCGCGACGGGTAATGCTATTATGTATAACGAGGAAAGATGATTGATTTTTTGTTTGCTACATCTCCTCGGAGTAACATAGGCTGTTCTATATTTTTTGTAAAGAACCCGTGCGAAGCTGTGAATACTAGCTGGCCCTTTGTAGATTGAAAAGCCTAAATGTATAAATCAATGAATTAATATTAATAATAATAATAATAGTAATAACAATAACAATAACGGAATTTTCTTAGGAAAGTGAATTCGCTAAAACATAGTTTTGTTGAAATATAAAATCATAGTTTTGTTTGAACACACAAAAAGTAAATATACCTATGAAAATAATAATAGAGTACAATATATATGTTCGTAAACCTTGAAAACGAGTGCCAAATATTTATTTTTTTTAAATAATCTCTTAATCGGTTATCACAAATCACACAAAGTTTTGTAAAAAAATGTATTTTCAAAAAATATTTCGTGGCGTCGTAAATAGGGAACCATAACACAATAATTTTGATGAATTTTTTTCTTGCGGTTAAATTTTTTGTTTTTGTTTTTATTGTAAATTCTTTTTCGTACAACAAATTGACTCTGGAGATTATTTAGCATGTCCTCTTGAAATAGCCATCATATGACATTGTTATGTTCGAATATATTATTTAAAACAAACAGTACGTAAAAGATTAATAACCAGTTATTTTTCAAGAAAAAACTTTGCTATGCTAACGAATCTCAAATTCCAATTAGGACAAATTGCATGCGTTATTTATATTTGTAAATTTTTTGTATGTGTCAAAATGTGTAATGAGGGGAATCATTCAGAAAATGTGTTTTTTAAATTTTTTTTGAAAATGTAAATTACACACAAAGGTTCGCCTGTCTTGAAATTAAATAAGAAATAACAATAGAGACGAATAGAGGGTATTTTGGGAGGGGTGGATTTGAAATTTTCTAATCTCGAGGCATTAATGTAGGTATTCTAATAATCAGCCCGTGTGGTCCACTTGTTAAGGGCGCTCTATTCGGAACAGGAAGGTTTCTTGTTCGACTCCCAACGGCGGCAGTGTGTCAATTAAATTTATTATAAAAAAAAAATTAATGGCACGGTTAATTGACTAAATTGTTGGCGTATGTACTTGAACGAAAGTAACCTTCTATGTTTATGAAGGCTTTCTGCTGTTTCCATTTTATACCGCATGCTTTTTTAAGCCTTCGTAATTCACCCTAAAATATGAAAGATAGTTCTTGGCTTTCACACGCTTGCACGTCATAAGGAAAAGCGCTTTTCTTTTTGTTGATAATTATGAAGGGTTAATTATGAAGCCTTAAAAAGGCATGCGGTATAAAATGGGAAGACGACACCATCTCTAGTCTATAATCTTTAATGGATTTTCTGGAAAGAATGACGTTAATCTGAAATATATTTTTTTAATTCGGTAACAAAATTGCATGGATTTAAAAAATTGTTTTTGCTCCTTTCGCTAAGCTCTATAACTCCCCCCCCCCTTTCCCGTTCGTTGTATAAAGTTTATAACATTTCAGTCAAAAAGTTAATGAAAATATTACTTTCAAAAAAGAAATGGTGTATTTATTCGGAGGAAATTCACTAAGATGACGCAGCTCCTGCGTAACGAATTTTCTTTATATTGCATGGAAATAATATATTATAATAAAATAATAAATAAATAAATAAAATATATTATTGTATTATCTAATAAATAACAACACCCAAAAATACATGTACTATGGGTTACAAAAGTAGCAGCCATTCTTCCAAATTTTTTAGTTGATTTGTGCCCTATTCATTGAGTTTTTTGGAAAAATGTTTCGAATAAAATTTGTTTGTATATGTATAATGAACAACTTATACCCCAAGCATTTTGTCCAAAACCGAATGAATAAGGCACAAATCAATTGTAAAATTTTGAAAAACGAGTGCTACTTTTTTGGTGTTGAACGATTTGTAAAAAGAAAATCTGTTTTTTCTTTCATACGAAAATTCTGTTTTAAAAATAACAAATAATTCTTATTTTTGTCAAACTAATAATAATTACACTTCAGGCATCCCACAAATGACGTAGGTAAAAGTACGGACTATATAAATTTCTCATATAACATAATTCGTGGTAATAAAAATATTAAAATAATAAAAAATATTTTGACAATATGGAAACCCGACTTCAAAAATCAAATATTCTAAAATAAAAAATGCACTAAAAAGTAAATAAATAATTGCATATTCTTGTGCCAATTTTAGTTCACCTAAGCAAAAAAATTTAAATATATACGTACAATTATTGTTATTTTTGGAGTCGGTATCAGCATAGAGAAATTTTTGCTTAGGTGAACTAAAATTGGCACAAGAATATGCAATTATTTTTTTACTTTTTAGTGCATTTTTTGTTTTAGAATATTTGATTTTTGGAGTCGGTTTTCCATTTTGTCAATATATTTTTTATTTCTCGCTTTTTAGTGACTTTGAAGTTCTATAACTTATTTTATTTGTCTAAATATGGGTAGATCAACTAAACGACCTATAACTTTTAGTGCATTTTTTTATTACACATTTTTTTAATCCGTTTTTTTAAATTTTTAGTGCATTTTTTCATAACCGATTTTCAGTTTTTTTTACATGCATTTTGTTTTGTTTTTGTAAAAAATTTTTTTGAAGTCGGTTTTTAAATAAAATTTTCTTATTTTCCCATTATGAATATGTATACCCTTAAAAAAAATAAAAATTCGCAAAAATCGGTTATCACATACAAAATGAGGATTTTCCTCGATTTCCAGGGGATCCCCTCACCAGAATGCGATTTGGTGACAATGAGACCAATCTGAAATCAAACCAGTTAAAACAAAAAAAAAAATTCAAAATCGGTTTATAAATAACGGAGTTTTTAGGTGACAAACATTAAAAAAAAAAAAAACTACAGACGAATTGAGAACCATCCTCCTTTTTGAAGTCGGGTTAAAAATAAAAATTAAAGGAAAACATTTATTATTTGTACGAAACACATTTATGAATGCATAAATTAATCATAGCTTTAATCTATTATTATCTTCAGAATATTGTCATATAAGTTTTGGTGAATAATAGTCATTTTCAGAAATTGCAAAAGTGATTTGTAAAAATTGAGAAACAATTATTTTCGAATGAAGCATGAAATATCAAATCCGGTATGTCATTTTCTCAATAAGCAGGAAACGCATGAGTATAAAGAAATAACCTTGAAATCAAAAATTTTATTTTTTATCACATAGCGCGACAATGCGTCAAGTTTAAGCATAGACGCCTATAGACGCCTACGTATTGAATATGTTTTAAACGAAGGATTAGAGACGGTTTTTTGTCCAGTTCCAAGTACACACAACGCCTTTGCAAGCGTGGCTATTTGGCTGGTTTGACCTCTATGCAGCTTAAATCTAAAACGTAGCGTGAGACCCACCATCTGGCGCTACGTACCAGTATTGGAAAGTGATTGGTATCAATTTATTGGGTAAGTTTCTCAAGTGCAGGGTATTTCATATTTACATCATATTTTAACTTTTTTTTTCTTTGTATGTTAAGTGTTATAAAATCTGACAACTTGTCAAATCAAATATGAAATACCCTGCACTTTATTTAGATAAATAATATTATCCTCATTGAATACATAACAAGGAAAATATTTCAATACATTTTGCATGCGAATACTTGGACCTTTTTACTTTTTTTGTTTGATCGGATAATGTTTACAATATTTATTATGTATTGAAGAAAGCAGGCTATATGCTTAATTTTTTTCATATCTCGATATTATGGTCAACAAGCTGAACTTTTGCATAAACTGTGTTCACGAGCCAAGATCCATGGTCACGAAAATATCTTTTTTGAAAATATCTCGTTTCCTATCATATGTCATATGAGGTTGTAACGAGTTATTTTTCCAAGATATTCTCAAACCTACTCAAGAAATAAGTAAATTACGAGACAAGATCTTGCAATTTAAACCTTTTTAGTCTATCATAGAACACAGAGGTAGAATTCATAGGTGGGCAGACCTTGACTGCACTGAGCTCTGAGTGAGAGGTAGGAAGAGAGATAGAGTAAATATAGATAGGGTATCTTACCAATTATTATTATTTTCTTTTTTTAATTAAAACATTTTCTGAAAAAAAATATAATAATACCAACTATTTTTTATGGTCACTATTATTCAAAGTATACAATACATAATATATATTGAATACATACTCTGGAATTTTGGGCTGGTAATTTGGGGCTGGTGATTTACCGCTTGTAAATTGTCTATTAAAGAACACAGAGGTAGAATTCATAGGTGGGCAGACACCTTGACTGCGCTGGGCTCTGAGTGAGAGGTAGGAAGAGAGATAGAGTAAATATAGGGTACCTACCAATTATTATTATTTTCTTTTTTAAATTAAAACATTTTCTGAAAAAAATATGATAATACCAACTATTTTTTATGGTCACTATTATTCAAAGTATACAATACATACAATACAATGAATACATACTCTGGAATTTTGGGCTGGTAATTTGGGGCTGGTGATTTATCGCTTGTAAATTTTTTGATGATTTAGCTTTAGTTTAGATTTTAGAATTAGATTTTAGGAATTTCCGAATAATTTGCCTAAACTATTCATATCGGAGAACTATATAGAACTTTTTTAGTAGGGAGTATAGTGTCATGGGAATTTGATGACACTGGATACAAAAAGGATGCCAATGATAAAGCTGGGTGGGGGGGGGGAGAGGGTTTGGTAATTTGTTACTAATTTTTAAATGGTTAAATTTTACATAAAGTAAAATTAGTTAGTATTATTATTGTTATTATTATTATTATGTTTTTTGGTGTATCTCTCCATATTGTAAAAGATATTTTTTAAACAATAAATATTTTATAAAACTAATTCTAAATTGATTGAATAAATTATTGGGCAATAATCGGTAGGCAACCTGTATTGAAACATCGTTCCGTCTTACTTCAAAACATACCTTTATTACTTACTCTCACCCAGTTTATGGAGAGTCCGTTCGACTCCGGCGAGCCGTCTGCGCCCACCTCTGAGTCTGGTAGATTTGTTGTCCACGTCAACAACAAAAATTTTTGAATCTATCATTTGTTTTTATTTGATGTATAAACGATCGACTAACCGACAGTAGCAACCAAGCATTGTTCTTTTAGTTTGGGAAGGTAAAATAGTAAAAAAATTAATGTAAAAACTAAAATTTTATCGATCGATGCACCCGAAGTAGTTGATCATGTTTAGCGCGGGGTTTAATCTATGAACTTCTGCGAAACAGGATGGAACCTGAAAAGGCAGCGACATTACTCTTTGTTAAATATTATGCACCAAATTTTAAATATTCATACAAAAAATTTGATTATAATATACAGATTATTATAAAGTATTCCCATTTTTTTCCTTTATTCATGTACCTAAATTAAGTATCTCTTTAAAAAAACTTGATGTATACAACCGAATCCGTATCCTCGGTTGTCAAAAATTTCGATTCCGCAACATTCCTTGTTTTAATATGTTTAATATGGGTATGGACGCTAAGAAATTTTTATCATCTAGATTATAGCTTAAGCTGTCTAAATTTCAACTGAATGTTGTCCAGGCTTTGGGATATACGCGATGGATTCGACAATTTTTTATTTCATCAAATTTTTACCGCGAAGCTATGGGCCGAAATTGGATGAAATATTGTATAGTGTTTTTGTACAATTCCGAGAACTTAAAAAAAAGCATTTATTCTACATTTTCGTACATTTAACGAAGTTTACATTTAAATGCAGCTTTAAGCATTATTAAAGTAGACTCTTCCATCTTTTCAGCAGCAACAAATCTCTAAGGTAGAAAGGTGGTATTATTACTAATTTTTCACAAGTTATTCAATGTCTCATTGTTATCGTTCCGATAACTACGCCGTTGTATACAAATAATAGATTTTTTAATATTATTGTTGAAATAATTCATGTAATATACCAGTGATTCTCAACATTTGTTTTTGTCGCCGCACACTTTAAACGATTTCAAAATTTGACGGTTCACAAAGAAAAAGCTAAGTTTAAAGTTGTTTACTTACCTATTATACGCTGTGTAAAATAGTTCATGATAATACTTTGAATGTAAAATAAAATAATATGTACTACAAAAACAACAGTACGTTTATTAAGGGATTAATTACAAGTTAATAATAAGAATACTTTTAATGACAAATTTGAGCTTGATATTTTTTGATAATTTTATTTATATTTGGTCGTAAAAATGACAATGCTACTCTCATATCGTCTTCTACATTTCACAGTTTGGATCTTTTTTTCGTTTTTTATGTTGGTTAATACTATATACATTCCTAAAATTTGACGGCACACTTTCAGAATTTGGCGGCACATAAAAGTGCCGCGGCACAGAGATTGAAAATCACTGCAGTATACATTCACTCAATAATACTGTATATATTTGAGACAGAATATTATATTGATATTTTTTTAACGTCATAGAAAGAAAAGACAAATGTTGGCAAGTTATCATGTTTATTTGAACTGTACACAAATATCATAAAGAAATACATATTTCGATTAATTATGTGTTACGATCGCATCATACGCCTACTAGTTGAGTCTATTTTACACTAACAAAAGTAATTTTATAACGAAATATTCCTATAAATAATAAATAGGTAATAGGTACTTTAAGTAATGCTTTTACCTGAATCATTTTCAATTTTTTTCGTTATTCAGAGATGAAAGCTTCACATCGATTTTCGGTAAGCTGTGATCAACCTGTCGATAGCAATAATTCGGTTAATATTATTCAAACAAAAACATAAAAAAAACCTAATTGTTTGTTTTTTATAATTTAATTTTTACTCATTATATTTTTTCCAATCAGATTGAAGGTTTTCGAATTATTTGCGAAAAATTGATAGTAAATATGCTTTTTTCCACGAAAAATTGCCAAATTCAACAATTGCCAAAATAACTCAAAAACTATCAACTTTGCAGAAAAAACTGTATCATTTGTAACGGGATCATTTTGAATGAAAATACTCAGGGTAAGTCCACCGCCCAAATATTTCTGATTGCGAATAATATAAAAAACAAACATATAAAAAAAATCATTAAAGTCGGTACTGTTTCTGAGGATTCCGCAATTTCATCTATTTATAGGCTTTATTGATTCCACTATATAGATAGATTTTAGCGGCTGCTCTGGACGGGCTACACTTCGAGCATAAGCTTCATTGTGATGCGTAAGGATCTGAGGATGTGAGTGGATGACAAGGAATTTTGTGTGTAGACTAGCAATTGGTAGAATGTGCGGCTGCAGCCGACTCTAATAGGCACTATGCCGATATTCATCTGGAGTTCGTGAAAAAAACTGCAGAAAACCTTCACAAGCATAGCCGGTTACATCGTTCTTGTCCATACGCCGACAGTTTAGTTAATTAACCGCCCCCTTTTTTTTCCTAATAATTGACAAATTGCCGATGTTGGGATTCGAACACATAACCTCCCAGTTTCCAAGTAGACGTACGGCGCAGACATAACGCCTTAGACCACTTGGACTGGTAAGTTGTCTTCTCAGAAGTCAACTAGGCTTAATGTCTATTTGTCGGGCACACACATAGTTTAGTCAATTAGCCGACCCTTTTTTTTCTCTTAATAACTGACAAACTGCCAATGCCGGGAGTCGATCCCATAACCTCCCAGTTCCAAGTAGACATAACGCCTTAGACCGCTCGGCCACTTGGACGGCTCCACTATATAAACACACTGCTCAATTACGTCAATTCATGTGTTTTTTTTTGCTGACGATATTTTGAAATTAGACTTTCAGATATTTTGACGTATTATGCCCGAAGAAGTATAACTTAAAAAAAAATTCAGAATTCATTGTACTTAAAATGAAGTTTTTCTGTTAATCAGTGCACTTAGTAGAGCTGAATTAATTTGTTTTGACATTATATGCGCGTAAGGGGAACTTAATGAAAAGTAGAAGGGAAACTTATTTAAACCATATTTTAATCATATATTTAATACTTAGTATTAAGTATATGTTTCCTCCCCGTCATTTTGAAAATAGACTGATCCACTCAAACTGTGACGATATTCGAGGCTTCTTTACAAATTAATATACTTCTAGTAATAATTTGGTTCAGTTGCGGTGTTTTTATACCCGATGTATGTAAATATATAATGTATATTAGTTTAGTCCTGATTTTAGTCTCGATAACTCAAAAACATTCGTATGTGTTATCTAGAGCTATAATTAACTCCGTGAATGGGGAAAATTGGACCATTTTTGGGAAAAATTGGCAAAACTGCCTATCTTTGAAACTGTAAGAAATAGAACAAAAATTTTACAACAAAAAATGCCTCTTGTTTAAAAATAAACAACTTTTGCTTGAATCTTTTTTTCATAAATTCAGTATATTTCGGGTATTTAAGCAATTAAATACCCGGGTATTTAATTTCGGGTATTTAAGCATAACTTAGTTAGTCGTTATTTTGTTTTAATCATGTGTGCGTTTTGCTAAATAGTGTAAAGTAGGCTTGAAATATTTTAATGAATGAAAATTATCATCAATCTACTTGTAAACAAAATCTACGTTAACCACAGTACAGGCATTTGTCGAATGCCAATCTCTAATCATTATTATACAATCAGAAATTGTAAGTTAAATTTTTAGTCCACCTAACTAATTAGTATAATGTATTACCTTATTCGTAAACACATATCATTTACACATGAACGAATGAGTGAGTCATTATTAAATTATATACAGGAACGAACGACAAGTTTCATAAATGAAATAAAATATTTTATGTATTTAAAAAAAATTGTGACATAAAAAATGTTGCTTAACAGTTTTATTATCGAAAAAGCTTATAATCCTATCATGTTGTAAACAATGACGTTTGAATCGGGTCTACAAACTACAACGTCATAATAGTATATATACAATTTTCAAGGCCACTCATTTTTTTTTTTTCAAAAATAATTTACATTTGAATATCATGACCAAAGCAATTTTATAGACACCTTCTTTCAGATTAAACTTTGATGTGAGACAAATGTTTCAAATATTTAGTAAATTGTATTTGTTAATTATGAACCACCAACTTGGTCAACGTAATTAAATACAACTCAATTTTTTATTTAAGTTGTTGTGAACTCCCTACTAAACCTCAATATACTTTCATATTTAAATACATTTGCGGAATCACTACGTATGTCCCTTGTTATTTAGGTATATAACTACATATTGTTACCTCAGTAACTATCAACAAACATATTCTGACATTTTTTATTAGACAAAATAAAGTTTGGTTTGAATCTTAAAATCCCTTGTCTATTTAATTCATTTTTGAAATAGGTTCCAAATAATTGGAATAATCTTTTTTCAACTCTAACATTAGCGCCAGAGCAGAAGCTTACATTGAATAGAGTGGTGAATTGCCTTACGTAATTTCTCTATACTGATATTTTTGATTGGAAATTGGTATTTTTCCTTAACTTACTAAAATATGAGAGAAGCGTTTTCTTTAAAACGCTTATTCTTGACGCTCATAAATTTTATTTCAATTTCTAGAAAAATATTTTACTATTTTTTTTGTATATATATATATATAATCAACTTATGTACTTTTTTTAAAATGTCTGTGGACTCTCTAGTGGTGTCACAGTTTTATTCCGATTGGAAAGAAATTTGGTATTTGAGGCGCTATTGGTATTCTAAAGGTCAAGCTCGTGGGTAAAATCGGACGAGAGGAAAGAGGCTTTAGAGGGAGGAGGAAACATAAAATTTGACTTTCTCCCTTAATATTTGAAAAATCGAAAAATTTATCAGGAGTTAAGTTGTAGGTACTAAGTTTTACTGTAATTTTGTTTCTTATCATTTTTCTGTTACACTAATATTTACAGAAATATTCACAATTAAAGGTTGAAAGTTAAAATTCTAAATATCTCTGTTCACATTAGAGTTTGAGAAAAATGATCAAGTAATGAATTGTAGCAAACTTGATTTTCTACAACTTTACTCCTTATATATTTTTCGATTATTCTAATAGTAAGAGAGATATTTAATATTTTGTGTTTGTTTGACACGAATACATAAAATATATTTTATTGTAAAAAATTTTGATTGTCGTTTCCTTTGTAACTATAAACTCGTTATACCGTTCTATTTTGACTATTAATAAATTTAATTTTTGCAAATACTAAAGTCATATCAGATATTATATTTCATTTTGATCACACTAAAATTATGACCGCTAGAGAGTGATTTAAGTATTCAAAGAAAATGCCCTAAGTTGACGCAGCTCCAGCGTAACGAATTTTTTTTTATTTTTAAATTTCATTTGCCAATTATAAAATTTTAATATGCCAGCTAGAAATCGAAATATAATTGATTTCCGAATTTGGAAGCACCTTCAATAAATCTACCAAATTTACAAAAATTACCAGAATTCCATGTAAAAGACACTGAGTTTAGAATTATTCAAGTTTCACGTTTCTTTACTATTGGAAATATTATTGATGATGAAACCAAATTCACACTAGCTTCAGTAGCTATACCTGGGAATAACACTAACTGTAGAGATACATACAAATAAACTAGTAGATAAATAAACTACAAATTAAATGAGATAGATAGAGACAAGATGATTCAATTTTTAAGATAGAGTAATAAAGTAATAAAGTAATGTTTTCAATTTTGGTTGCACGTCTGTAGGCCTAATATTTTGTGGGCGGAGTTCAATGTTGCTGCACAATGTTCCGCGTTTGTAGCCTACTTTACGAGCTGCTGGTTTCTGCAATAGCTCGATAGCCGGATATTATGTATGAGAGCTTGATTTTTATCGTGGCTCGATAATCATATATCAAGTAGTAATTCCGACAGAAGTGCGATTAGTCTATATCAGGAAGGAGGCTTGTTAGGATTAATTTGTGATACCATATTTAATATGTTCAATTTTTAATTGATGAGATAATTTCTTCGTATAAATATTTAATTAAAAAATTCAATGACATGTTTGTCCACATAGTATACACCAGTTCTCTCATATCGTCAGTATCCATAATGAAATTTGACATAAGTATTGTATTGTACACAAAGAATAATTTGTAATTAGAATGTTTAGTTATACACAAATATGTATAGCAAACTCAATATTAGTTGGTCCTTGGCGCAGGAAATGGCAGAAAAATGAAAATGAGTGGGGGGTTTTATTTAATGTCCAATAATAATTAATGCGTCCTTAAACCAATAATAATCTGTAAAATAAATTTTTTTACGAAAAAGAACGGTCCTTGAATTTTATTGCATTTTTTAAAAAGAATAAACATCATTTTATAATTTTTAGGAAAAGGATAAAATATTTATGATTCGTTTTACAAATTATATTTAAAAAAGGAATTGTACAAAAAGAAAGACATATTGATACATATGTAATATTATTTATTCTCTTTGTTATTTAAAAAATATTTCCAACATCATAAAAATACACACATCTACGACAATCCAGTGACCAAAAAACGTATTGTTACTGTATTTTTTAATTTTAAGGGTTTAATGACCGATCTAGCTAATTTAATTTTTAATAAATTTTGGTAAATATTTTTTATTGTGGGTCCTGAAAGTGGTAAATTTTAACAATATGCATAATATAGCCCACAGAAATGCTCGTATTAATATGACTAACTAAGAACTAAAATGAAAATGAAAACATTTGGAAAGAAACCTTATTATACAGTGGTTGAACTAGGTACTTATTTCTGAATAATATTTCGGCGTCTTAAAAAGGAATTGAACATATCCAGTAATAAAACAAATTTGGGTTTTACCATTTCTTGTGTAAAATATGTGTACAATAAACACATTGTTATTATAATACAAAGAAAGGGGTTAATATTAGTTAGTAGATATAATTTTGAATCAAAAGAACTATTAATATCACTATATTTAATCTTTAATGTAGTAAAGTAAAGTATATAAAATATTTAACAATCAAACCAATAAGTGTTTTTATTTCACAACAGTAATAATTACCAAACATCCTGGAAATTCCAATAATAGTTTATTACAATTTTCACTATTATCTTGACTTGGGTCCTTGGTTTTACTAGTAACTGGAATTGGGTCCACTATTGAAGTTTCACAGGATGATTCGCCGTATTCGTGATTAACTGTAGATATTGTTTCCTAATTATCAGAAGTGCTTTCATCATTATTATAGGTGTACTGTACTATACTGTACTATACTGTACTATATGGCAATATTGTTGGTACTGTAGTAAAATAATAGAAATCAAACTTCACTACACTCTAGAGATACTCACTCACAAATAAAATGTGATAATCGATCATTTGCTGCAATTAAAGTTTTAAGATTACCTATTATATGGATAAGAAGCGAATAACATACAGTTTATAGGCAAATCCAACACAAAATACTTTCTTATACTGTAATATTAAAAATACCAAACATACTTGTTTGAGAGCCACTGTTTGTAATAAGGCTATATGTTATGAATGGGAAGTACTTCATAATTTTTGAAAGGCAGGCTTATAATTATATTGCTCCTGACCTTACCTCAAAACACATATAGACTGGTCTGCGCAGTAAAAGACGAATTTTGACGGTCCAAGAAAGAAGAAACCAACTATATGTGTCAACGTTAGTTAGTCAAAAATAATTTAACTAATCCTAACTTTTATTTTGGTTGTAGCAAATTTGTATGATAAAAGTAGCAAATACGTGATTTGAGTAAAATTGAAAATGTCTGATATTAGAATTATTCAAAATTCTGATGAGATAATTTCTCAAATATTAGAATATAAAATTTAAAGAAATTTGTGACAGTAAAATGAAAATATATAATTCAAAAGGTTACTCACACAGTTTTAAGAAAAATTAATAATTTAATTATAACTTATTTAAGGTAGTTGATATCCTTTCAAATACAGATTTGTGGCGAATTAGCTGCAAAAGTTGATTATTAATTCAAAAATTGATTGTTATTTTTTTAAAATTTTATAATTAATTTGTTTCTTTTTGATGCGGCTTTCGAAAAAATGCTTCGGACGAAAGTTGATCGTTAAAAATATAGTAACTTTTATTCGAAATTATTTTTTGAAAATTGAATGAATCACAAATTAAGTAAAAAAAAAAAAAAAAATAGCATCAACTTTTGCTGCCAATTGTACCTATACTCACTACTATACTTATTATGTTTATTACTATATTTATTATGAATAAATTTGATCCGAAGCAAATTTTTATGAACAACTATTTTCGAAATCCCTATCAATAAAGTGTGTGTGGTTGTTTTTGAGTTGATATTTGGCATATATTTCTTAAGAATAGGTAAATAATTAGATTTGTATTACGGGATTTTTCGAAATTCGACCAATAAGGGGATGGGAAACAGGTTGAAACTAAAGAGGTCAAATACATTATCAAAGTTTATATAAGTTTATAGAGAAATATTACGGTATTTTGAGATATGGAACTATGAATTTGAAACTTATAATAATAAGACACATTTTTATAGTTTTTGGTATTCAATCCTTAAGAGGTTGAAAAGGGGTCAACGTTTTACACGTAGAAACTATGAAAATTTCTAAAAATCATTTCTAATCCTAACCCTAAAAGTCGTGAATCGGGGTATCAAAGTCTGTACACTGAAGTATTAATTTGATTAAATATGGTGAATATAAAACTCTAAAATTAAAATTTGGCATGGTATTGTTTTTTTTTTAATTTTTCCAATATTCAACTGTTAAGAAAGTGAGTGATAAAGGTCGCTAAATTTGCATTTTTAAGTTTAATTGTAAGATAATCAAGTGAAGATCGAGGAAAAATTATCGTCCTAAAAATTCAATGGAATGGATTCCGAGTCTCCCATCCTCAATGTTCAACGGCTTCCAGAAAAATTCGATACCATTTTCCAAAATTTTATAATTAAAAAAGTTGAGCGTCTTGTCAAAACGAAACTACTTACAAAGTACCAGCTTGATGCTCATCATCATGAAAAAACCCTTTGGTCTCCCGGACCATAATGTTTCAAATATTCTAGAATAATTAAAATATGCAAATCGATCATTTTATTAATCCGTACGATGCTCTTTTATGCCAACCACCTTAAATATCCATTAATAATTAATAATTTTCTAACATAAATAATTACATATAAAATTAAATATAAACCATATTTTTGATATTGTTCTCACCTACAAGATGTAAATATGAAAATATAAATACATTAAACATATTTTCATAGAACAAAATGAAAATTTCATAAAAAAATACATATGGCTTACGTGACATAATTTTCATACTCAATAATTATACCTGGTATATATTAAAATACCAAGGTATTTTAAGATTAGTTCCGTTTTTGTAACGGTTGAAAATATTGATTGCAGAATTATATGTGTTCATACAATGAACTAATTAGCCCATTTCAGCAAATGTGCCTGTCCGTCAGTCAACACGATAACTCAAAAACGAAAAGGACTACCGAGCAGAAATTTTGTATGTGTGTTCTTGAGCTAAAAAAGTAAGGCCAAGTTCGTGTAGAGCTAAATCGGACCATTTTTGGGCAAAAGGAGCAAAACTGCCTATCTTTCAATTCGTAAGAGATAGAACAAAATTTTTTTAAATATATTCAGTAAATACCGGGTATTTAAACAATTAACTCAGTGTTGGACACTCAGTGCATTTAGTATAATATTTTGGTTGCTTAGCTTGACTAAGTGATGTGAGGTTGTGTTATACATTTGTCTGTTAGGAGTGGGGACGTAGGCATTCTATCTAGACTGTGATGCAATAAACAATATTCTGCATAAAGTGATTGCTTGATAACAGCGTACTTTACAATCCGCGTATATTATGCACGGATCTTTTTTAATAATACAGCCCATTGTTATATTATTATTTAACCAAACAAGAATTATTTGTTATGTATATATTTTCTGTAATTAAAAAGAATAACGAACAAATTTACAATAAATAATAAATAAAATAATTTTATAGTTATTTTTTAGAAGCTAACATGTAATATACAATAGACCAGCCAAGTAGCCGAGCGCTTGGCTGGTCTTATGTGTTCTATCTACTTGGAGACTGGGAGGTTATGGGTTCGAATCCCGACATCGGCAGTTTGTCAATTATTAAAAATAAAAAAGGGCGGTTAATTGACTAAACTGTCGGCGTATCGACAAGAATCAAGTAACCGGCTATGCTTGTGAAGCTTTTCTGCAGTTTCCTTCACGAACTCCAGATGAATATCGGCATAGTTCCTATCAGAGTCTGCTGCAGCCGCACATCGTACCAATTCCTAGTCTACACCCCAAAATTTCCTCCAATTCACTCACATCCTCACATCCTAAGGCATAACAATGGACCTTATGGCCGAAGTGTAGCCCATCTAGGGCAGCCGCTACAATTTATCTATCTAATATACAAATCAAAATATTATTTAAATATTAAAAAAAATTTATTTTAATTATTTTTTTCTTAAAATAAATCAATGACCTTCGTAAAAGGAAAATTTAATGTAAAATCAATCTGAAAAGATATTGTTAAACATCATAAATTCAAATTGAATATCATAGCGTATAAAGTGTTAGCTTGTAAAAAAAATATAAAGCTTTTTTTGTTAACACAAGATTTTACTATCCATCAAATTGTCGTACCGGGGGCTTTAAATGAAATCTTAAAAACTTTTAAAAAAAATCGGGGGCTTTAAGGACGAAACTCCAAAAAACCTAATGGTGACATGAAAATAGTCTTTAGCAGTGTGATGTTGACTTTGACCAGGCTTACCATAATTTCACGATAACGTTTCATCAGTTGTTTATGATTTTTTTTTTCAAATTAAATTTAAATTTTACCTGATAATTTAAACTTGAATCTAAATTTGGAATAGGGCTATAATGTATTGTCAAATTCGATTTATGAATTTTCTGCTTATTTTCTACTAGCTAAATTCCCCGGCGTTGCCCGTGGAACTCCAAGATTTGCTCCGACACTTTTGGTGTCGATAGCGTACTACTGAATTATTCAACTTATTAATTTTTACCGGCACTTTTGCTATCAGAATTAAAATGTTATTTGGCTTCCCAGAATCTCCACCTTTTTATATCTCGGGTTACATTATTGGAGTTTTAGTAAGGATACCTAATTTTTTTGAAAATATAATATAGCCTATGTCACCCGGGGATAGTGTAGCTTCCCAACGATGAAAGAATTTTTTTAATCGGTCCAGTAGTTTCGGACCCTAATCAATGCAAACAAACAAACAATCAAATCTTTCCTCTTTATTAACCCGACTTCAAAAAGGAGGATGGTTTTCAATTCGTCTGTATTTTTTTTTTAATGTTTGTTACCTCAGAACTCCGTCATTTATTAACCGATTTTGAATTTTTTTTGTTTAAAAGAGCTTGATTTCCGATTGGTCCCATTGCCACCAAATCGCATTCAGATGAAGGGATCATTTTATATGTGATAACCGATTTCTGCGCAATTTTTTGTTTTTTCGAAAGGATATAATCATTCATAATAGGAAAATAAGAAAATTTTTTTAAACCGGATCAAAATGAAAAAAAATGCTTGTAAAAAAAATTGAAAATCTGTTATAAAAAAATGCAGTAAAAATTAAAAAAATAAAAAACGGATAAAAAAAATGTGTAATAAAAAAATGCACTAAAAGTTAGTAGGTCGTTTAGCTTGTCTACCCATATTTAGACAAATAAAATAAGTTATAGAACTTCAAAGTCACTATAAAGCGAGAAATAAAAAATATTTTGACAAAATGGAAACCCGATTTCAAAAATCAAATATTCTAAAACAAAAAACGCACTAAAAAGTAAAAAAATAGTTGGATATTCTTGTGCCAATTTTAGTTCACCTAAGCAAAAATTTTTAAATATATATGTACAAATATTGTAATTTTTGGAGGCGGTGTCCAAATTTTATGTGAATTTTTCTATGCTGACACCGACTGGTGTTTATCCAATAAAAGATTTTTTATTCTAATTTCGGCAATGCATACTGTATATACCTGAATGTTCATTATTAATAGGCACCAAATTATAGATAGTTGACCAGCAACATACACCCCCCCCCCTAGAATAATTTTAAGAATTGAGGTTAATTTTGTCTTTAATTATTATTATACTCTAGTATTTGATTTCTCTCGATTTTATACCTTAGCAACAACTTTCTTCTAATCTACTTGTTTTAAAAGGAATTTAAGAAAATAACATTTTATTTAATTACAATATTTTATTTAATTACACTGAATTAAGCAATAAAAAAACCACAAACGGATTGAACATTTTAATATTATATGTAGAAAATCTAATGTTGTAATTTTTGTGGTTAAAAACATATTTTCAAGCTGTACAAAGACATCTTGTTAATATGTCTTAATAAAAACAAATGAACGTATAATTCAATAACCGGGACCCCGGCCCACACGTAGTCTAAACATTTAATTATTATTAATATTTTCAACAAAAATAATTCGTCAAAAATTATTTTCGTAATTTTGTTATATTTAAATAAGTTTTTGCTTTTAGGAAAAAAATGTTTAAAAAAATAATTAATATGTATTTTGTATCGGAAATTGTTATTATTGCTGTTTTTCATCAATCTGTGATGCGGTTGGTGAATAAACTGGATTGTCAAAAAAATTTCAATCAACAATTGCACCACAATATTATCATCATTGAGTGTTTATGTTATGGGAAATGAACGAATTCGGCTTGCTTCTGAAGTTTTTGCCCAAGATAAGTAGCTACACCCTATAATCGCGTTACACAAATACTTCTCAAACGAAATGAGAAACGAGTTCAAAGTTTTTGGATGCACTAGTTGGATAAAATGTAGTTTTGAATTATGTATTAAAAATGTAGTTTTGTATTAATAAATGGTAATAGATAGAATGAAATTTCATTACAAAAAGATTTCTTAAAATATCAACAACGTAAATTATCATAAAAACCATCCCTTGTTTCGTTTCACTGAATAACGTAGACAAATTTTAAAAGTTGCTTCACAGAAAAATGTACCGTCCACAGTGCACCCTCTTTTTTATTGACGAAAGAAGGAGGTCTCAATTCAACCTGTATATATATATATATATATTTAATGTATGATCACGAATAACTTTTTTCTGAGTAGTCCGATTTTGATAATTGTTTTATTGTTGGATAGGGTATACTTCAAAGTTCGTCCTATATAAATTTGAAATTTGAATTTTACCCACACAAAAATAAAATATAAGACTTCCCAGCGCTTCCACTAAAGAAAAATATCATAAATATCATAATATACGTTCTGTGTGTAAACACTATTTGAAAGCACTCAATATCTTTGCGCAGTTTGAATGTTTTTTTAACCGACGAAAAAGATGAAGGAGGTTCTCAAGTCAACCCCTATATTTTTTTAATGTATGACCACGCATAACTTTTTACAGAGTAGTCCGATTTTGATAATTCTTTTTTTATTGGATAGGTTATACTTCCAAATTGGTACCATATAAATTTGAAGAAAAAAATTTTGCCCCTAAGGGTTCAAAAATAGGGTATGGTTGATTGTTCACCACTGAATTTTTATCTGTGAACCGATTCTGTTGAAACATGACACACATATGTAGTTCTAAAAACACTATAAGCCACAATAAAATAAAACTTTTTAACAAAAAATAGAACCGACGAAAGAAGAAAGTAACTGAAAAGCAAAAAAGAATAACTTTGTAACAAAAAATTAAACCTTCGAAAAAAGAAAAGGAAAAAGAAAAAAAAAGTCCTATACCTATAGTAATGTAAATATCTAAATAATTTTGAGTCGGCACCAAACAAACAAAATGTAATATTTTATAATATTTACTTTTAAGTGAAAATCAGATTCACCCTTCGCCCATTTTGATGGAGATTTTTTGGCGCCGACTTAAAATTATTTAGGTATTTACATTAGTGTAGGACTTAATTAGACTAAAGTTTCTTATTTATTTTTTCCTTTCTTTTTTCGAAGATTTAATTTTTTGTTACAAAGTTATTATTTTTTACTTTTCAGTTACTTTCATCTTTCGTCGGTTCTATTTTTTGTTAAAAAGTTTTATTTATCTCCAAAGCGATAAAGCTGACGTAACCGATTAAAACCAATATGCTATAGACCATTGATGTAAAAATTACATTAAAACCATAAAAGTCTCAGCTAATAATTGAAATATCAATTTGAAATTTTGAGACAAATAAATCTTCCAAAAGTCAATTCTCTTTATATTAAGCTCGATTCGAGTTCTTAATATAAATTAGAAACAAAATGGCGGTTTTTAATTTTTAATTTTCCAACGAATTTGTGGGATTTTTTTCGGGTAAAAAAATCTACTTAATAAATCTATATATAGGATTGACTGATTGACAGAAAACGCAAAACCTAAACTGGTGGGTCAAGAAGCATGAGATTTTACACAGAAGTTCCTTATATGACGTTGGTGAGCACTATGAAACGATTTTTAAAATGCATCTCCTAAAGAGGTTAAATAGGAGATGCAAGTTTGTATGGAAGTTCGTCATTTTTTAAGTTAGAAATATGGAACTTGGTGTTGGCTTTTTGTTTTCTGTATAGAAATAAAATTCAGCCGTATCAACGTTCTGGAAAATTTATCTCCTAATGGGGTTAAATAAGGGACTAAGTTTATGCGGGAAATGCGTCATTTTTGAAGTAAAACATATGAAAGTAGGTTTCTGAATAACTTCGAAAGTAAGTACCTAATAAAAGAAATACGTTTTGACTGAATTAAGGGTTGATATATCAAAAGGAAAAGTCTCTATTTCTTCAAGCGGGGCTATTCCTTGCCGTAACCAAAGGGTAAAAAAGATGGCATGGGCAGACTAGGTAACCCAAAAACTCTAACATTTGAGAAAAGTCTAATGGTTCCAATGATGTTGCCGATGGGAAATTCGGCGTTAAAACGTTGTAAAAATAACAATTCAAATTCAGATGACATTTGAAAACGAACATGTGGCCGTTTCGGACCGGACGAATAGTTTCAACTAGGCACCGTTCTTGGCATCACTCACAGTATAAACAAAGCAAAGTCATTGTTAGAAATTTTGATTGCGAAAGTAATATTTTGTGTATAATTGTATTGATATAAACATTCTCCGAAATAATAAATATTTTTTTCCTTTATTTTCCACAAATCGCTTTTCATTATTCTGTGGTTTTCGACAAAATGTGGTATAGAACTGATTGTGATAATTGGCTTTAACTTTTAGTACAGTTGGGTTTTTATTAAGTGCATCGCAAACGCTCCAGTCCCTTCCGTTGTAAAATATTTTCATGACCTTCAAAGTACGACCTCGAAGTTCCTGCAGATATTTTTTTACTACGGTTGCATATAAAACTTGCATTCTCCCAGAAAAAATTAATATTTTTTAATCATTATTTTTTTATTTAGAAAAAAAAAATTAATCTCAAACCTTCTTTAGTTACTATTAAATACTATTAAATAATTAACAAATAAACAATACATATGATCGCACAACTATCAATGAGGATCGAACTGATGTAAATTGCTTAAAATTCATCGTTTTTGGGGGTGAAAAGTAAATATCTTTAATAGGAGGGCTAACCTAAGTACGATAATTTGTTTAATTATTTATAAATAAATAAAAAACTTTGTGCAGTCCGTCACTAAATTAGCAACAAGTTACATCTCCTCGGAGAATAATTACATTTAGCTAATTTATACTGATGATGACTACTTTGTAGTCGAAATACGTATTTCTAAAATAGAAAAAAATTTTATCTAGGAAATTAGGGCAAAAATCGAAATTTAAATAAAAAACGAACAAACTATTTTGAAGGTCGAGCATTAAAAACAACCGACGAATAATTAATTAAAAATAATAAAAAGTCAAACATAACAATAAAAATCTATGAGGGGCTTAATTAACTGACCTCTAAAATTATAATTTAACATCAATATCATTTTATGAATGCAAGAATAATAACAGATTTTTTTTGCTTAATACATGTTTGCCTAGTACTTCACACCGTATATTTGTTTTCCATCGGTGCTCTGATTCCCGGATATGATTATTTATGCGCAAATTATTGTGCGTGCTTTGGTATTTACCATACCTTCGAGCCAATCACGCGTAGTCTTCGTTTCGTTTCAATTTATCCATTTCTATTGGATGTTGTTGAAGAATGCGAGGATCGTGAAAGAAAGTAGAGGCGTGTGCTAATATGCAGCAGGTTCGATTCATCCTGTATAGTATATTATAAACAATCAAATATATATCCATATATCCATAGAATTAATTTAGCGCATTTCTGATAATATATTTTCGTTTTAAAAATTCAATATTAAGTTTCCAAAAAATACATTTTTTTTTTCATTTACCGAATAGCACATAATTATTTATTGGAAACTTGATGAATAAATTTTCAACAAATAAATAAATATGTTTTGAAAAAATAAATAAACGATGTTAATTAAAAAAAATATTATTGTCTGATGATGATGATGAGTCAAATTACAATTTACAATTTAAATGATACGCATTTGTATTTTAACATTTTATATTTTAATAGTTTTATTACTAAAAGCATTTCATATGTTGAAAGACAAGCTCATTGATTTTTAGAACGTATTACAAAATAATGCGTTTTATTAATTTTTTTTCTGTTTAATAGAAAAAATAACACATCTCAATTTATTAATCGAGTTTAAAGCCATTATATTTGATACACTCCTGGTCAAAAAATTCGAATATGGTAAAATAGAAAAACGTTTGTGGTTTGTTCGATGGGTCGCTCGATGGGTGTACTATGGCCCATAAAAAATCTCATTTTTCAAAATTGTTACGAAATTAGTTAGTTAAGGATGCACGAGCTCTGGAGCTACAAAAAGATTAAGGCTTGATTTTTTGTTTACATATAGTTCATGTGCATATAAATCAATTATAAAAGTTTCAGGGGGGTTTCGGGGGTCTTGAATTAATTATTTAATGTTAAAGTTCGAGTTTTAATATATTGCTCTTATGGAGAAACCCATATTTTTAGACATATTTTGATATATTTTGATAATTTTCACTTGGAATAAAATGAGACGGATAAAAAAAACTACGCAATAGAAAATAGAAATATTAATATTTATGAAAACAACTGAGATTTCTCGGATTTCTGGAAAGGTTATTTTCTTAAATATATTTTTGTTAGGCCTTAAATATATTTTTGTTAACTTACGATAAAAAATAATAAACATTATTGTGGACTATTAGGAATGTACTATACAAGATTTTGAAGAATTTTATAAATGGCATATATCTGGTGCTCGTACATCCTTAATTTATTAGTTAAATGGTACATTTTTCCTAAAACCGAATGAATATGGCACAAAATAACTATACAATTTTGCAAAAAAAGGACACGGCGATTATTTTTCAAAATTTTTTAGTTGCTTGTACATTATTTATTGGGTTTTTGGGAAAATGTTACGAACAAAAGTTGTGAGTGTAATTATAATGAAGAACTTTTATTCGACGCATTTTTCCGAAGACCGATTAAATAAGGTACTAATCAATTTGAAAAATGAGTGATATTTTTGTAGCTATGGGTATGTACAAATGGTGACAAAAGTCGAGCTATTATTTTAAAATTTTATAATTGATTTACGCCTTATTTATTCGGATTTCGGAAAAATGGTTCGAATAAAAGTTGTTTGTATAGTTATAATGAACAACTTTTATCCGAAGCATTTTTTTTTCGAAAACCGAATAAATAAGACACAAATCAATTATAAAATTTTTAAATGATAGTTCGACTTTTGGCGTCATTTGTACACAGGATGTGAATTTTTAAGTGAGATTGTTAATTTTAAGTTGATCGTTCACGTTGTAAATAAGTAAGTACATCAAGAAATAACAAATAGTCCATACAGAAAGGTACATAATTGTAATTCAGAGAAACCAAATCATTTAACGTCATGTATCGTGACCTATTACTAGCCAAATTTTTGTGCATATGGACGTTGTGGGTAGGCGGTGTTTTCTTTTACAATTTTGAATTAACATTTATTGTTCCATTACTTTTGTATAATACCAAAGTTGGTCAATTCATACAAATCAATAAAATTGTTGATGGGGTTAAATGGGTTCAGATCAAGGGTTTTTCATGACCCCTATATACTTCAAATTTTGTAATCAATCCAACAGGGCTTTTTTGGTTTTGAATTACTCTAAGTTTTACATAGATGATGAGTTAAATGGTCATATCTATTTTCGACTTGCTTTCTTATTTTTATATTTATTTAGTGGTTTAGCTGCTAAGGCTATTTGCACATTCAAGTAATTACTTGATTTGATTATGTTTTAAGAAATTTAAATATTTAGATTTATTTAATACTAGCTTCTACCCACGACTTCACTACCGTTTCATTGTTATATCTCCGGCTCCCATCGTTTTAAGACTAAAAACCTCAATATAATTTCCCACCGCTCCCACTACTTCAAATATTTATCGATCCCACAGCTTCCACTACTTCTTTCAGTATACAGTAGGGCCTCGTTAATCCAAAGAGGCAAAAACAAGACCCTTTCCGAATTATCGAGGCGTCTGGATTATAGTATGCCATATTTAATGGTAATAAAACACATGTTTAATCTTAGATTTTGTCTTTGTTCTTCTTTATGTCGCCTACAATTGACCTGCCTATACCAAACTTCCGAGCAATGACAGGGTAGCTGTCACTTTTATCTAACATTTCCATAATCCGCAATTTGTCTTTTAATGTTAATGTTGAATGTTTACGTGGCGGCGCCATGCTGTAAGCGAGCGCGCTAAATTGACACTATACGTACTACACGAAAGGCGATAAACAAAAGAATGACGACGAATTGGCTCATGCCAGCCCGCACCTACAACCGCCCGCCTCCCCGGCGAACCCCATTGCCCGACCGGATTACAACTATCACCGAACAAGCGGGAGTCCGGATTACCGAGGCCCTACTGTATCTCACTATATAACCAGCTATTAAACAAAAAAGTTTCATCAAAATCGGTTCAGTATAGTGTTTGAGTGATGCTCGAACACATAAACAGATATTTACAATTTTATAATAATAGATAAAATCAATTAATTTATTATATTTAGATCATTAATTAATATTCAGAGGGTAACTGATGCTTTGTGTACTAAATATTATAAATATATCTAATAATAATAATAATTAGAAAGAGGGGTACTGCAAACGGGTCCCTAGCACCTAGACCAAGGGGTCCTCTGTGCCCTCCTTGAGAACAACCTGTCACCCGAAGGCGAGACGTCTCCGGGTAAGAGGTGCTATTTTAAGCAGATGAAGCTATAGGATTCTGTCGAGGCCAGGCGTCACACAGAAGGCCCACAACTTGTCCGCCGGGATTGCTCCCAGGATTGTTGGATCCAAAGTTTCGGACTCAAACATTCTTTATCTGACACCCTGCAGGCTTCTGCAGGTGCATATAACATATATGGAGATTTCATCGTCCTCCATACAGGCCATACAAGTAGGATCATCAGAGATCCCCAAGTTATGGAGGCGGTAGTTCAGTCGACAGTGTCCTGTCAAGAACCCCACCACCCTTCTCAACTGCATTCTAATGAGCCTCAACCGAGCACAGTCAAATAGCCTCGATTTGCTTATGCACAACTTGGCCTGTGGCATGCCCTACGCAAAGTCCCAGTAATCGAGATGAGCCTGTCGATCTAACTTTTATTCTAATTTTATTATTATTAACCGTGACCTGCCTTAGTCATAATTCAGTAATCCGTCAAAATAATAACCTAATAGAAAAATATTAAGAAGTTAAGAAATTTTTTGACTGATTGTGAAACGAGATATTCGCGCATATCCTATATAAACAAACAAATTTTTCATTAAATACTGATATGAAAAAATTAACTTGTCAACCAGGAATCGAACCTCGGCCCTCTGGATATCTAGTCCAGTATGCTTCCGCTACACCAAAGACGACGGTGACGTAACAGCCAACCTTTTCATATCATTCTTATTTTTATTTATTAAGACAAATACTTCTGTCGAATACTTCCTGGTTGACGAGTTAATTTTTTCTTTTCTGTATTTAATTAAAAATTCATTGGCAATGACATTTGTCTAAATAGTATACGCTAAAGTCTTCTACAGTTTGTCTTACGTAACCGAAAGGAATTTGGACAAACATCGTAATGTTGACGCTTAAGTATACACAAATAAATATATATGAACAAATTTTTCTATACGTTTCGCTTAGTCTATTTCGTAACTCCTACGACATAACGAGTTTTTATAACAGCTTTTTATACAGTTTTTTTTTTTTTTTTATATAAAACACGAAAACTTTAATATACATTGCTTTGAAAAACAAAAATATATTATACAACTGAACTTAATAACAAATTAATTTAAAAATAATAGAAATACAGTTTTTTTTAAACAAGCATTTATTTATGGCCTTAAAGAGTAGAAAATTATGTTTTCCTCGAATCAGTAATATGTGACAATAAATAAAAGCTTGAGGCGTTCATGTTTTAAATGTTCTCTGAAGTTTTTATGAGCACCCAAAGCTCTTGTTTATAATAGTAAATGATTCACGTAACAATGTTTCGTGGCAAAAATGTATTGTCTACCTTTTAGTTAATTAATTAATTATAACAGCTTGCTTTAAACAAAAAAGTTTTATTTCTATTTTGTTCTACTCTTTTGTCTATTATATCAAACATTTTTTTTTAAATATATTTATTTTAAGACAAAAAAGCTCAATTCAAGTTCCACCACTATTAAATAGTTGCTGTCTATTCCTCGAAATTTGTATTTCAGTATATTATATATTGTATTCCCATGTGAGTAGGTACCATATTGTATTGTCAATTGACTTACACACGAGTTTAAAATTTAGCTCAATTAGAACTAGTCAAAATTTTGCAAGATATGACCTGAACATTAAAATTCCTTAGAAATATTTTCCCTTAAAACTTTGGGAGAATGACCATCAGGTTGTTCAGTTTTTTGATAAAATATGCATTAAAAAGTGCATTTTTTTCATGTCCGCAGCAAAAGGTTATTTTTTATGATTTAGTTGGCATCACGAGTACCGGCGCGCTGTTTGAATGTCGTTTGAAATTATATACTAGTATATGTATGATGACTAGTATATGTATGATATGTTATGTGACGAATGGGAACACTGACGACAACGCACAGCTGCTTTCAACAACGTGCAGGAGTACCAACATATTTTTCTTTCTACGCATATAATTTTTTATATAGTTCTTTTCACGCGGGTATCCTATCAGCTGATATAGTTTGGAAATAACTTAAATAAAAGTTTGAAAACAATACTGAAGATTTTTCAACACAATATTAATAATTAAAGGTAAGAAGCTCCAGTAAGTGAATAGTCACCACAAGCTTTACATAGTACTATGGGTCACAGAAATAGCGTTCTTTTTACAAAACTTTAAAGTTGATTTGGGCCTTATTCATTCGATTTTTGTGAAAATATTCTGATAAAATTTGTTAGTATATTTATAATGAACCATTTTTACTTTTTTCGAAGACGAATTAAGAAGGCACAAATCAATTATAAATACTTGAAAAAAGAACGCTAGTTGTGGAATGTTCATTAAGCTAGCAGAGCCACCTGAGCAGAACGCAATTATAATTGTCTCATAATTAGACGCTAATTTAATGGTAATTAAATGCCCTAATTAAAATTCAAATGCTCTTTCTTGTATTGTGTACCGCATGCTCTGCTAGCTTCATATTTAAAAAATCAATTAGTTATGTTGTGTTTAATATCAAATTATTAAGCTAATTAAATGTTCTAACTATAAATTAAATGCTCTTTGTGGCACTGTGCAACCGCATGCTCTGCTAGCTTAACCAGCAGAGCAATATTTAAAAAATCAATTAATTATATTGCATTTAATATCAAATTATTAAGGTAATTAAATGCTCTAATTAAAAATTTATTGCTCTCTGTTGTACTGTGTAACCGCATGCTTTGCTAGCTTCATGTTAAGCTAGCAGAGCAATATTTAAAAAATCAATTAATTATATTGTATTTAATATCAAATTGTGAAGCTAATTAAATGCTCTAATTAAAAATTAACTGCTCTTTGTTGTATCGTGTAACCGCATGCTCTGTTAGTTTATTGTTAAGCTAGCTGAGCATGCGGTTACACGATACAACAAAGAGCAGTTAATTTTTAATTAGAGCATTTAATTAGCATTTAATAAGCTAGCACAGCATGCGGTAACACAATGCAACAAAGAACATTTAATTTTTTATTAGGGCATTTAATTAGGATTTAATTATGAGATAATTATAATTATGTTCTGCTCAGGTTGCTCTGCTAGCTTAATGGGCATACTTTTGTGGCCATGTGTACCGCATATAGCTCGTTGTCTCATAAATGTTAAAATACTGATATATTAGATTTGTTTAATTGGCATAGCTGTAAAAACTAAATTTATTAAACTATATCTTATACTTTTGACTTTAACTGTCACGTGAAAACTAGTAGTAGTAACGAATGGGAGATCGAATCCTGGCAAGGCATTTCTAGGTCTTTTTAACCGGCTCCTAAAGGACAAAGAATTTAAATGTGTACTAGGATTCGGTAGGTTGTGCAACTGCAGCCGACTTTGATAGGTACTATGCCGATATTCATCTGGAGTTTGTAAACGGAAACTGCAGAGATCATTCACAGGCATAGCCGGTTACTTTCGTTCTTGTCCATACGCCGACAGTTTAATCAATTAACCGCTCAATTAATTTTTTTCTTTTAAATTAATTTAATTGGCTAACTGTCATCGATCAGAATCGAACCTTCCAGTTTCGAGCAGAACGTCTTAGACAACTAGGCTAGTCGGGCTGGTACGTGAAAACTAACTTCAGTACAAGAAATCTGTCTGAAACGTTTCAATTTTTTTAAATTTGAATGTACTGTCATAATAAAAGTGTAATAAAATTTTGTAAGATATTATCTGGAATTCTTCTGTTTTTATATAACAATTATTATAAGAATAATTCGTTAAGTACTTTGATCTTTCTTACGTTATATATAATTTGATTTAATTATTGTCATAAAAAATTTAAATCCGGTTTGAAAATAGCTTTTAAATACTGTTTTGTAATATTAAAAGGTAAATAATAATAATTTTTTTTTTTAAATAATAAAATGAAAATATGTTTTGTTTTTTCATATGGTATCGTATTTGTTGCCATATTTAATATCTGTTATTTGTAGGCAAATAATGTTTTCTTTAAAATAAAAATTTTCTGTTTGTTTATTTATATCAACCGAGTAAGTCTAATTATTGATACACATTATCAATAATTTTGGTAAATTTATCATAAAATTTTGCTTCAGTTATTGGTAAACTTTCATCAAAAAATCATCATTGAAGCGTTAATTACTGATTATGGCCTGTAGGTAGATAGATAGATTGTAGAGGCTGCCCTGGACGGGCTACACTTCGACCATAAGGTCCATTGTGATGCCTAAGGATTTAAGGATGTGAGTGGAGTGGAAGGATTTTTTGTGTGTAGGCTAGGAATTGGTAGGATATGCGGCTGCATCCGACTATGAAGGAAACTGCAGAAAACCTTCGCAAGCATAGCCGGTTATTTCGTTCTTTTCCATACGCAGACAGTTTAGTCAATTAACCGCTCCTTTTTTTTTTCTTAATAATTGACAAACTGCCGATGTCGGGATTCTAACCCATAACCTCCCAGTGTCCAAGTAGGCATACTGCGCGAAGGTAACGCCTTAGACCGCTCGGCCA